>VXBJ01001583.1:188187-257127 GCA_013400055.1 Nycticryphes semicollaris | reverse complement strand
CGTTTCTAAAGAATTTACTGAAAAAGGCCTCTGGAAAAAAAAAAAAAAAAAAAAAAAAAAGTAAATTTCCTAAAGGTCCTTTAGATGTTTTAAAACCTGTCCTCTATTAGACTACCAAATAATTAATTTAAATTAACTGAAAATTAACTGACAACTCTGGAACCTTTTGCTTGAGGGCTTGGGAAATATGAAAATAGGTGATCTGACTTTAAAGACCAAAATGATGTGACTTTAGAGAACCTTTCCTATATAACAGGTGAGAGAGTCCCAGCCAAGCTTCTGAAAACTCTGCTCCCTGTTTGACTCCCTGGTCTTTTTCACTGAAGGCAAAGGCTTTCATGCACTGCACTTGAAAATACGTCTGTTTTAAAATCCCCAAAGGTAGATATATAACACTGTGTGAGTTACTGTATTCAAACTATCTGGATTAAATATTTCAATGAATAATGTTCACACCAAAAATTAAACTGGCCCACAGCAGTCTATGTATGCATGACTAACCAATGTACTAGCTGTTAATTTTTACACCAGATTGAGTATGACAACCGTTTCCATTCTGCATATCAATTTCTACTACATTTATGGAAGGTAATAATTAATACAGTTAAATTTAAACAGTTTATAGAACCAGGTGAACTTGGCTTCTAAAGCACTCTGCCAGTTGATATCAGGTTACTTAGTGGATTTGCATTACATTTGACAGTATTGGGCAGTAAAACATAATATGTACTTAACAGAATTGTATTGCATACTGTGATGAAAGAAGTAAGGCATTTTTATAGAAAAAAACAACCCTACAAGCTCTACCAAGTTGCATTAAGGTACTTAGAGGCTGATAAGAGCAGCTGTGCAGCAGCTGTACAGTTAGTGGCTTGCAAGACCGATCAAAAACTGAGTGCAGAATAATCAGTTCCCAACACAACTGATACATTGAAGATGGGAGCAACGTGAGAACAGACACTTGTGGGGACCGGACACTAGACTGGACAGCAACAAGACAAAAAGTTCCACATTTGGGCTTTTGCAAATATATACTTGCTCAGCAAACAGAAATATAAATAATTAAAAAAAAATAATCTCTGAAACACACCACCATGTACTAAGCAAGTCTTTATGTCATAAGAATTTGTCTTCTAATAGCTTCTTTGAAACCTGTCTGGACTGTCGGAAGCCAAGACACANAACCTGAAAGGACTTTGTATAGAGGTTGGTGCTGGTCTCTTCTCACAGGGAATTAGCGATAGAAGGAGAGGGAATGGCTTCAAACTGCAACAGGGTAGGTTTGGGCTGAACATTAGGAAAAAATCCAGCAAGAGTGGTCAGACCCTCGAATGGGCTGCCCAGGGAGGAGGTTGAGTCCCCATCTCTGAGTGTGTTTCAGAGTGGTTGAGATGTGGTGTTGGGGGATGTGGTGTAGGGGAGAACTTTGCAGAGGGGGGCAGATGGTTGGACTAGATGATCCCAAGGGTCTTTTCCAACCTGAATGATTCTTTGATTCTATGATTCTATGAAGTGGGCCAGAGGCTGTTTCTCTCATACTTGGATTCTTTATTCTTAGAAAGTGTTACAAAGGGTTTCTTTCTATAAAAAACCCAGGTAATTTGGAAGTCTGATTAACACTGATTAAAAAGAGAAGACAACTCATCAAGCTTATTTGTGTGGTCCCAGACACCCAAACCTATTCCATTAAGACCCAGATTTTAGGCCACAAATCTTAGTGCAAGTATCCATTTTTGCTGACAGTTTGCTCCTCCTGTTCTCGGCAGGCAGTTATTGCCTCATCTCAGAGGCAGACAGGTCCTGGTTTGCTACCTGTAGACTGCCAAAACCTTCATCACAGCACATTTTCTTGTCTAGCTTTTCTGCCTCACCTCCCTGGGAAGCACAGATGTGAAAACAAACAGCTAGGCAGAACCAGGGATCACCAGGGATCTAAACACAGAAACTCCTACATACCAGCTGGAGAATGTTTACACAAAGCCTCTACCTTTCTGTCCGCCCTCTCAGATCTCACCTTTACAGGAGGCCAATGGAATACTTTCAGAAGCCAAGGAATTACAGGTGAACTAAAAAAAATAAATCAATCACAATCAACAGTAATATGAGTTTTCTAATACTACAAAGTTAATTCTTTAGCCCCTAATAACACCTTTCTATTTCACATATATTAATTAGAGAGAAAATTCATCACCTCTTCCACAGTTAACAGTTTTTTTTTTCTATTGCAATAGCCAGTTATCTTTTTTCCTATCAAATTAGTCTCAGTCAGCACTTGGCTTGAAGTTTGCTGTTGTTCTGTCTGCTGAGGTATAGTGCGACCCAAGCTCATCTGCTTTTTCCAGATATAATCAGCTGGTCTAATAAAATATCCTCAGTATCTCCTCCTATAAATCTTGCACCTTTCGGACCCCTAGGCTAACACAATTACAAGCTCACTTTCAATAGTGCCTTACTGCAGTGTACTTCTCTGGCAGTATCAAATAGAATTACTTTATTCGGCCTCTTTTGAGGCTTGCTGCAGTAATCAGGATGAAAAGTCCACAAAGTTCATTAGCAAAGGGTCATATTTAGCACCCAAATTGTATTTTCTACCTCTACCTCGCTTTTTGAGCAATGTCTCAACGTTTAGATAATATATACAACACATGTAAGAGCCACCACAGCAAAAGCATACTGGAAAGCTGCTCTGATGTAGGAGGTTTATCTGACTTGATGCATACTTTATACACCCTTACTGAATACATATATATATATGTATATATATTTTAAGGCTGCTTGCAAAATCCAGAGAGTATGAAATAAGGTTTACTCCACACTGGGACCCTGCGGCCTGGGAAGAAATTTCTGTCTCTATCAGTGTCCTGTTTTCACACACAGCTTCTTTTTGCTGTATAGGTAGTGCAGCAACTACTTTTTCCGCAAAGTTTTGTGCTGAAAAAATCTAAACCCAGTCACACTAGGAATGAACAACTGGCAAATATGGTAAGCAAATGTGTTACCTCAAAGATAGGAGTTGGCTTTTTGAAATCATTTGAATGAGTTACCAGTCTTCTTGTCTGAATGTGAACAGTATACTGTGTTACTCCCATAGGGTCCAGTTCTGGTTGTTTCCAGCCTCTCCAAATCTTATTTTTGATATCCTTTTCTGACACATGTCAGGGTAGGGAGGACTGATCAGCTGAATGCAGTACAGTACTACCACGAACAGAGGAAACGCTCATCTGTCTGCACTTGTTCCAGAAGATAAACTCCATCCAACTCAGGAATGCAGAATCACTCTT
Organism: Nycticryphes semicollaris; assembly: GCA_013400055.1. Taxonomy (NCBI): domain Eukaryota; kingdom Metazoa; phylum Chordata; class Aves; order Charadriiformes; family Rostratulidae; genus Nycticryphes; species Nycticryphes semicollaris. Next base: position 253,846 of record VXBJ01001583.1, on the reverse strand, counting down.
TGGAAGGATTTCAGCACTGTCTGAAATTTATCCATCTACTGGTATTTATATCCTTAAGACAAACCTGGGCACAGCAGGCCATGTACAGCATCTGACCTGCCAGAGACTAACATGGAAACGCTTACTGTAATTGCACAGAAAGAACTCCCAGTTTCTGCACTGAAGAATATCTTCCTGACCTCTGGGGTACCAGATGCCCACACTTGCTTCTCAGAGAAGCAACAGACCATTATCGGGAAAATGTCACACTCTATGGTGATGATTTAGCCTTGCCAACCCTATTCTGCTGCTGCTTTGGCATCCCCTTCTTGTTCACTGCCTCTTCATTCCATAAGTTTTAGCATAATCTTAGAGAGCAACAGATAGTCAAAAGTAGGTACTGAAGTACTACTAAAAATAGAAGCAGTACTGAAGACTCCCAAACAATCCAAGACTGATGATCATCTTGCAAAACCTTCTCCAAGACCATGGGAAGTTTTATTCTTGGGTAACTAACAGCAAGAAGGCCAAAACTCAAAAGTTCCCCTACATGAAAAGTACTGAAGAATTGTTGGGAAGTTATTCCAGATATCCTGGTCTGTTGAATCATGGCTACTGTTGGATACAGGGTACTGTGTAAGTATGTTGTTGGTATGAATTGTATAGTGGCCTTTATGTTCCTATATTAATACAATGGCTCTAAGAATTGAATTGCCACATTGAACTGTGCAAGTTCTGCAGCTCAGGAGGTGTTCTGCCAATGTGGTGGTGCTCTTGCAGGATAAAAGGAGCCAAGGGAGACGGATAGCTCTTGCCAAGATCCTAGCACAGCATGATGCAAAAGAGAGAATGAACTTACTAAAGAAGAGCCACTTGAGCAAACTGTCTGCACAGGCTTTGAGGAAGGCTTAAATTCAGGCCTGGAAAAACTATTTGGCCACTTACTGTGGAGGATTGGGCATGTTCTGCAGTGTGAATATTAGGCTTACATCCTCTCTTCACAGCTGTTGAGCAATCAGTGCAGTAATTTGGTTCTGCACACATCTCTAGAGGACTGGCTGTGCCACACATCTACTAAAGTCCTCCAAATATTAAGCTTAATTACCAATTGGTTATCATTACCACCAAATAAGATGGCATGTTATTAGTGTGCCATGCACAAGGTGTGCTACCTACCAATAATCCGTGGAATAATTCATGCTAACACTGGAACATGTACTGGATGAGCTATATCCAGTCTCTTATTCCTGTCTTTCTCCTTTCTGTTGAAGACGAAATTATGTACTCTCCTCTCTGCCAACAACATCATGGTTTTACCAGTCCATCAGTATTAAACGTGCTTTTATATTACATTTGCGATTAAACTGGATTTATACACAAGGAGAAAAAGCAGCCAAAAGAGTTCCATCCTTTCAAGAAATTTTGCACATCAGAAAGTATTATAAAATCATTGCTTCCAGAGGCAGCAAAGAAAACAAAACGTCTCATATTCCGAACATCAAGCCATAACACCTCAGCAATTAGNCCCAAAATGATGTACTTAGTATGAACGGTCTGGATTAGCAAGATGTTCAAAACATACAAATACGAGTGTGAAAGAGACCAGATGTTGCAGCATCATAACATGTTTTTTATGAACTAGAACATTATCTGTAGAGTTCTGCAAAGAATACCTGTAATCTAAACATTTTCCTCAAATAAATTCTGCTATTAAAGATTCATTCCCTTCTCTTTTAATCCGTGACATGGATGTAAGCCATCTAAACATGAATGCAGTCAAAAATCCTTTTATTACACATTGCAGCAGTTCAGACTGTAATGGAAAGCCTGGGTTATGCTTCTAATTTTTAGCTGTACTGGATACATGATTGCCTTCTTGAGTGGCAATCACAAATTATTATCAAAGGGCAACATAAATGGCATTCAGATTTCAATGACTGAGCTCATTATGACATTTAGAGCACTTACCGCTTATTGTGAGTTTTGCTGATTGCTGCTTATCCACAGATTGCAAATATTGCAGAGTACCTAAGACAACCAGAACCATTTTCTTCCAGTTCCATTTATCTCAGCTGACACCTTGCTTTGTAGGTAATTTGACTGTAGTAAGCAGACATACAGGGAAAATTCAGAATACTGGAAATCAGCTTGAGTTAGGTATGACATCAACTGCCCCACCACACAGAGAAGCTGGGGTCAATTTAAGTGAAAGGAGACACTTAAATGCTACAGACTTCTGGAAAGCCCAAATTGTCTGATTTTGCCACAACTGTAATCCTGTAAGCCATTACAAACCTTCTGACTTCAAGAGAAGCACCATAGAGAATGCAACTGAAGTACATTTCCTTGTAGGAACAGAAGCAGAAGAGGAAAGTGCCGGAGCTAAGGCCTTGCTGCAGGGCTTTAGTTCTATTCCAGGGCAAGCCTGAAAATGTTGATACTTTCCATTTCAGAGTAGCAATCAAATCTTCTAGATAGATAGAATTATGAAGAAATTAGGGGTTTTTTTTTCAGACTAAAACCTAACCTGTGAAAACCTTTCCACTTAGAGATTTAAAAGTGAGCATAGAGGTGAGTTAGTGGGGTGTGGGCTGGCTTTGTGGAGAGCCACAATCAAATCCCTCCTCGCTGATTAAGCATTCCTCCAAGTACAGTCAAACGCTGATATAGGTATCCTCCAATTACAGAATCAACCAAGCAGCGTCCCAGGAATGGATCTGTTCCACAGGGCTGGGTTTGATTTAAGTCCCTGGCAATGGTGGTTTGGAAACAGCGCTCTCTGTGTGTTTGAGAAAGGGGTGAATGCCTTGGCAAGACCTGCTAAGTCAGACTCAGGTTTGGTCAGGCCTCGGAGCTCCTGTGAGAGGAGTTACCAGGTGCGCAGGTCAGCCGACACTTGCACACTAGGACTTCTCATAACAATGTCATAAACTACTTCACATATCATTTGCCAGAATTTTTTCTGTAACAGGCAAAACCTCTGTAAAATATCCATTTCACTTCCCTGACCCATTAGCAGCTTTTCCCACCAGCTTAATCAATGGTAAGTGTGCTCTGAATATTTTGTATTGTTTGCATGTGTCCTGCTCACTGCAGCCTTAATTTGATTTCCCTGCTAACTTCTTAGTGTTAGCTAACACCTCTTGGCAATAAAGGTTCTCAGATAATGAAAATAACTGTATCTAATGCTTCAATTTGAGTGACCAGTAGCTTTCCAAAGCAGAAAGGCACTCAAAATCATGCTTATATCTGATGTACTACAATATTTTGAAAACACACAGTAATAAAGGAATCAAACATTTTAAAGAGTTTGCCTTTAATCTAAATATTTCATAGAATCACTGAATGGTTAGAGTTGGAAGGGACCTTAAAGATCACCCAGTTCCAACCCCCCTGCCCTGGGCAGGGACACCTCCCACCAGAGCAGGTTGCTCCAAGCCCCATCCAGCCTGGCCTTGAACCCCTCCAGGGATGGGGCAGCCACAGCTTCTCTGGGCAACCTGGGCCAGGCTCTCACCACCCTCACAGCAAATAATTTCTTCCTAGTATCTCATCTACATCTCCCCTCTTCTAATTTAAAGGCATTACCTCTTGTCTTGTCACTACAATTTCTGTCAAAAAGTCCCTCTCCAGCTCTCTTCTTCTTTCTTCCTTACTGTACCTGTTTCCCTTGGCTTACCTTCTTATCTTAATTTGTGTTTTCATGGAAAACCAACCTCAAGAATTCATCAATCCATAGGCAGCTCTATACTCATCTCTCAGACAGTGATAGTTTTAAAGAGCCCCAAAGACAAAGATTTCAAGAAGTCCACAGGAGAGCTACTACAGTACTTCTCTATCCTTCTATACCTATTCCCATTCTTCCCTGCTTAAAAGTCCCAACCACAATAATGGAGAAGAAGTTGTTCACTTCTTTCTTCTATTTTCTATATAACAGCATTAAATGCATATTAACAGTACAACAATGTCCTTTTCTTCAGTCAAATTTTTAATCTACTAGTACCTAAACAGCTTGCAAAATAGATGCCAGCTCTTAGGCACCTTTCTCAGATGTGTGAAATTAAACATGGAGAACTTGAGGTCGGAGCCAGAATCCCAGCCCAGGGCCTTCTGTGCTGTGGTCATGGTTGAGTCTCCATCATGTCTCCATCATGCCAGAAGTAATGAAAATCTGCCAACCATAATTTAAGTTTAGATCATGCAGCAAAACTATTTAACTTTTTAAGTAGAGTTTTCCCTAGCTTAGTAGCTAAGGGAGTGTATTACTGTTGTCTAAGAAAAGCAAACAAATGACCTTTGCCTCAGGCAAGACAAAGCCAACTACACGGTGGAAAAAAGTTGGCAGTGTTGAACTTCCTTACAAACATCACAGCGTCCATCTGGTAAACTGTGACCTGATGTTCAAGACCATGAGGGAGGTAAGAAATGTATAGCTTCTTTTTCTCAGCCCTCCATGGTGGTATGTGTGCTTCAGATCATGCTACATGGAGCAGACACACAGACAGGTAATCACCCCAAGTTTTTTCTTTCCTTTCTTGTTCTGCACACCGACTGGACTAGAGGATAATGCTGTTTCTCATCAGCCACTTTCCATTTCCCCAGCTCCACCTTCTGACTGTTGCCTTTGTTCACTAGAGTCACAGTTCTTTTTTACAGCCTTTAATATCCATGCACATCACAGGGCTTATTACCAAGCTACACCACATAAACTGCTTTTTTTGACAGACTGTCAGTGCTCACTCTCTGGTCCTGTAGGCCTTGCAAAGAACTGCTCTCAGGTTCACTGTGCTGTGGTATCATCTGTGTCATTTATTCACAGGTGCACTTCCCACCACTCAACTCTATCCAGCTGCCGCCTTTGCAGTATGGGGCAGGGGAGAGAAATAGAGCTGTTCAGCCAGGTCCATGGGCATCACACATTTTCTGCAGGTGAAGCTTCATGAGTGCTCCTCAGCAGCTCTAAGGAACTGCTGCAATAGCAATTCTCAATATGGGCCAATGTTTTTTTTCACAGACAGAGCAAAACTCTAGTGCCAAAAGAACAACACACAAAATGCCTGATGAGATCAGTGACAGGACGAGGGGCAACGGGCACAAGCTGGAACATGGGAAGTTCCATTGGAATATGAGGAGAAACTTGTTTTGGGTGAGGGTGCCAGAGCCCTGGCAGAGGCTGCCCAGGGAGGGTGTGGAGTCCCCTTCTCTGGAGACCTTCAAGCCCCTCCTGGATGGAGTCCTGAGTGATGTGCTCTGGGCAACCCTGCTTTAGCAGGGGAGTTGGACTGGATGGTCTCTAGAGGTCCCTTCCAAGTCTGACAATTCCCTGATTCCATAATCTCTTGCAGAGATTTCCCCATCCCCAGATACTAGCTATAGGGAAGAAATGTATAACTGTATTTCGCCTGTGATTGAGAAGCCTGTTATATATTCGTTATATTTTATCCAACCAGCTGTTACTCAAAGATATGGGTGTCTATTCAAAGACAAGTTCAGCAATTAACTACCCAGGATGGTTTGCACTATCCTTTCTTTCTGCTAGAATCTCATTGCACTTGTTTATCAGAAGAAACAGGACGGTCTATGCTTTAAGATCTTCCTGAAGGTATTGCTAGTCTCTGAGAAAACCTGATTAAACACCGCTCCTCCCACATTGCCTGCTCCTCTATCACATGATGCAATGATTTACATTAATAACAGCAGAGTGCAGAGAAGACCCGCTGAGCCTTTAATAAACTTCCTTTTTCCAATCACTTAAAATGTTCTTTAAAGTTGCAACTGAAGTAATACAAAGCCTCCATAACAGTATACTTGACATTTATGATCTTGGCAATAAATCTGCTTTTCGTTTTTACAATGTCTGCTTTTGATTAATTCTAAAAAGTTTACTATAAATACTTTAAGAAAAACAGTGAAGTGGTTAATAAACTACATTCTGCATGGCAATAATTTAAATTATAATGGAGTAAATGCCTTAAACCAGGTACATTAAATTCAAAGTACTACAAAAAGCCAAATGCTCCCAAGTTCAACTTTCATTACTATTCTCATTAAGGAATAATTGTGAATTTCTTCCAGCCTTGGCATCTACTAATGTAATGCACAATTCTGTACAAGTTTTAAGGGAAAAGCTCCACTGTCCAAATGTAAGCAATGGTTGTAATGCATCTTTAAACCCCTTATTTTTCATAGTACAGCACAATTGTTCAAACAGCAAGAGATAGTAATCGAGTATTGAAAGTCTGAAAAACCCACCACTACTAGTATTGGTTTTTTGCACGATAAAAGCAGAACCCAAGAAATGCAATTATGCCAGGATTCTGCAGCAGAAAAGCCCTGGTGTTGAGCTGTGTGGGGTGCATTTTTATCACTTCAGGAAACTGTCTAACCCGCTACTCGTGGGTCCATTTCTGGGAGGGTGCCAAAGCTGAAGGGTGACAGAACTCTAGCGAGCAGCTCCAAATTAAATTATGCTGTTGTAATTGTGGCATTATGTGGCATACACCATTTCATTGCAATTAAGAAAACAGATCCATAGCCCACAGCAGGTGGTTGGTGATGTACTAGCACCAGATAAGTTGGCCTGCCGACGGCAAGAGGAAAGATTCTGCATATAGAAGCATGTCTGCTGTCCAGGATAGTAACCATAAAGATGCAATTATTACAGGAGTAACCGATTTTGTAGAGAATTAAAATAGCTACTGTGTAAATGTTTCTGAAGTGTTTGTCTGACTCGGTGCAGAGGCCAGAACCAGACCTGTGTAGCGTTCAAATCTCATTAGTACCTCACCAAATTGGTGTGAAATGATGGATGGGCCAGGATTTGTTATCTGCCCAAGAGTTCACTGTTCTCCTAGTTACTGCATGCAGCTAAAATCAGCAGTTTTAGAAGCTCATTTTCCTTGTGATTCTGACACTTGTAGACAGTCCTACTACATAAAACAGTTGAAATAAATCAGACTTTAAAATAGCTTTGAAGAAGAGCATCCAAAAGTTATGTTCCCAACACTTTCCATTCTCTATGGTGATTGTTGGTTTGATTTGTAACTAATTTTTAACATACCAAAAAACCAGTCGCTTTTGCTGAGATGTCTTCGCCCTAATTTGTTGTGAACTTGTAGCGTTTTAAAATCAGCCATTACCATCAACATCAGACAGCTAGAGTGCTGAACAAGAGAAGAACTAGGTAATTGCTCATTACAGTTGAATACAAAATAAATAAATCATGTCTTCCAAAAGATAACTAGGCCTGACTATTTCACCTGTGCATGAACACACAACGGCAGCGCGCTTCACAGCTCTTTCAAAACCTCAGTGAAAGCTCTGTGCAAACGGGGGGGGGGCTCTCTTTACACAAACACATGCTCTGTTCCCTCACCCTGAGGCCCGTGCAGACAGGTAACGGCACAGCACAAGGCAGCAGAAGAGCTCATAGAGACCAAGTACTTCAGATGATATAAAAATCTCCACAGCTGCAGCAGCCAACCTGTTCGCATGCACCAAAAGCCGTGCAAACAGATAAGGATGAACACGGATGCCAGAGGAATCCATTCAACGCAAATTCTCCAAGAACAGGAGAAAGAATATTCTTAAATTCATATAGATGGACTCAGAGTATTTATGGTGACTCAAAACAACGCTGAAAACTAGACCAAGCCTTGAAAAAGCTTCATGCTCTATATTTTCCCTAGAGACGCTGAATTATATGAGTAGCTTATTTTTTAATACTGCTGCTCCTCACTGAGATATGCTGCTCTGTTCCCCACATAACACAAAATAATACTTCTCATGATCTTTTCCTTTCTCTTCATCACATTTCAACAGACACAACACTACCATCCACTATCTATAAGCTCTCTTCATTTCAGCCTGTTTAATAATTCACCCCCTGTTTCAGACCAGAAGTAAACAGCCTCCAGGTAAATGTTTTTCCAGAACTACAGGTAAGAGATTTTCCCAGTATTCCCTCTCCAGCTGCCAGTTGAGACGGGTTAGGAGGACTCTGCCCTTGCCCAGCTCACAATTTCTATATCTTGGGAAGAACCCAACGAAGAGCAAGAAGGTGAACACCTGGTAAACATCACGAATTCACATCCCTTGAAGTTCTGAAGGCAAAGCATCTTATGTTTATTGCTCAAAACTGCCACAGGACAGCTCTTCTCGTTCCTTGAAGAATGTTTATTCTCAAAGAATTTTAAAAAGAAACTAACAATTCAGACCTTGATACCACTTTATCGCGCTGCTACCAAGAGACATCCCCTTCACCATTAATACCAGAAAATAACAAAAAAAACCCCAATAATGCCTAATAGTACAAAAAACTACAAGCAAGTTAAAGTAGCCTAAAACTGGATTCTAGTTAGCAAAACTCATTAGAAAAAGTCAACAAAACTATTAAACTAAAGAACAGAATCACAAAAAAAGAGAGATGTTGCTAGCTTCATACTCTATCATTACCCAACTTTTAGGTAAAATAAACCATAAACATATTTTTATCTATCAAGTGTTGGTGTGCTGAAGCTGGTTCTCACTTCTCCTGCTGTCTTGGTCCTGCCTCTTCTTAGATCCTGTTTTTGAAACTCTCAAGAGCAAGGCTGTGATAATTTTCTCTAAAACTCTTCATATTCTTGTACCATGACAGCTTCAGTGACTCGGGACACTACGTGCATCAGAAATGCAGTTACAGACCCCAGAGGACAGAAGGCAGAAACTTTTCTAAGAAAAGCTCCTGATTGTAGGAACATAACCCTGGACTAAAAAAAATGCAGTTTTAGCCCTGCCAGCTTCAGATGAGACTGTGAAACCTACTTGTCAAGGACCCAGGAAGGATATTTCAGCTTCAGCCTGTCTCTTGGGGAGCATACCTTTCTGAATGCTGTGCTTTGATTTTCCATGTCAGACAAGCAAAGCCTTTCAGTACTGCGACTTTACAACTTACTCCTGACTTCAACACCACGGGTCACATTGCTGCAGTTCAGAGTGTCTTACGAGAGCACCAAGCTACAGGGAAACAATGGAAATCGGTAGTGGCATAGAATAGCCTTTTTCAAAAGGCAGGAGCCCTGCATCTAGAGACAGAGGCTCACGGGATACTTTAGGTTGGAAGGGTCCTAAGAAGGCCTCTAGTCCAATCTTCTTCTCAAGGAAGGGCCAGCTCAGGGGCCAGACCAGGCTGATCAGGGCTTCATCCACTTGAATCCCGAGAACCTTCAAGGATGTAAACCCCCTTCAAAAACACCCCCTACCCCAGCCCTCGGTTTGTTGTTATTCACAACTACAGTGGGAATGCCCTACCCCACCTCCTCCAGGTCACTGACAAAAATGTTAAAGTGAGTTGCAGCACAGCCATAGACTTCCATCAACATTCTACTTGTCACTGGCACCCATGAAGTTAAAATACTAGGTTAGAACAGAAGCAAAGCCCAAAGCAGACAGAAGTGCTGGCAGCATAATTCACTGAGTGTGTCCTATAATTGTGGCTTTGCCTATCCTGCCCTGCCACATGAAGCCAGCTCACTTACATCTTTTTTTGCTTCAAGATACAGTCAAGCCATATTCATTTTGGCCAGTATTCAGCAAAAGTCTATAATAATTAGCTGTCAAGACTTTGACTGCTCCTCCACAGCAATCTTACTCACATACAGCATTCCATGACAGATCATGCCTAACCTTCTATTTCCTCCAACGAAGAAGAGCATAATCTTTTCAAAGCCAATGAAAAGGCATCATACATATATATTAATTTCTTCGTCTTCTCCGCAAAACAGAATCATGTAACAGATAGTTCTGTAATGAGAATTCCACAAATACAACCAGAAAGAAATAGAAAGAGCCAGTATTGTGCTTCCTGAAAGGTCTATATTCCACCCTGATGAACTTGGGTATTCTTCCAGCAGCAGGGCTGGCCACCACTGGTCTGTGTTAAAATCAACCTTAAAAAGGAGAGATTATTTCTGGTTCTCCCCAGCTCCTGTGTCTGATTCCTCTGCAAAGAGCTGTTCTGGTGCAGTTTCAGGAGTGGCTGTAGGGGCAGCAGCACAAACCAGAAGTGCTTCCCCTGTTCTCACTGGTGACCATGGGAACTAAAACACCTGTGGGATTATGGCTTCATTTATGAGAAGAACCATTACATGGACTAATTATATAGCAGATAGCAATAACAACTTTGTATAAGCAGCAACAATCTCCTTTAATAATGATGATGTAAATATTTCTTTTATTCAGCCTATATCCAAACTTCAAACTGAGCTTTAGGCAATAATACAAAAATATAAAAATTACACATAAAAAAACCCAAACATATATATATGTAGGATGACTGGTCTCTGAAAGAGAATGAAATGACTAGATAAGTCTGTGCATCCTTCCACATACCCTCTGTAGCTGCTGGCTGGTTCCTGGTGAGGAACACGGTAATAGGAATTTCATTTTCCTCATGGAGTCAGAACCCTGCTGGGTGAGGAAATTAAGATACAGAGGAAAGTGGGAGACAAATTTTACTGCCTTTTAAATCCACTACCATTTCTCCAGACACATAGAAATGAACAGCCTGGATAGGGAAAGCTTTATTAGTGATAGGGTTTTAAGGGCTTCCATCACTTCTGTTAGGGCATTACTGAAATTTTAGGTATTCCTTAGCTCTGACTTACTTTCCTCTGATTTTTGACTCTCTCTTTTCACTTGTTCCTAAGAAAGATGAGCCAGGGGACTGCAGAATGAGACAACCCCATGAGTATGTTAGAGGTTGCCAATACCCTTTTACTAGTGCCATTAGCTGCTTGCAATTAGTCCAATTAGTAGGATCTCATGTATTATCAGCTTAGTTAGACCTGAGCACCTTCTGCTCATTTTTCCTATTGCTAAGCTCTAGGATTAGAGGACCTTGCTTCCTTATAATAGGGGACTCTCCATGTAACGTGGCAGATCCTATAAGCGGTGATCTGCCCTGTCAAGCTCCCTTAGTCCTCTATCGTGTTCTGTTTCAGCTCTGCAAGTAACCCAAAAATCACCAGGGTTTTGGGGTTAGCTCTTTGGGCATCTACAGAGCAAACAAAGTAGAGCTACAAGCTTTGTGAAGGAGTATCCAGAGTTGTGTGTAAGCACTGAATATTTTTGCCGTGTTCGGGGAAGTCACAATAACCTCTTCATTCTGCCCTCTGTGACACCCTCCCCACAGTTGCTATCTTACAGCCAGGGAGCCAACTTCCCAGGAAGTCAGGATGGTACTAGAGAAACATCTTAAGAACAAGTGTTTTTTAGAGACTACCTAGGCTGTCTTTACATGATAATTCATAAACATTCATTTCACCCTTAAGTGGTATCAATTTGAGGCACCGGAGGTCTATGGTTACATCCTTGACATTTGCTGGTACAGTAAGACCTCTGTGACATCTCTAAATTCCCCGGCAAATGACAGTGGTGTTGGGGTGGTAAAACATGTACATCAGCAATTTCTTGGTGATGGAGGTGCCTCTTATCCAGCTACTGTGCTTGGATGTCCTCAGCTTTGTAATTCCTAATGCTCACCCAGCTTCAGACTCCAAGGTTTTTCAGATTCTGCATTGATTATAATTACTGAAGCAAGAGAATAAGCAAACACGCTCCTTCCCTTTACTATAAGCAAACTGACTTTTGCTGCTGCCTTTGCAATGTTCCTGGCATATGCTTCCTAAATAGCCCCCATCAACAGAAAGAGCAGCTTGCTGGATAGAAAGCTGGCTTGGTCCCAAAAGCACAGTCACATCCCAACTTCCTCTCCTCAGCAAGTGTTATTTATTGAGAAAGCTTACACTCGAGGAGGAAGAAGCATATTACAGCGCTGCTTTCTCAAGCTCAAGAAAATCAGTTTGTCCAAGTTTCCAGAATGTTTGCATCTCTCCATCTGCTGTAGCTAGTGCTGGCGTCACCAAATACTGACAGCAGGGATCTGCCAATTGCTGTGACTTGCTATTTTTGTTTTTGCGAAAAACAAACTGTGAGAACACATTGTTTTTTAAAATGATGTCACAACATTAAAAAGAAGTTTGCTTGCAGAGTGGTCTTTCTCATTCCCTTTGCAAAAATCTCTCTCTTACAGAAAACGACAAAGAGAATAAAAAAAAATCCCATTTGCTGGTTGCTTAAAGCTGCTGGGTGTACTGCCTTAGGCCTTGCAGGATTGTTAATCCTGAAACCCCTCACTCGAACCAGCTGTGACTCCTTCTGCACACCCTGTGGGGATAGAATGTGGATCTGCCACCTCTCTTTCCTCGGTACAGAGCCACCCAGGACTCGTAACAACCAGCTCAAGGGCGGGCAATGTTATGCCTGGCAGGGAAAGCACTCAGCGTTAGGGTACATCAAACATGTGTTAGATTATCTGCTTGAAAGGTGCGGTTCATGCCATTCCCCAGCTAACCCTGGATCTAGTTCTTTAGCCTTTGCACTTTATTACCTCTTCAGATGAGCTGGTTTACTAAAGCCCTTGGATTACTGCTGTAAAAGCATTTGCTCAGTGGAGGTTCCAGACACAGGGGCACTGGGGCTGTTCACCTGACCAGTCCATACAAAAACCAACGCCTGCTTCCAGCTGCTGCAGCCTGTCTTCTGATCCCAGCCAAACTATTGCCCTACATGACTCCAGCTTACTTTATTCTCTCAATATTTTTTCTCATTCCTATTTACTGTCTCTACCCTCTCCTTGGTCACTAACCTTTTCCTGCCTCTCTGATCTTAATCAGAGACCACAACAGTTAACAAACCCCTTCAAGCATGTGGAGGCAAAGCTGCTTTCCAGAACCTGTGTGTAGTGACTGTGTACTGGGTAGAACAGGACACCAGCTGCTTCATCCTGTAGGATGTGAGCTCACTGCCACCAGCCTCCTCTTTTCGAGCCTCTGTGCTGGGTTAATGCAGATTCTCATCTTTACTGTACGCTGCTGCTGCACGTGAAGTGCAATGACCACCTGTGCATCATTTAAAAAAAATAACTATATATCCATTAAAAAGATTATTATCCACTCTTAACCACTTACATGAGAAAAATTATATTTAAATAAACTCTGAATATAAGATGTGAAAGTATTTTCAGCTATTCCAAGTATTAAAGTTAAACTGGTATTTTTCAAGAAAAGGTGCCCAATCCTAACCAGCAAAATCGCTCTGCATTTTGTCTTTATTGAAGAAAATTTGCACAGCAATGTAATTTGTGGTTGGACAGATGAGCTGGCACACTGGATATGAATACTCAAGGCTTTCTCTCATATAATGTCCACTGTACTTTTCATGTTGTGGATAAAAGCAACAGCCACCACGTTTAAGAAGTGAAGAGAGGTTTTTCTGGTGTTATTACACAGTAGCAAGGTATCTAAATAACTAGGTTAAAAAACATTTCTAAGAAGGTCTGGTCCCAAGTTCAAGGTTTTGGAATGTTTTCCTCTGAACAGTTGTGAGATATAACAGCTATTGAGTGAGACTAAGGGAGCATTAGGCTCTTTTGTGATGTCTGATAAGGTGAACTAAAAAGGAGGAATCACCGAAAATCCCATGTAAGCATGTAATCTCCAAGATGACAAAGCCTGCCATTTAAATCCTGAGAACCTGGTGACTAAGGCAACATTGTCTTGCACAAGAGATGCTGGAGCAAAAAAGGCAGCTAATATGTCGTGCTGGAAAATCCAGTATCTGGTTTGTCATCAAAAAAACCCAAAAAGTGGAAAACAGGTGAAGTTCAGCGATTCCCCTTTTCATCCTTTGTGTTCTGCCCTGTCACAGCTGTCAGGGCAGGGCAGCACCACTTACTGCACAGCAGCCTTCCTTGCAAACCGCTTGTCTTCCCTATATGTACTGCCACTGCCTCGTTCAGCAGGATCTCAGCCTGAGCCAGAGTCCAGAGGTGATCGTGTAATACTCGTGCAAAGACCGAACAAGAGTTGTGCCATGAACTCCTTACAGGCAAATACATCAGACACACAAAGAAACGACATATAAAATTCTGGCCAGTCTAAGTGATACAAAAAGTTTTTGTTATGTGCTGTAAAATGTCTCGCTCCAAAAAGCTGAGCAAGAACTCAAGGTGCAACACAAAAAGAGTGCCACCGAATATATCAAACTGTGAGTTAAAGCCTGTTTGCAGTAAATAAGTGGAGAAGATAAAGGTGTGCTTGATTGAACTGAAGCACTGCAAGTAGGAAAGAGAACAACTTTTAACCTGTCAAAAAGAGAAGGAGAGAAAAGCTTTTCCAGGTTTTAGAATTTTGTATTAGCACAGACAAGTTCTTTGTAAAAGCAATTTTCCTTCTCTCTCCCACTGAGCCATATTTGTCCCTGTTGCTACTATACTGATTTCAACAGAGTATCATCAGGAAGAAGCTAATAACAGCTAGTTTGTCATTACGCTTCCCTCAGTAACAAACCGAAGCATGCTGTGTTGCGAGTGAATGTGGTGAAACACTAAAAGACAGCAATTAGGAAAATGGTAAATATCGCATCTCTTCCCATTCTAGAACTGGCAGTTTGTATATCCAGATTTTATGCTGTTTGATCACTGAGTAATTATTTACTCTGATATCCAAAGAAGTATTTTTTAAATGCTAGTTCCTCACACGTGAATGAAAAAGTCAGGATATTAGATGCTATGCTGAGGGTAAAGGACAGATAAACTTGATAGCTGGAAGCTACGGTCTTCAACAGTTTAAGTCATGTTTAGGAAGAAAAAGGCTAATCAATTTTAGAAACTGTTCCAAAGCTTGCAGCCTCCCCAGAAGAGTAAATATTTAATTAATTGGGTATTTAGAAAGTGCTGACAAAAAGAACATGAAAGAGGAGCTACCTAGTTGGTTTGAATTAAATATTAAGAAAAGCAAAAAAAGGAGACAGGGCAAAATGGTTCGGAAATCCAACAAAATATTACAGCTCTTCCCTTTGGTACTCTCGGTGAAATAATTTAAACAGCATCTGTTTACTATAATATTTAATGAGCACTGTAGAGCTAGGGTAATCCCAGCTCAGGTGTTTGCACAGAACACTTAATCTTGCTATAGTTCTTGACTCTGATAGATCAGGCCAGAGACTTGCAAATGTGGGAAATCACTCATGTGCAGCACTGGGTAGATCTCTTGGCTGCCAAGCCCCTAAAGGAGGTTTGCTGTGCTTTTACAGAGCATATTGTCACAGAAAATAAGCAAAGAGCGAAGGAAACAGGTGAAGACGCTGGCCTATGGAGAGTTATGGAAACTTAACGACTGGGCTGTAACATGGCAAAGGAAAGAACAGGACAAAGAACATTACGTGAGCCAGAAGGGAAATTAAAGCCTTTCTAGCCTAATGTGAGTTGTGAGGGGGCTTCTCATGGCATAACGAAACAATTTATCTTCCTGGAAGAAAAATAAAACAAACCTGGGAGAGTAATCTATCTAATTATGCAATGACTTTACAGACACTACCTGAACAGAGAGTACTTTTTCTATGAGTTGTTTCCTCTGCATTTTCTGTCTGATTGCCATGTAAGAGCATTCCAAAATCTTCCCTTAGACTGCACTGTGCCAAAGTGAAAGAGAAATATTTGTTACCAACATTATAATCTCTGTGAAAAAAGGAGATTTCCTGTTGTGGTCCTAAAATCTCTTACTTCTCTACCATTCCCCAATTAATGGCTGTGGCAGCAAGGGACTGTATGAGAGAACTCTGCTTCGCAGGCCTAGTAATGCCACTAGACTGTCCAGTCTAATCTTTCAATCATCAGCACCTAAGCAAGGAGTCTTGCTGTTATCATGAAAGGAAACACTCTGTTGCTTTTCAGAGTGGTATAGAAAATAACATCCCTCCTTAAAAGCTGAATGCTCTCACAGACAGCTATGCTGAACGGCTTTAGGGCTCATAATAGCAAGACAACTTTGTCCAGAGATGGTTTTACACTCCCACAGCCTGAGCTATATTTATCACCAAATGTAACATCTTTTGCTCTGCTTTATTAGTTGGATACCGGTCTACAAGATTTGGGCCAACAACTGATTTCACATAATCTGCAAAATCACTTAGAGCATGTTTGCCATTTTCCTGACATTGGTTCAGTTGCTCTTTAGATTAGTAATTCCAACTGTAATCTGGATGACTGACATCGTGAAAATTTCTACAGACAGTTGCCAGCCTATTCAGTAATAAAAAACTGAGTAAAAATGTAATTATATACCTCACAGACATAAAACATCAGAGGGGAAGAGCCAAGAGAAAGGGCACTCTTCACATTGGAAAACTGGAGCAGTGAGACAGAAAAGCCTGCTGTTTTTTTTCCTGAGCCAACACGAGTATGAGAATGGCTGGAGGTAAATTAGTTTAAGAGCAGAACTTGCTGACCATGTAAGATGGTGTAACGCTTTTTAAAAAAGCTACACGGTGTGTAACGTAAGAAAAGCCACATTTTGATCCTCTAGAACGTGGATTCAGAAAGTTCTGATGGGGGAGGACCAAAGTCAATAGGGTCACAAGCATGTCTGTCATGACACCACTTGAATCAATGAAGACTGATAAGAGAGGCATTCCTCCCCCTTTCAAGGGGAAAAATAGCTGTTTCAGAGCCTCAAACAATAGCCCAAGAGGTGAAAATTTAAGATGATCTTGTGCTACCACCATTCTGCATTAAGCACTTTCTCTTCTTGTTTTTTTATCTCTAATCTGCACTACATCTATCTTCTAATGAGTCAGAAATGTCATATAATTACATTTCAAAGAGGTTAGTATAATTGATGATCATTGCAAGTTGGCATTCCTGTAATTTGCTAAAAGGAATGAAGCTCCTTGTGTGCTTTTGGGGGCATCACTAGAGCAGAGATGTCTAGTTACTTAGGAAGGTCAGTTCAACAGATGTCAACATATCAGGTCTAATAGCTACTTCATAAGGACAAAGGTGTAATATGGATTGAAAGAGCTCTTCTGAACAGTAGAAATTTCGCTTTGCCACCTTCCCCAACATTCAGTAACAGCTACTAAAGAGAACTCTGAAAGATCTTACTCCAGCTGTAGCTTCAGCAGCATCCAACAAGAACTAAATGATGCTTTAGCCAAAGAATTGCTGGTGTCAAGCTGGAAGGGCAGGAGAGCCTGTTGCATGGCTAAATGTTTTTTCATGTGAAATGTCTTGGCAAAAAGCTGTACAGTGAGGAGGAGGGGAAGAAAAACTCACATATTATTGTTATCACCATAGTTCCTACAAGAAAAGCAACTGAATAAAGGTTCAGGACTTTGTCACATCGAAGAAGCCCATCCCCAATGTAGTTAAGATAACTAGGGAAAAAAATTATTGGTATCTGGATAATGACCAGCCACCTGCCCTCTTACAGGCACCACGTCTTCGGTGAATAACTAGCTTGTGCACCATTTTCCTTTCTGCCAGCTCTAAGAAAACTGATGACTGAGAAAAATGATGACTATTTCACCAAACTCTGACCTTATAACAACAGATGGACACACAACAGTAGGTGGACCCATGCACATTTTCACCCTTCTTGTACTTTAGCTCACTGGAGTCATTAACTATTAAAGAACACACTCAAGAGCGCACACACCAAACCTGAGGCTCCTTGTTGAACCCACCCCAAAAAAGACTATGATGTACTCTAGACCTCTATCGCACAGAGCACATGAGAGCGTGACTGTCCACAGGATTTCTACACTGAAACCTACAGCACCATTTCTCTAGTTACTACCTTATTTTTTCGCCGCTCTCTTGCAGCAGATGGACACTTGGAACTTGATGATCTCTAAGGTCCCTTCCAACTCTAACCATTCTATGATTCTATATGACTTGGAAGGAAGCTGGATGCATACAAAGTAAACTGTGTTAGATGGTAGTTACAGAGGAAACAAGAGCTGTGCCTGTGCTATTTAGTTATTGTGTTTCTACTTCAAAGTAGAAAAAAAGCCAGGCTTGAGCTGTAAAGCTAAGTGTGCATCTCGTCAGTATTAGTCTCTGTGCCCTGGTACACAAGCTGAGCTTTTTTCAGCCACCACCACATTAAAGCTCAATTAAAGTAAGTGCAGGGCTTAGTGAATTTGCTGGGGAGGTGAGCAGTCACCAGCGTTTTGAGTTACTCTCCCTTTCCTCTGGGCCTACTCTGAGGAGAAAGAAACCATTAAATGATACTTACACCTATCAACTCTGAGCACTGTGCCATATACAGAAGTCCTCTACCAATCTTGTATTAAGATAAACAAAGGTATGTTTCTATTACTTCTCTCTTGTTGTAAGATTCCTAATTTTGGAGAATAATATCTTTCCTGCACAGAACATGCCCTTCATTAACATTTATCAGCCTTATTTTCAAGCTAGACTAATGTAGTGAGGAGAATTTAAAATCGTCAGTGTTGTCCAATGGCCGTCACTGGAAAGAGACAGAAGATTGTATAAGGTAGTAGCTGCTCCTTTTTCTTTTCTTTCTTCATTTATTTTTGTGGATTTATATTACAGTTTTATCCTTTTCCTAATAGGGAGATAATATGGTATATTTTAAAAGTATCCAGCAGCTATTCATACATTATTGAAAAGCTGAGCGTTAAAGATTAAAGGCAACAACACAGAGAAGCTAATTTTAATTTCTTATTTCTTTCTTCGTTCTCCTATTCACTTACCCCCTGCAACACACATACACGCAGACACACACCTCTCTGTGGGCCACTCTGTGTTTTAACACAGATTGTTTAAAATAATCTTATTGTTTCTATTTCCTTGTCTATTCTCCGTTTGTTAAATGTATATGCTTTTCTAAATCTGTTTATTACGCTCTTCCAGCTTCACTTCCTAATCATCTTTTGTTCTTTCTATTTTTGATGTTTTTAAATGGGGAAAGCTGCCTTCTTTCTTCCTGCGAGGTTTAAATGTGCTCTTTAATCATAGGAGCAGCAACATGTACTCCTGCATGCTGCACTCACCTTCTGAGGAGCCTTCCCTGACAAAGTGCTTCCTTCTGATCTCTCTTTTCAAGTCTTGTTTACGGAATACAGAAGACTTTAAAAGTAGCTAACAGAAAGGACAGTATTAACCCTGAACTTTTATATAGCGTTCACAGGCACCACAGGCAGAGGTATACAAGTGAAAAGAGAAGTGCACATGTAAGGCCTGATAGGATAATGTCTTAGCCTCACTTGGCAAGCCCGTGGAATTTAGCTTTACGTACCTATGGAAATATAGTATTTTAATGACTTTTTATAATATAGTTTTTCTTTATTTGACTGGTGCATGAATCTGGTACTGAAGTTTCACAGATACTACCTCAAACTACATTAGCCTTGTAATAATACTGGAAGTCTAAATGACGGATGACAGCAATGAATATTGAGTTAAAGTAATTTCAGAGACAAACCAAACGACAGTATTACTTCTTCTCAAGATCTGGATTCATCGATATAACTTCTTTTATAAAAAAGTTATTGAGCCAAATTTGGAGGTGATGTGACTATACTGTTCTTGCTTCCCTTCTCCAGATAATAAATACAACCGTAAAGAAATGGGGATGTTTTCTTTCTGGAGCAAAATCCTGCCACACCAATGGTCAAAAATAATCAGATGATATTATTCAGTCTCCTTTTCATCTCCATAGAGATTAGCAATATCAGAGAGAGAAACACAGCTTTAATTAGTCTGGTCACAGAAAAGGAAAAATACATGATGGCTCTTGCAGATAAATCAAGGGAAAGATATAAATTGCATCTTGGAAGGCGAATAGTAATTTTCTCCTAGATCTCAGACTAGGTAAAATCCATTATACTACTTAAATCCTAGAGCAGCATAGCTTCATGCTTGTGACTTTATACTGTGAGAGTATTTCTAAAATACATGTACTGATTTCTCGGTTTGGTGAGCATCAATACGCATAAGCCAAATAGTTACTGAGGCAAACTTTACGCTGCTATTTACTGTGAAGGACAATCAATCTTAAAATTTACCTTAACGCAGTAAGCATCATAGAGTTCCAAAATTATTAAAACATACCCCAAGCATGAGGTATTCCTCTAACTCCAAGCTAGCTTGAGTGCTCAGTACTCTCACAGACCTCGTACCACACCTGACGTTTCACTCAGTTGCCTATCTTTTACCTGTACTTTTGTTCAGCCAAGCTCAAGTAGGTATTTCAGAATCCGCTTCTCTGGAAGAGACATCTCAAACTCATTCACGGCCTAGTGTTATAATCAGATACACCAGTGCTGTTTTCTAATACAAATCCAAATTCCCCTACGTCAACCGTGATTAGCCTGGGCCAGTCTCACCAAGCAGAAACTCTTGAGCCTGAAATGTTATAGAGCAGATACAGATGGAGTTGTTGAGATGTGGTGTTGGGGGATCTGGTGTAGGGGAGAACTTTGTAGAGTGGGGTTGATGGTTGGACTCCATGATCCCAAGGGCCTTTTCCAACCTGAAGGATTCTATGGCTTTTGACAGAGAAGATCAGTGTGGATCTATTAAAATGGGACGCAAAGCACAATTAATGCTGGGATTCAGAATGTAACAGATGGAGCCAGGCTAAGGATACAGAAAGGCTCTGAAAAGACAAAATGGTACCTGGAGTTACGGTGACCCACAGTGTCGCAGTACTGCTGCAATGAGGGCAGAGAGAGCAGAGTGTCTTCATTTTTACACATAAGCAGCTTCGCAGAGTAGCTCCGTCTCCAGAGTACACTTGGCACAACACAAAGCTACATCTGCAGGACACATTTCAACTTTCTCCTGCGGGTTAGGAATGTTGGAAATGCTGCGTGTTTTGCTCACCAGCTCTGCTTCGAGCAAGAGCAGAAGTTACCAGAGGCAGCTAGCCAGCAGAAGAGCTCCTTGCTCTGCAGCTGCCCTGTGCTGGCAGGAGTTTTCTCATGCCAGTGATTCAGCTGGCTAGCACACTGCACCCATATTTTGCTCTAGGGGTTGCATTTGTCCCTTAATTATGCTGCGGCATTTAAGTCTATGGAGGCCCAAGCAATTAGATGTAAAACTATGACAGTTATAAAGCCCTGAAATGGGATCACAGGATGTGGCTGCAGGACTGACAGAACAGCCCCAGTTGTAACTTTGCATGTGATTGGTTCTTTGGACCATGAAGCTGCTCCTCAGCTGTACCACAGCATCTGCCTAGTTTGGTTTGTGGATACAAAAACCATTTTTAATCCTAACCAAAGTAACTTCATTCATTACATAAATATATTTAGAATATAAGTGTCGCTCCACCAGGGCTCACAGGAGAGAGAATGGCTCTCTCGCATGGTTCCATCAAAACTACATGATGGAAACAGAAGAGCACGAAGGGAGTCAAAATGCACCAGGCCTACAAGCAGTAAGAAAACACCATTATCAAGTCAGTGAATGCAAGCCCTGAGAGTTAGAAAATGGCAGAATTCAGCTTGCCTCTGCCATGAGAATCTTCCCCTGCCTCCTGCATACATGCAGTCCAGGAGAGTCTTCATGATACGAATATTCACTTTGGCCTACAGGATCCCTCTGTCTTCCCAAACAGTCAGTGCTCCATGAATAAGCACCAATTCTGTATTTTTGCCTTCTTCTGGAGACCCAGTGTACTGCTCTATGTCTTACTGACTGCATGCTGCTCTGAAGACAGAATTATTCATTTTTGCAAAGGGTTTTCTCTGGCATTGACAATGTACTATCTGAGAACGTCTCAAATATTAATGACATCTGTTTGCACAACACACCTGAGACGATGTGTTAGAAGGTAGCTTGTTTTGGACTGGGCAACAGTCAACCTTTTAACAACCTCACCAGCTCCAGCCAGGAAACCAGGAGGTGCTCTCTGTAAAGGGCTGAGTGTAAAACAGAGACGAGATGAGAGCCTGCAGTTGGGAGAATGAGGGAAGAAGTGTCTGTACTAAGGGTGTAAGGCTGTGAGAAAGAGGCTGTTCTGCTTGAGTTTTGTGAAAAATTAACCCTCAGCCAAAAGAAAGCAGAGTGTGAACCCCACCCTGACCTGAAAAGCAATTCACCTTGCTTTATAAGCAGGTAGACGGGCTGGTACAACCCACTATCACCTCATTTTTCACTGAATCACACTGAAATAAGGGCAGATAGTAGCCACCAGTGTAGTGTATGCAATTTGGCACCCAGGTCTCGATTTTGGGAAACACCTCCTGCTTCATAATCCACTGTAATATTCAAACTGTAACATCTAAACAGCTCATTTTCAACTCTGAGAGCGTGGTGACTTTGCCAGTTAGGCCCAAGGGGTTCAAGGCAGGCACCAGGTGATCTTGGATCAGTGATTAGCGACCCTCTCTCAGATTTCTCATCTGACCTACTCACATCTCTGGCAAAGGGTGGAACTCCACTCCAAGACCAGCATTCTGGTCTGAACCTGAGACAGCCCTCCAGCAGACGCCCATTACCCGCTACAGCATCTCCAGGTCCTGTAGCAGAAAAGGGCAATGAGGCTGGAAAATTTAGCCACAAACGAGGCAGGGACCTGGAGGAGCTATGCCTGCAGCATCGGATATTAGACTGTGACACTGTCACCAAGAAAGTCTGTCCTACACTGTGTGCTGCAATGGATTAACTGTCACCTTAGATTACTATTAGTAAAACTAATATGGAATAAGCTGTCTTTTAAATTAAGTCAAAATATTGGATACAGACTTCTCCTTCCTGTGCCCTCTCAATGAAAACCTTTCCTGACATGTTTTTTTAATCCGAGCTCTTATCATTTTCCACAGCATGGTGATAAATACCTTAGTTTGCTTCCTTTCGTGATAAAAGTATGAATTTAGCATTGTCTCAGTAATTACATAGATATAATAATATCAACTAGTTTGTACAGGTCAGCAGCACCACAGCAACTTTTGACATCTCCCGTGGAAGATCCCGTTCCTTTGTTAAGACACAAACTACAAAAGCACCTCACGATTCTCCATGCACCTGCTAAAAACTCCCCTATTACAAAGACCCCCTCGTTTTCAATAAATAAAGGAAGATTTCAGCCACTGCTGCAGAACCAAAATGCTTCCTTCCTGGGACAGAGAAGTTTGATAGTCAGTAAGTCCCTTGTATTCAGGATCTGACAGGTTTTAACAGCATGGATTTAGGCTCTGCTTCCTTACACAAGTCTGTAACAGAGTGAGTACATCCAGAAGAAAAGGTAATAAAGAGAGAGAGAGAGGTTCAGAGGACTCACAGCATCCCACCTCTTCTCCACCGCTCTCACAGACAAATCCTGGTTCTTTCTTCCGACAGCAACACATTCCTGCAGAGATTCACGCTCTTTTCCTGGCAAGACAGGGGAATCATAGAATCATAGAATGGTCCAGGCCAGAAGGGACCTCCAAAGGTCATCGTCATCTAGTCCAACATCCCCGCAGTCAACAGGGACACCCCAACTAGACCAGGTTGCCCAGGGCCTCCTTGAGCCTCCCCCTGAATATCTCCAGGGAAGGGGCCTCAACCACCTCCATGGGCAACCTGGTCCAGTGGTTCCACCACCCTCAGAGTAAAGAACCTGTTCCTAATATCCAATCTAAATCTGCTCTTCTCCAGCTTGAAGCCATTGCCCCTCGTCCTGTCACTGCAGGCCTGTGGAAACAGACCCTCCCCAGCCTTTCTGTAGCCCCCCTCAGGTACTGGAAGGCTGCTCTTAGGTCTGCCTGGAGCCTGCTCTTCCCCAGGCTGAACAAACCCAGCTCCCTCAGCCTGTCCTTGTAGCAAAGGTGCTCCAACTCCTTGATCATCTTTGTGGCCCTCCTCTGGACCCGCTCCATCAGGTCCATGTGCCTCCTATCTTGAGGGCTTCAGACCTGCACACAGGACTCCAGGTGAGGTCTCACCAGAGCAGAGCAAAGTGGCAAAATCACCTCTCTGGATCTGCTAGCAAGGCATCTTTTGATGCAGCCCAGGATGTGACTGGCCTTCTGGGCTGCAAGTGCCCACTACCTGCTCATGGCCAGCTTCTCATCCATCAGCACCCTTTCCTCGGAGGTGCTTTCTAACATCTCATTCCCTGGTCTGTACTGAGAGTGAGGACTGTTCCAGCCCAAGTGCAGAACCCTGCGCTTGCTCTTGTTGAACGTCATGAAGTTCACCTGGGCCCACCTTTCCAGCCTGTTCAGGCCCCTCTGGATGACATCCCGTCCCTCTGGTGTATCGACAACACCACACAGCTTGGTGTCATCTCTCTGCTGTATAGTAATACAGCCAGTCTCATCACATATTCACATCAGCTCTCACAGAAATTTGGGAAACAGCTACTCAGTATAAGGATAGCATAATTAATTAGAAAGTCATGTACTGTATAGCAAGGAGTATATTTTTTGAAAGGAAGAGTGCACTTATATTAGTGCTTAAATACTTGCCTTTCTGTAGTTGCCACATGCTTGCTTTTTTTAAAAAAAGGAATGAGGTAAGGCTGGTTACAAAAGCTGATGTACCCATTTTTTTCTTACATGGAGAAAACCAACGGTGATTAACGGCTGAGTAACCACTACTTAATTGACAAAATTATTTTTTTTTTCATGTACAGGGTAATTTGTCAACATGAATTAAATCACAGGGAATGGAAATTGGATGAATTAAATCATTTAGAGTGTTACAGGGTTTTCTTCCTCTTTTAAATTAAATTTTCCATTGGGGTCAGTTCAATTTGCTTGTGTTCCTTTAAATTCAAGGACCAGAGTACTTTTTTTATGCACTCTAGTCCTCGTAGTCCGTCAGGTTGACTAGTAGCTGTGTATGTACAGTACACACATAAACACACACTCACACTATGTATAGTGTATATACAGAGGTGTATGTATGTATAGTGGCAAAACTTGCATAGGCTAAGAGATGAAGAATAGTCACTCAGGGAAAAACCTGAAACTCGGGGAAGAAAACAAACTATAACAAGCAAAAAGGCAACGTTGGTATTGTCAAGAGTTTGTAAAAGCAGCTGAAGAATTTACTTGCAGAACAATCTTGAGGTGACTGCCTGTAAGATTTCCTCTGTTAAGTAAAGACCTGTGAGAGCTGTGAGGCAGGTTTAAGCAAGACATCACTGTTAAAACTGTCGTCTTAAACAAACTACCTGTCCTGAAAGCCTTCAGCTTCATTGACAAAAATGGTGAGAAAAATCAAAGCCCACCCAGCTGTAATAATCAGGCAAGAGGACCCAGAGGAGAGCAAAGCCAGACAGCCTCAATGAACAGATGCCTTGAAAAATTACATGTAGGAAACGGATAAGTGATGGCGAAAAGCAGCGGTGCAATGTGAGTCCCCGGAACTCATCTGAACACCTTCATAAAAGCATTGCAGGCACGGTTGGTTCTAGTAATGAAGCTTTTTAATGATGATCTCTACTTTGTGTTTCTTCTCTCTGTGTGAAGGTCATTTTATTAAACAGTGTGACTCGCAAACCGATATTGCACACAGATTTTGCTTTTGCTTTTCTTTCCCATCTTCTCATTTTGTGTAGAGAAGTGTAACAGCTGAGTGACTCACTAAGTGGAAATGGATGAGAAGAGTGATCTTGTTTCCTCCAAAATGCAAAGTTGGAGAAGTCGCTTAAGTGCATTGCAAGAGTAATGCTGTTGTGAACTAACATTAGCTGTGAGTTCCTTAAAAAATGCTTAACTTTACTTAACTAGTAAACAATTCAGTCAGAACAGAAGCAAAGCAGCAACTCCCCTCATCCTCCACACCCCCAAATCCTCCAAAGATTGGATGTACTGGTGAAAAAGGTAATACTCTCATTGAAACCCTTTCTGTTGCTTTTTTGGAGAATCTGAAAGGGAGTATTTTAAGTAAAAGTTAGACAATCTTCTTGTATTTTAAACGAGAGATTGTTATCTACGCAGGTAACGCATTTAAAGAATTTTTTGTTCAAAAGAAAGCTATTCATCAAAAAAATTTTTTTTCCCCTCCTCTGGGAAGACAAGAGAAATAAAAGGTTTATTATTTCATAGCCCCCAGACATCTGGAGAGGAATGCACAGTGTTAAAACGTACCTGCAGCAGTTGGCTGTGTGCAGTGTTTCTTGATATGGTATTAGGCCCAGCAAGATGAGAAAGAGCTAATTGTCCTGGGCCTACAACTGGCGTTTTGATACCGTTGCGAAAGGAGATGCAGCAGGAAGTGCATACCTTTTTATGCTTGAAAAGGTGGCATGAACCTGTAACAGCTGGGGTTCCTGGGCTTTTGGGGTATGCAATGCAGTCACGAGATGGTTATTATATGACAGGAATTATTGCTTAGCAGTTAAGTAAAAAGCAAGACTTTGTGCAGAATTTTTTAGAACTAAGAATGGATGAAGAAGAGTTTCCAGTTTTCTCTGGGGCATCAGAATATTTTGTTTTCTCTTGCAGAAGAGAGTGTCTTTAGGTGTGCAATTATGAACAATCCCTCAGGAAGAAGCATTCAATTGAAGCCCTAAAATAGCTTTTCCGTGCATGTTGATTCCCTCTTTGAGAGGGAATGCAGGACAGGGAGCACTTCAGAAGAAACTTCTATTTACAAGTTCTAATAACTTCGTTCACAATGATTTCTTTCATGAGACATCTCAACCACTTATAATGTATTCTTACATTTTCAAATATCAAGGAAAGTAGTGACAGATGCTGCGAAGCAGCTGAGGAGATAGCTCTCTCCCTGTGATTATTATGTTTCCCAATAGATAGTACTGCTCATCTGAGCTTTTGAAGGTGGAAGGCAAGATTAACAGAGGAGAAAAGGCTTCTTATTAATTAAAGTGATGCACTGCCAATAGTAAGAGCGATCAAATATTGGTTGAGCCTTACCACTGCTGCTTACTTCTAATAGGTGTGAGTGTATTTGATAAAGATGATGGAACTGACCAGCAGAGCAGAGCCTGCATGCAAAGGCACAGCCTCGCTGCTCACCTTGCGTACGACCAGATCTGTGCGGGCTGACAAGACAAAGACTTACGAGGAGAATAGTTCAACGAGTGCAAAGAGACCATGGTATTGAACCTGAAAACCAAAACTGTTCATTACTTGAACAATGTAACAAGGCAGTTTATAAGCAGTATGCTTATTTATTGTAAATGCTGCAGCTAAGCTAATGATTTTTGCTTTAGTTGGAGTTCAGATTCTCACTTTCATCAGCATTATCTTGCCAAATATGTTCCCAAGCTTATTGTAATTTAGGATTTGACACTAGCAATTGCCTTTTTTTTCCCCTCAAAGGATGAATTAGTTCACAATAAAAGATGCATATTAGGCAATTTATTATGCTAATGACTTGCAAAAAAAAAAGCCAAATTACCTTGATGGTGGATTATGTTGAACAATAAAAACCCACACTCATTGCAATTCTCAGTGAACGTATAGTTTAGCTGCAGTTAGGTACTGGAAGTTTCCTCATAATAGTATCCACATTAGAGACAAACAGACATGCATTAGCAGTAACCACATTCACAGCAAAACAATGCAGACAGATCTCACTCTGATTTGTAATTATGTCTCATTACCCTTCAGTTGTCATTTTTAGCTCAGCTTGGAAGCAAAGCTTGTGTGATCATGGCATATGGCACACGCACTGGCATTTCCTACCTGATTATTTTAAAATCTATCATCCGATTTCAACCAACCTGAAAGAGAAGTCGACACTCAAAAGGCATTAAAGTTTGTACAAATTGTATGCAAATAGGGAGTCAGGTAGAAGAAAAAGATTACATTAATGCTCCTCCTTGATAGAGAAGTTTGGCCTGAAAATACGACTCCACAGAAAACAAAGTGTCCTGGCATTGGTCCCAGCACCGTTACTCACTTGCAAGGGTGAAGCATCTCCCATCGGGTACTGGGTGCCTGGCCACATTCACTGACCCCCCTGAGAACTGGGGACATAGACATTTCAGGGCACGGGGCAATAAGTCAACTAAAGAAGTAGGAAAGAGAGGGCTGCTACAGTGTAATATCTACACATCATTAAGCTTACACAGGAATAAGGATGTTGGTGGAGAGAAACATTTTCAACACGGCTTTGAAATGACAGATGGATTAACGTTCCTAACTCCAGTAAAAGCAAGATTGTAGAAAAAAAAATTAGATGAGACTATCAAAATTATTCTTTCAAGCTGGATCAATAACAAGATTCAAACAGACACAGGAAAAGCTGTTCTGGGATAATGACAGGAGATAAAATAATCAGTCTTAAGTGAGCAAGAAAATACATCAACGTAACTGGAGCAAAAATAGAGAGTGGCCTGAACACTAATCCTGCACCAACTCTATCAAACATCAGAACAACGTAAATCAGAAGGAAGCAGCTCAAACAGAGACTCTTCCAGGCTCTCCAGCACTAAGAAAAGCCAGCGGCAGCATCAAAGGGCCACAGTGTAATGAATTTTAACCATGCCTGCTTACAAAGTGAAAACAAGTCCTTTTTAGCAGCTGATTAGAGGGATTAGTACCAGTAAGAATAAAAGCAAACACCACGGAAGAACCTGGTCAGTTGAGATTTCTCAATGCACGTAATCATGGGCTTTTTTTCTCCACTCACTGCAACCATTAACCTAGTACCTCTGAGTTAATCACCCTGGCACAAACATTGTCCTTATTTTCAAGTGATTAATTACAACTCACTTGCTTTGCACTTATGTAATCTGCACTGCTGAAATCAAGCTTTTATATATTTAATTGGTATTCATTTCCCTGTTTGGGAATAAAAAACCTAAAGAAAATTAGTCAAATCCTGCATTTTCCTCCACTAGTTATTATGCACATGTAGACTCTATTGCTAGGACATGGATAGGCAATGCCATTGCACAAAAGGCAAGAAGGATCTGGAGTTGGGTTAGTGACAAAGGTTTGTGTTAGCAGTGAAAGTTCAGCATCACTATAATCACATCAAAAGATGGGAGCTGCAACTTACTGGTTCTGAACTAGCATTTATGAAAATGTGAGTTCGGTGTATTCTGTAGCAGGCAATATCTGCTGGAAAAACAACAGCTTTTGTAAACAATGAAACTTTGGAGCTTCTTTTCAGCATTTTACAAGCTGTGAAAGTTGTTTACAGTGTTGGATGTACAGCACCATCGCTTTTATCCTCCAGTGTAGCAACAAAGATACAACAGATATGAGACACCATACTCTTCCTCTGTATCATCGCTCTGCATTTTGTTGAAGTATGTCAGATGAAAAAAAAAATCCTTTATATAAATAATTAACTTGGACTAATTTAAAGTTCAACAATAGTTTGTTGGAATAACTACCTATTTCTTTCATGACGATCATTAGTAGAAAAGCTGAAAACACTCAGAAGGGTGGCTGCAGTGTTAGAGCGAGCAGGAATTGGAGAAAGCTCTCCCAAAATGCAGTCTCTGAGTAACATTAAGTTACTGCGTGGGGTGGGTACATTTTCCAACACACAATGTGACTTAAGAGGGACGACTTTTTGACTGCCTGAGCACAATTATGAGCCTTTCAACCCCAACATAGCATTCTTCACATGGAAGGAACCTGCCCAGCACACATACTCTGTGTTAGCAAAGTACTTCTAGACCAGGTGAAGCACATACCCGGAGATTTCGCCATTATGGGCGAAATGCATCCAGTTTGGGTACACGCAAAGAAATATTTTCTAGTCTACAGAATCTCGCTTTTGACAAGGCTTCCTTTTCTGCTTTATGATAAAAAAACAGTAACTGATGATTTCCTGATTTCCCTAAATTGTACTCCAGCCCCCCATTTCAATACACGATCTAATTACTTGTGAAATGATGAGTAATTTTATTATTCATAGATGTGTGCATATCATTCACAGGAAAAGCCACAACACAGGCTGAAGCATATACTGCAAGGGAAAAAAAAACCCTTAAAAATGCTAAGAAGAAGCTGTGACTAAGACAACAGGCATGGATTCAAGCCCTCAGCTTCCTGCTCGCAATACTGCACGACACCAACCATGTCATTTGAACATGCTGTGCCTGGTTTCCCAAATCTAAAACAAACACAACAGGCACTAAGATGCTTCAAGTGTATGTGGAGAGATTATTTTGAAACCTGCTTCCTTCTCCACTGGTTTCCATGGAAAATTAGCATCTTCCTCTGCTAATGGTGCTCATTTTGGTAAGATGGGGAAGCTCAGTGAAAAACAAAAGAAAATTCAGGCAAGTGTCCTTTTTCTGTGTGCGAAAAGCAGAGTGTGGGGTAGGGAGGGGGAAAGGCAGCAGTAAGTTTGACAGGCCAAACCAGGGGAAAAGACATTCAGCTGTGGCCATTCCCTACCATGTGCCCATGAGGGGTGGGGAAAACCTCTCTCACACTTCCCTCTTCATCTGCTTTTCTACACTGACTGGCACTCAGCACCACCTCACCTGCTTGCAGCCCTCAGCTCCTACCGCTTCCCTGCACCTCTTGTTTCCAGCAGGGGGGAGGAAGTTATCTTTCCATGCTGCAGTGATGCCAGTGTGACTTTCCATTTGGTAACAGTTCCCCAGACACTCCCATGGGTCAACGAGGTATACGAGGGTTCCATTGTATATTAATTTGAATTTTGTTCCTTCCCATAAGCAGACCCATTCTGCCTTACTTTAGCCCTCTATAGATTAAACACCCAGTCAAAACTACTCACCTGCTCACTGATAAATGGAAAGCTCAACTCATCTCACCTGACTTACAGAGAAGCGTGGGATGAATAGTCCTTTAGAAAAGCTGCCCATCGACTGCCTATAGAGGCTTCCTAGACAGTAATTTAAGACTGTGTGTTTAATGCAGATAATGTGGAGTAGGAAATTATTTCCCAGCCCTGTATTTCCCTGCCTTTTTGTGTCAAATCTACAGCATATTTACTCTTAGGAAATTAGGGAAAAGATTATTCAATTAGATGTACAAAACTGGGTAATTTACAAAGTTAAAATATGACAGCACATCATGGCAGCCACACGATGCTCTTGGTAATAATGATGTTGCAATTTGGTAAAAGAGTACCAAAGCTGTGCTTAAACATATATGTAAGGAAGAAGGGGGATAAATATAGTTACTATTCTGAATACAACATCTGCTAAGAAAGTAAGACCACAAGAGCAACTGTATTTAGTGAGGCAACGGGCCATCTAGAGAATTTGGGATGTATGCACATTTTAAGGAAACATATGCCTGTCTTGTCTGTCCATCTGGATTTCTTCTCAGATCTTGCTTCATTCTCCTTTCAAAGGAATGGTCATTCAATTTAGGAACAGACATTAATAGTTTGATAGAACTAGACCCATGTTGAGAAGTTCTAACTACAGCTAAAAATCGCAATATGCCAGAGTGTTCATTTAGTGTGTCAAGTCTGTGCCATGACGACCACTGAAGAATTTCTATTTTTCATACAAAACAAGCCCCTTATTTCACACGTGAAACCAGACCTTCTCAGGGCAACATGCAGAGCAAGCAAGCATTTAGAGGCCAAAGGCCTTAAAGACAGCCAAAATCCAAGCATTTAGCCTAAATTTTAGATGATGATGACAACTACTGATGGTTTGAATTCTCTGGGCTTTTCCTCTGTCACTGCTAGGACCAGGGAAACAAGGAGTTACCAACAGCAGACAAGGAAATTTGGAAAGTGTCCCCTTCCGTAGCATCGATCGGGGTGGCATGTATTGCTACATGGCAGGATGCTGCCACATCCCCATGGCTGCACAGCATGCTTCCCCTCCCTGGCATTTCATTCAGAGCAGTATCCACCTGAATCTGAGAGGTCTGTCCGCTTAAAATGAAAAATGACATTTTCATGCAAGTAAATAAACCCAGGAATGGCAGATGGTGTGTATGTGCAGGGAGGGAGGTGGAGGAAGGAGACGAGGGTTTAAAAAAAGTACCTGCCCCAAATACAGTGCAGACTACAATCTAATTACAAGTATTGGTGAAGGGAAGAGAAGGAAAGGAAATAATCCTCTGACAAAGTTACAGGGAGAACACTGGGGTGTAATGAGTGTGATTAGAGTGCAACTCTGTGGATCTCACAAGCAAAACAGAATCGGATAACCAGGTAAAATGGAGTACCCAGGGACTATGCATTTCGTGGTTTGTATCCATCAGAGCAAATGTACATGATTTGCACTTTCCAGAAAATCTCCATGCAGATTTGCAGCAAAGCTTTTTGCAGGACAAGTTAGAGTTGATAAGCCCAGAGGCAGCAGTCAGCAGGTGACATGTATGCCTGGTGAAAGCCTACCTTTCAGACTGCCTTCCTCTCTCTTTTTAAATATCCACTCACATGTAAGCAGATGAAACCCACTGACTGCCATAACATCCAGGCTACGCTCAAAAATACTGACAGCATTCAAAGATCCTAGTAGTTAAGTTGATTTTTTTGGGGAACATGTTTTATAATCACAGCAAATCCATCAGTGTCTTGAAGATCACCATAGAAACCGGCTGTCAGCTCCCAGTGCAGGAGGAAGAAAAGCCCTGTTCTCAGGTTGGAAAAGATGCTGATGCAACTGGTCAAACACGGGGACCTGCCTCCCTCATTCCATGGACTTTTGGTGCTCGCTCTCAGACTTTTGGCTGCAGGATTGGAGGGCTTCCTCCTCTACAGAACAATATATAATCCACTGACTCATTTTCTACCAAAGAGAATAAGACATTGAGGCTCTATTCCAAAGTAAAGATCACAAACCAAAAATAGCTGACTGGATATTTCTGTAAGAAAAAAAAAGACTGCTTTAAGTGTCTCAACTGCAAAACAGTGGGGTTCCTGGGCACTTAAGTTGCAGTGGTTGCTGCCGTTACCCCTGTTTTGGTGCTGCTCTGGGCATCTTCCCAGTGACCACAAGAGCAGAGAGAACTCACACAACCTCTGAGGCCTGAGGGTAGAATTGCTCTGCTGAACGGGGGAAAATGGGAGATGTACTTACTGGGGACTTCTTACAGCGCTACTTTATTTTTGGTGTTGAACTAGAAAAGTTTCCATGGGCTGTGTTCCTT
The DNA here is from genome assembly GCA_013400055.1 of Nycticryphes semicollaris. Taxonomy (NCBI): domain Eukaryota; kingdom Metazoa; phylum Chordata; class Aves; order Charadriiformes; family Rostratulidae; genus Nycticryphes; species Nycticryphes semicollaris. The sequence continues at coordinate 221,005 of VXBJ01001583.1, read as the reverse complement.
GCTGAAGTATATTCCTGGATGAGTACCCACTTTTCAGTGGCACTGACATCACATGAAGCTGGAAATGTGTGTTTTCCCACACAATTCTTCAAATTAATACACAACAAATGAATTGATGGAATTAATAAGTCATAAATACTAATTATAATTCATAAGTACTAATTGTACTTGAATGAAGTATTCAACTATTGCCCTGTTTGTTGACCTGAAAATATATTCTTCAGCTTAAAGTATTTTTCTAAATTTTGATGACAGCAAATCTTTTAATCACTCTCATAATTTTATGACTTCAACTTAAAACCACTCTAATCCAAAAAGAATTGATATCTAGTCAAATAAAATGATGAATTTCTTCGCACTGCAGTAAGTGCTCACATGCTCAATTTATCTCAAGCTTAAATAATTCTTAGCAAAAGCCTGGCCCAAGGTGAATTCAGTTTAAAAACATATTTACACAGCAATTACGACTCAGTACAATTTAAACTCTAGAGAAATACACAAAAATATTTTTGGCATTAAATGCCAAAACACAGCAAATTTCTTTCTTTTTTCATGTTATTTTCCATGTTTCATTGTGCAGTCACAAACTCAGTTGAATTATATTTCATGTTGATATCCTCAAAATATTTATTTCCTGACTCTTCAGTTCTCTAGCCCCAAAGTTAAGCATGTTTTACAACAGTTACCAATGTTAACGATTGCAGAGGTCCACAGAATTCCTCAGCTTTTTTCCCCACATCATTCTATTATATCCTATAATTATGCTTACTATGGTTAATGATATATTAATGTTTTAATGCAAACACAGTAGCATATTTTATTTAACTATGTTGCTACTTTTGATTTCTTTTAGCCAATTAAAGTCATTCAGGGAGACGCAGAGGCCAGCGGTTGAAAAACAACTTTCTGTGGAAAATTTTACTTCAGCTATGGCTTTAGCTGGAGAAACTTTTGGGGAAATCACAATGTAAGCAGAGGACTCTGAGTATTTATACAATAATTCATTACTACCAAAGAAGAAGTATGATTCTTTCTCAATTAACCTGTATTATGTCCAGTTTTCACAGGCACAAATGTTCTTATTTCCCTGTGAAAGGAAGGTCCAGGGACCAACTGAGTCACTAGACTTAACTTAATGTTACTCATTCACAATCCCTTTATTCAGTTGAATGGTTTATTCTGTTAGCACTTGGAATTTTGAGAAGAGGGACTGAATGATTAGGTAGGGGAATCTGGTAAGAGTTTGAATGCTGCTGCGGCATGTGGAGCAATGTTGATTATAATTGCGGAGATTTAGGGTTAGCACACACTGATCTGGAAGCTGCAAGTTAATTCCTCTAAGCCTCATACATTTTTCTGACTTCACTGGTTGAATGAAAGAACAACCAAGTTTACTGTTCACCTAGATCATGATTTTGCTTTCGGCTTTTACCTATTTTTAATGTAAAACAACATAAAGCAACTATATGCACATGAACCTACCCTTGTCACTGTTCCCTCACACCTCAGATAAACGTGTCAGTATGGCCGTATATAGTACTGATCTGAGTGTTCAGTTATGATGAAACCACGTAGGCTCTCCTGTCTGGATCTGACACAGCAGACCACGTCATCTGGCCTGCAACTTGTTCCTTGTTGTCTTTTTGTCAGAGCCTGGTGGCTCTGGCAGAAATGAAAAACAGGTAATAGGCTTGACAGACCCTTTTTGATCCTTTCTCAAGTGCCTGGTACCTCTTCCCCTCTGTGTGATCAAGCAAGCACATAGAACTATAGAATTTTCCAGGTTGGAAGGGACCTTTAAGGTCATCGGGTCCAACCCTCTCTCTGATAAAACCCATCCCTAACCCATGTCTCTAAGCACTATGTCAACCCGGCTTTTCAATCCCTCCAGGGAGGGGGCCTCAACCCCTGCCCTGGGCAGCCCATCCCAAGGCTTCAGAACCCTTTCCCTCTCAAAATTGTTCCTGATCTCCAATCTGAACCTCCCCTGGTTAGACTTGAGGCCATTTCCTCTTGTCCCATGGCCTGGGATTTGAGAGAAGAGACTGACACCTCCCCCCTTCCCCCCAGCTACCCCCTCCTTTCAGGGAGTTGGAGAGAGCCAGAAGGTCTCCCCTCAGCCTCCTTTTCTCCAGGCTGAACACCTCCAGCTCCCTCAGCCTCTCCTCATAAGACTTATTCTCCAGACCCCTCACCAGCTCCATTGCCTAGTTTGTGACTGGGACACCGTCTGTGTCTCATGAAACTCTCCAGGCAACAGGAGATGTGGGCAGTTTTGCCCAGTGAAGGGCCATCCTTCTGTCACAAGATCTAATTTTTGCCTTTTCCTGCTGATGACGTATTCTGGAGAGATTTTTACTTTGCCAGTTTACGAGTGACAATGAGAATTTCTTTTTCTCGGAGGAACGGGAAAGATTAAAGCTCAGCAGCGTGAGAGATTGGGATTGTTTTTGCCAGTGTACATTACCTTTAAATTTATGCAAGCCGAATCGCATACGCCAAGTTTTTGAAATTAATCTGGAGTCTCTCACAACTCCCGGTGGTTCTCACAAACTGAACAGTTTATGGGCCAAACTGTTGAAAAATGCCTCTGGATTTCTTTTCTGCTTTGGCACATGCAAAAAGCATCTTCAGATACCAACCATTTTGTTTCAAAAGCAGTGCACCCACCTTCCTTTTGTGTGATAACTGTGAGTAGCCATGGAGCTTTAACTGAGCCAAGGAGCTTGAACACTGGCAGGCTATAATCCACCCTCACACACATCATCATTCCACAAAGCAAAAACATCCCGCATAATTCAAGAAGGGATAACAACATTAAAGCAGCTTTTTCATTGCCAGTGTCAGGTTGCCTCACTTCTTCTCTTTGAGGGAACTCTTTTGGCAAGCACTTTTTGCCTCAGTCTAAATGGGTGTGTCCATACCACTCAAGGAGAGGGCTAAGGAGAGAATACAACACCACAGCCCTTGACTGTGCAAGTGACTGATCTGTCCTTGCCCCTACCTGCCCTGGCAGACTCCAGCGTGTATCTTGCAGACACTGAATGGCAACTTATAAATTAGTACTTACTATTACCTCAGAACAACACGGGGAGAGCCAGGGCAAAATTCTGTGCAGCATGAATGTGGACAGTTTGCTCTAGGAGCTTCTTGCCCTACGCAGCACAGACACAAACCAGTTCATGCCTGATAGCCCTGGTCCAGGAATTGGTCCCTCACCTGTTCAAATTTGCTACAGTTACTACCTCTACAGCAACACATTCTTCTTTAAAGTTAAACAAAAAATAAATCTGCTATTTGATAAAACTGCCTTTAAGAAAAAAATTATTTCCTATGATAAAAAAATAATCCAAATAATTCCCTCAGAAAGTCTTTCAAGACTGAAAACAGAATTTGGCAGTAACTCAAGAGAATGGCTTTTGACATTTATGAAAACTTTGAGCATATATATCTTGAAAATTTTAGGGTTGTAAGTACAAAAATGCGTATTATTTATACACTTTTATGTCTTTTACATATGGAAAGGTTGCAGTTATCTTCTAAATCGAAGTGTTATAATTTCTAGATTAGAAGAATAAAAAATATTTAAGTGATTCAAAGCATCATAAAAAGTCAAGCATTGTCAGTTCTGGGTGAGGAATCAGCACATTTTTTTCTCCAATACATTCACCAAAGCATGAAATTTAGATGCTCCCTCTCCATCATTAAGTCAAACAAATGCATTAGCCTCCTTGCCAGCTTCTTGAGAAACTCCTAGTATGGTCCAGCTTCTCAAACAGTTAAGGACTACAAACTATAAGGAACAATGAAGGGGAGCAATCAAAGGGTTATCTTTTGTTAAGTTATGCACACAAAGAGGTAATTTTCGGTACAAATAATCCTTGCAATCTGACATAAAACCTGAATAGAAGACAGAGCCATGCTTACAGTTTTCTCTCATACATTAGGGATTTCTATAATTCTTTTACTTTCACTAGTTTCTTGTAATGCTATTTACAGTCCACAGGAGAAAACTGGTTCAGTGTTGAGCTGACTGGCACTTTACTCTAAGCGTGCCCGCTTTTCTGAACAATTTGGATTCCGAAATTGAGTTCAGAAAGAACATTACTGGGTGAGCCAAGTCTGCTTTGTTGCCTGACATTCATTGCTCATGCATTGCAGCTCCCCGAGACCTACCCCTATGACAAGTCTCAGCCCCTCATGTCATCTCTCTACAAGACGTTGATTCACCAGAGTATTTGCTGTCATCTCTGTTGGTTTTGATAATGCAGATAATTTCTTAAATAAATCTAACAGTGAATTTGTAATATGAATAATGTAAGAATAACACTCAGCAGGGTAGGATTTGCATAGGTTTTTTATGCAAATATCTGTAAGCGTTTAAGCCTTCAAAACACTCACACATTTTAGGTTAACGTTTTTTCACTTGATGAATATTCTCTGCTGGACTATTTAGAGATCACCTACAAGCGTCTTTGTTTACAGAGTGAGTTAATTAATGCAGTTTATACACCAGGGCATTGGGGTGAAACTTTTTTTATCTGCTCCAACAACATACAAGAGTCTGCTGGTGTCAACTGGTGTGACATGGTTGAAAACCAAGGCAAGTTTGTTGACGAAGTAGCTAAGGTCCGTGAACCTTACAGATGAATCTCCAGCACATTTTCAGTTAACCTGGGCTGACATAAGTATTTCTCTTTAAGCATCGTGGCAACAGCCACTTTAACTCCCTTCAAACCACAACTAAGTGAATAAATGATTTTTAATGTTCAGGTGTAGTTAAGAATATTCCAGGTTAACATAAAAACCAAACTGCACTAGAAAGACATTAGCCAATCCTTCCCTCTTTCACCCCAAGCCCTGTTTTATTTCAAATCCATGCATTTTAATAACATCCATAAAAAAATTGGAAAGTAAAGGCTTTGTGAACATGGAAATTTCAACACTCTCCTCAGGAGAGCACAGAACTAATGACATCTAAGTCATAAACAAACCCTTCATTCAAAGGCCCTCTTAAGGCTGCAGAGCAAGGATTCAAACACTGATCTTCTGCTTCCCAGACAAGCACCCTAACTCCTCAGCAACCATTTACACTAGAGAAGGACTCTCAGTTTGTCTTGTCAAAGTTGCTCCAAGATTAAGATAAGATAATTAGGTGTAGAAATGCCTTGGGCAGTTTTCAGTCAGCAGATGACAGTCAGCAGATCCAAGAAGGAGAGTGATATCTTGATTACAGCCCCTGTTCCACTGACTAATCCTTTACAGATAGTTACAGCAACTGACAAACAAACAAACAAACAAACAAACAAAACTAGCAGAATTTGCATTGAGTATTTATAGCTCACCCTGATACATCTAACAAAATTAGAGAAAACAGTATTAATGACTGATGTATCCAGGGCTTTATTCCATATACCAAACACAAAACCAATGCCAGACACTGTAAAATTCATTAATGGTGATTTTCTTAAGGAACTTTGCCAGTTGCTGCAGTGCAGCTTATTTGTAGTGTGAGAGTAACACATACCTGACATACACTTAATTAATTAGTATAAATTGGACATGCAGTTCTGCACTTCTGCCTCTCTAAACATTGGTACCTGTTAAAACTGAAGACTAACCTTCAGAGAACATGGTGATGAAGTGCAGAAACATGCTTAGCTCCAAGGAAAATGACTGTGTGAGCAGCCTTCAATTCCAGCAATGCTACTTGGCAGGCCAGTAACACCTCGTACAATTTCAATCCAAACAATCTCCCTAGCTTCTCTGATAGAAACTAGCAGGAGTAACATTTCTCTTGGCTTCACAATACAATTAAGTTGGGATGGGACCTCCAGAATGGTTCAAGAAACATTCTCTTTAAAGAGGCATAGGGCAAAGACCCCATGGGTCTAATGCTCTAAGAGCTCCTGTNTGGCTACAGAGGCCCCTGAAAAAAAAAAAAAAAAAAAAAAAAAAAAAGATAAATACTTCCATAATGCTGCAGGCTAGATCAGTGTCTATGGCTAAGGGAAATTCACTTTGGAACAATATGGACTGTAGGAAGGCAACCAAAGCCACATATTGAAACACCTGACAAAAGTCTCGGCTGCAAGGGCCAAGACTTTCTTTTAAACTAAGAAAGCTCAACATTGGTTTAGCTGAGTATAAAGAAAAAAGCACGACAAATTAGGTGCTGATACTCAAAACTTAATAAGCACTCTCAGTTGTTTATTTATAAAATAAAATGGCATCTAAAAGACAACTCCATTATGGTTTGCTGAGGATGTGGAAAACATCTTAGTGTTTTGTCCAATGTGACTAAAGCTTTACCTGCCTCTGTCCTCATCTGGCTTTCATCTGCAGCAAGGGTAACACAAGGAATGGCTCCTTTGCAGCTTGTGGTATTTGCTATCACTGAAACCTCTCATGAGAGTCCTTTATAAAACTAGAAAGTGAGCCAAGGGAGCTCATAATAAATACAGAATAGCGAAGCCCTTTCATAAATGAATGAATAAGTGAATGACTTGTTATGGTAAATACAAAGTATTTGAATACCGAATGCTTACCCCGAAAGCAATTCCAACAGAAACATTTTATTGTACCACTACAGTTCATGCTTAACTGGAAAAATCAAAAGGAAGCTAGCACTGGTGGAAACTGCAATCACTTTTTACATCCTCACAGATGTCTATATATAGTGTCTTATGGTAATTGCAAAACCAAGATTTTATTTCTTCTTCCTTCTTTCTGACCGATTCCTTTTCAAGTTGTTATCTTAATTAATCCCATGGTGATTTTTGAGACAGTGACACACCAGCTAGAATGGTCATCTAACGCCAGTCAACTAATTTCAGTGCACCAAAATGCCACATGTTTGGCCTAATGACTTTTAATCATACAGGGAATTGCTAAGCACTCCTCCACAGTATCTGAATTTCTGAATTTTCTTTATCTAGAAAGAAATGGTAGGGGTTCAGACTGTATGGTTGTTACAGTATCCAAAAGAAAAAAAAAAGGAAAATAATTGTCTTTGAACTAAAAGCAACATAAAGCAAAGACTCCCTGTCCTGCAGCCTTTTACTCAGCAGCCTCTTTGCTTGTATGATGCGAGGCACATGCAGACCCACAGAGCATACTCAGGTGTACCCCCACCAAAAGTATTTATATACCCCCAGGAGTATCTTAAATACTGACTTTTCTAAAAAGCAGAATATTTTGTATCCTTTGCCTCATCATCATTGTTAGAATGTTTTAGGTGAAATAAAGATGTTTAAAAAACTCGTTTGATGCTGCTGCAGGCAGGACACCTTACCAGCTACTGAGGGTCTCTGGGGGCCTTGGGAGGGTAAGAAGCCCTGAGGGCTACAAACACTGAAGGCTAATTTTATTGTCATTAGACCATGAAATCAGTTGGCTTTCCCAGGGAAATAATAGGACTTTTCTTGCATTTAATATTTAAAATGTGATTTAAATGTTAATAATTAATGTCAGACTACTTTTAATTTCTATCAGTGAAAGTGCATGCTGCAATCTATTCCATTTCCAGTGGGAAGAAAATAGTGGGCACTGTAGGTTTTTGTTATTAAAGGATTACAGTAGCAGTGTGAGTCTGTACCAATGTTAATTTGTAGTAATTTTCTCCTAAGATAGTATTTACAGTATTTCAGAGTGTATGTATGTGATCAGCATTTGGCAATTTTATCTGAACATCTGCTTTCATGGTTGATGTTCACAAAGGCCTGGGGTTTTTTTCCATGCTGATATATGAAGACTAACAGAGGTGCAGCACACTATGAGTGTCACAGACCTGTCACGTTTACTGTTCACAGCCGCACCAGCAACTTCCGCAAGGTTTGTACGTTGTGAGATATATACCACTGCAAGTCAGAGCCCAGGAAAGCCTCAGAGCGAACCAAGATCGCCAAGACCTTTAGTTAACAACGGTCACCATGGGCTTTTCAAAAACATTTGGAGACATATCAAAGCAGTAAGTGGTGGGAAGGAAGGTGAAGGAAGAGAAACTGTTAAAAGAAATTGGCAGAAACAAGAGAAATGGCTGTACTACATGATGCACTGGCTCTCCTCTGCTCCCTCTCTTCTTAAATCCAGTGGAACTGAAAACAGTATGCTCATCTGCTAGAAGAACAGAAAAGTCAAAGGAAAAAAAATCAAGTTCAAAAAAAAACCCAACAACCCCTGCACAGATAAAGCTACCAGAGAAAAGTTATTAAAAACCCTACAGCTTTTAGAAACACTTAACAGTTTTAACAGAGCACAAAAAAACCCTGGGAAAATACATTTCAAAGAGCATAAAAGAGAAAAGCTAGCAACTCATCTAGCAACATCATAAAAAGTGAAACAAAAATGTTCACTCTAACAGTCAAATTTATACTTTTACAAAAGAGAGATGAAAGGATGCAATCACATGGACTTAGAATAAGCTATTTTAATGTATATATGATGTTTCTGAAAATTACTGTCTATCTCCAAGGTACATAGGAGATGCTTGAAAAGCAGGTTGGCTTATTCCCCTGCTTTGAGACTGGATGGACCACAATCAAAATGACTCCTGGGGAATGCTTGTCTGTCCTGTTCCTCAAAATCTTGATGAAGATTTCTTTCTCGGTGAAGAAGTAATGAAGATCACACCAGCTCCTTTGCAAGCTTGCTCCAGTGTTATGTTACTCTTTGTAACTCAAAGCTTTTTCCTGATGTCAAACTTGGGTCGTGTTTGCTGCATTTTAAGCCCTGACATACTGTGGACACCGAGAACAGATTCTTTTGTTGAGAGTAATTGACATACTTCATGACTTGCAATGGCTTTTGTCAGCCCTCTCCTGACTAATCAAGCTTGTTTTAAATCACTCTTCCAAACTTGTTGCCCTCATTCTCCTCTGTTTTTTCCAAATGCCCCATTTTCCTTGGTGTGCAGCACTCACAACAGAGTGGTGCGCTCCAGCTGATGTCTCACAGACATGGTGAGTAGCACGAAAAGGTCACGTCACCTGTCTCATAGATGATGCTGTCCTGGCTGAGGTTTGCCTCTCCCGTACAAGGCTGACGTTGCTGAGCCTATGACCCATTATACTCTCCAAATTCTTTCCTGCGTATTTGTAACTTAATGTTTTTCCTCTTGCCTGAATCTGAGCAGATGATTGCTCCTGCCCAAGTGCAACAGCTTACACTTCTTACTCAATCCTATCCTCATTTAAGGCCAGACAGTTTTTCAGGCTTGTCAAGTTTCTTCGGAATTTTTATCTTGCAGCCCCTTTAAACCAATACTGTCTGTAACTGTCTAAAAGTGCTATCTATTCCAGCATGTACGGCATTCATGAAAATAATCCAAGACTAGCCTTTGGAGGAACCATTCTTATAAGAGATCTTGCATTTTAGAAAAGAACCACAGACACCTGCTCCAGGGCTGCATCCAAGTGGGGCATGAAAATCTCCAGAGATATATTATCTATGTTCTTTTATTTTCCTTATGGGAATGCCATATCAACACTGCCAAAAGCCTCATCTCTGCTGAAAGCTAAGCATAGGACTTCATTTGCTTTAACTGTAGGAAGGCCTGCTTTACCATTGAGATAAATCAGATTCTTGTCATTTAATTTGCTTTTGACAAAAGTATGCTGCCTCCTATTGATCACCTATCAGAGGTTAATTGTCTCAGAGGTGCTCACAAATAGTGTATTTATGCCAGTGTTTTTTCAGGAACTGAAGTAAAGCACAGGCCTGAATTTTCTCCTGCTCATCTATTCCCTCCTGTTATGACAGTCACTAGACTACCAATATGTTTGTTTACTGGCTCCCACTCATTAAGATTTCAAATACACTTACTAATAGATCAGCGACTGCTTTAGACACTTTAATAAATCCTATCTGATTAAAGCCATCAAACCCAATTTATGTGAGGTAACTCAATTTATCTATTTTTCTTCAGCAGCTTGATTGGCAATTGGCCCCTTTTGCAGTGGAGTCTGTAAGTGTTCTTCTCTTCCAAGGAAAGGTCTACGTGCACAAGGGAAAAGACAATCCTCCCTTTCTCTTTTCTCCACTCTTAACAGGCTTCACGGAATCTTCATGGTTGGAAAGGCCCTCTGAGATCACCAAATCCAACCATACACACACACACAAAACCCCTATGAACTCGGCCCCTAGAGCAGGCCCTGAAGTGCCACATCTCCAGGGTTCTCAAATCCCTCCAGGGATGGGGACTCAACCCCCTCCCTGGGCAGGCTCTTCCAGTGCCTGACCACTCCTGCACTAAAGTCATTCTTCCCAAGATCTAACCTGAACCTCCCCTGCACCAACTGCAGAGCGTTTCTGCTGGTCCTGTCATTAGGTAGATCACAGTAGACTCCAGACTTTATAGCCCCCAAGTAAACCAAGCTAGGAAAAGACAAGAAAATCAGTATAATCTTTTAAAAAAATCCTTTTAATTTAATCAGAGGGCTGCACTTGCTCCAGCCATGGGATTTCTGCAGAATTTCAAATCAATCAACTCCTGAATTTGCCTTCAAAACCATTGAGTTTACCCAGCCATATTCAGTTGAGATATTGAAAACGTGTATCTAAGAAAACTAGTCTGTTGGATGCCTTGAGAAAACCAAATAATCAAATAATTGATTATTTACAGAAAACTCTTACCCTGTCTGCGGCTCTTAATAAAAGAGCCCGTACCAGTGGTCAGAAAACATCAGAATATTTAAAAAAATGAAAAAACGTGGAAGGAAGCAGCAGCAGAGCAGCAGATACTCTGCTAAGGGGTGCGGGCAACTGCAGAAACCTGCATTTCTGAGACTCCATTCATCAGAAGGTGAAGCAATCCTTGACAACATGAGGTGAGCAAAAATCTGATCAACTTGGACAAGACTATAGACTTGTCACAAAACGAGATAGCATGTACCGTGGGAGCCTGTGTGCTATTGAAAGGGATTTAATTAGCCGACGGGTGGGAAATGAAGGGCCCACCCTTAGATATTGTGAACCTTTCTTATCTTACACAGTAGACACACCAGGCAACACAACATCAGACACGAACCTGGCTCTGGCTAATTGATTATCTTTTTGCTGGAAGTGATGTGTGGGCTAATAGGTGGTTTATCTCCTGTCATGTGCGTTTCATAACACAGCGTTTAAGCAAATCACCTTCCTCACACATTCAGCAAGTCAGAGAGATTGCCAAAATAAAGTGTGGGAAAGCATTTTCACAGCATTATTACACGGAGTATGTAACCTTTTGAGACTGCTTTGTATGCAACTACATCACACATCATAAAACAAATCAGCAATTCCCATCTCAAAGAAGAAATGTATCCAACATTTTAATCGAACATTTACCTCAATAAAGGACAATACTGCAACTACACAACTGGGAAGTCAACATGCCATAAATCACTAGTAGAGCTTTTCCTTTCCTTAAAGATTTTCTTTTTTCAAATTAACAGAATAGAAACACAGACTTAAGGGGTGAATTGTAGTTATCTGCTGACTAAAAATAACTTCAAGTATGTCAGGGATCCTTTAATATTTACAGTATGATCAAATTTGACATCACATGCTGTACAGAGTCATCAAATACTGACAGAGGCTTGAAATACGTTAAAGTAAAAGGTGAGAAGGTTGGTTGAATTATCCGAAGTCAGATGTACTGCTCAACCTTGTTATGGGCTTTGAAGTTTTCTGCATGCAGAGGAACACACTTTCCTCTGCAGCCTCTTGCTCAGCTGAAATGACTGGAAGAGACTTAAACTAATTACCAGCGGTGAGCTTGGATCTCTGCTCCCGGAATAGCCTTGTGCCACTTCTACCACTGCTTGTATGTTATGTTTCACTTCTGACACCAATGAGAGGTGTGCTGCACTCGCTGTCTTTGGATGATAGACTGAGAAAGCCACAGAGAAACTTGCACATTTTTAACACCCTGGGTTGGAGTAAAAAGCTTTCCCAAATAGCAGCAGTAGCCCTCTATTAAACACAAATTAACAGCAAAATCCACAAAGAGTTCCCATGCAGCCTCCAGCATGCGAAAATTCAGTATACACATGACTGTATCACCTGTTTCCTGCATGGCAGACTAATTCAGACATGAATTTGGAAAGCAAAAAAATCATACCCAAGTTTGTCTCTGGTGTTCTGAAACCTGTTATGACACTTGAGGAAACAGCCTGGCTCCCATATTTTTTTTTAGCTCAACATATCACCTATACCACCAAGCGTGAGACACGCACACAAGAAGATACATGATGGAAACACCAGGACGAACTATCCAATCTCTGGTACGGAAAGCAAGGCACCGCTGTCACAAACACAGGCACTAAGGGCAACTTTCCTTCTACAGTAACTTACAGAGCATAACACAGAGAGAAAGAAGAAAGGAAAATTTCAGCATTATACAGCTTCAATTTGGAGCATGATGATAGACTTTATTCTTATATTCTGTATATTAGAGTCAGGCCAGTTTCAGTACTAAAATATAGCCTTGGGCAGCCTTCTTACACTAGGAAAGGAAAAAGCTCATCTGCCATTGGCTTTTATAGCTAGTGAAATGAAACATTAAACAGGGGCAGGAGAAAAAGAACTAATTTTCACAGTGTTCAGTTGTAGTGTAGGTCAAAAGGCCTATCCAGAATTGGCCTGCGCCTCTAAATGAGTCTTCTTGAAAAGTCACAGGTAAGAATTAGCCACACAATGAGGGAGGGAATTACATTAAGAAACGCAGTCTTTAATGCATGAATAAATATGCCACCCTAGATATTTCAGAGTAATATTGTAATTTCATTATGACAAGGACTAAAACAAATGCATCAAAGGACTTTAAAAATGTCAAGCCTGCAGAGGACTCAAAGACTGAATGCAAAGACTGCCCCAGAGAGTCCTTTTCACAATAGGAAGTAAATGCTGAATACATCCAAAATACCCAGTGTTTTGGGGATGAATTCTTGGATAAGATTCCAGGTTGGTGACTCAGCCTACTCCTTGTGGAAGAAAAGGTGCGTTTAGAAGACATAAAACAGACAGAAACCAGAATAATTTTCTTGACTCAGCAGATCCAGCACCTTGGCACAGGCACCTTGCGCTCTCAGAGCATCCCAGCTCCCAAGGCCAAAGGCACAGGGAGAGTTACTGCTCAGAGATTTTTCTGTGCATCAATGCTCAGTGGTTGCATAGCAAATGTACCCTTCCTCCCTCTGGAACAACCTTGTAACAATGATCTATGCCTTCACTTTTTGTCATTTCAGTATTTTGGCTTTGGTTTTTTTCACATTTCCTCCTTTGACACATTGTCATTTCTAGCGTAGTCATAGTAGTGTCAACGGAACAAGACAGCTTTAGTGGCATCTACAAAATCAACATGCAGATGTTTAAAAGAATGGTGATTTATGATAACCACATATCGTAAGTGATCATCTTTTACCCCATTCTGTTGTCACATTCTTTCAGAACACAACAAACACAATAAACATACTTGACCCTGTATTTTCTCGCTATGCTACCTATCACAAGTAACAACTTCACCAGGCATTTTTCAAGTTACCTGACCTGATAGGCAGTATTTTTATATGCTGTTATAATTGTGACACCTGAGAACCTCAGAAAAAATTAATGAGCAGTTTCTGTAGCACAGTCTTTATCCTACAGACATACAGTTACAGAGAGCTTGACGATAGATTTAATTTCACTGAACACTACTCTGTAAAAGATGGGCATCTACACCAAGCCAATCATTAAAACTCCCTCAAAAACTAATGGAGGGAATGCACTTCCAAAAGTCATTTAACTACATTCCAGAATGCCTAATTGAGGTAGGATGAACTTCCTGCTGGATCTCTGCTGTTATAAGAAGGCCCAAATGCAAGCTTAGGCTTCATGCCTTATTTCTGCATACTTAGGCTACAATCCCACACCTATTTCAGTGTGCCTGAGCAGACTGTTCCTCATCTGAAGCACATGATCGTTCTTCTTCTGTCCAGGAAAGCCTTCAGTCATATGCAGCATACCTCGAAGGGAGGCAGCCCCTACTGATCACAATCCAGCCTATGAAATTTTCCATTCAAGCATTTATGATGAAAACACATAGAAAAGAAAGAAAATTATCAAGTGAAGCACGACTTGCAATTTTAAAGAATTCCACCTTTTTCACTAGATAAACGGATGACTTGGCTAGTTGGCAAGCGTGCAGATGTCAGCCTGACTACTACCCAGCTATTTTGTGGTATGTCAGCAGCAGGCAGGATACCAGGATGCTTAATGCTGACATTATTTACGTGTGACAGCTTCAGCAATGAGATGTTAGCTGGGGAGGGAGACACCACGTACCTCTGTTCATCAATCTTGCTGAATTACGGGAAGCCTCAGAATTCACGATGGAACTCATGAATAACCTGAGAGTACAACACAAACCTGTTCTGGATTTAATAACTTTAATCAGGCCCACCTGATTTGGCACCAGATCCAGTACAAAAGAACACAAGGCACAGAAAAGCTCACGCATAGCTATTTAATTACAAGTTGGAGCTTTTTCTGACACCTTCCACTTCAGCATCATCCTGGGCTGGAGTTTGTCATCGAGTAAAGTTACTATTAAAAAGTTTACCAGTTATTTTCTTCCTATTAAATCAGATTCCTCTTTGTCCCCATTTTCTCCCTCAATTATTTTTGTTCGTGATACTTCTTTCATTGTTGTAACTGCAAATTTGCATAATAAATTTTACCTCACTCCTACTCTTTTTCTAGAAGCTTTCCTGCCTTTATTAATACCTCAAAACAATGAAACAATGACATGCCTTAACCTTTGGAAAGTGAATTTAAAGCATTCTGTACAACTCATAAAGTTTATCTCACCTGTGCACCTAAAAGCTTGAACGTAGAGGCCTCTCTGAGAGGCAGACACATTTGTTAAGTATTTTTTTCCAGGAACTATAGGCTTAGTGACTCTTGTGCCATGCAACTGCAGAAAGGGTAGGCTGGAAGACATTCACAGAGCAAGGGAATTGTCTACTTGTCCGTCTTATACACGCATCTAGAAGTAATGGGGGGGATTTGAATCATCTGCTAGCAGCAAGCATTCTGAATAAGAAAATGTTTTTCCTTTATCATGTCTCACTATTTGCCACACCCTTCTATTGCCTCTTCCTCCTAACTAGGCCACAGCCTGAAGTGCAAGGATAAATTTGACACAAGTTTCCAGATGAGTTTTCAGAGGTTCTAATCCATTTTGGCAGCACACGTGAAAACTTCATCACGGTTCCCCAGGAAGCCCTATCTCTTGCTCTTCAGAAGACCTTTTGGAAAAGTTTTGGCTTCATCACTCCAGCATAACTCAGGTGCTGAAGGGGAAAGGAGGAAGAGAGACCAGAGAGATGCTCATACCTCATTAGCACTGTGGGGTTTAGTGATAACCTGAAATGTGGGTTTAACCGCATACATTAAGTAACTGGAGAGAAGTGAAGCTGTTATGGACTGAGCACCACCCAAAATTCACGCTCCTGATTGCTTTCTCTCTTACAGAAATGAAGAGCAGAGAAGAAAGGTCTCTTAAAAATAGATAAGGAGGGTTATACAATCTCCAATGAGAATTCAAAAGGAAGATTGTGTTCATACTTTCTGTGGTATGAAGTCGCGTGAAGTGTGACTCAAGTCATTTAACCTTGCTTTTGGAACAGTCAGCAATACTTTGATTGTTAATTAGATGAAGTTCTATTAAACATATACTGTTGAAAATTAAGTCTTTGAAGTCTTCCATGAAAGGACGCTTTTAATGCTCCCTCCTCCCTTACATGTTGAACGTTTGTCAGCTAAAGCAAATAATACATAGCTCAGTGAAATTAGTGTGCTGCTCGTGAAGGAAATCTAACCTGAAACTGCCTTTCAGAGAGCTTAAGCAATGGCTTCCCATCAGTTGACTTAAATACACAATTCACAAACTCTTAGATTGACCTTTCTATATCTCTGTCTACACTACACAAGTTACAAACATCTCCAAATGCTGTGCCATTTTCTTAAACCCAAATGATGAAACGCATGCTCCACAAGGAAACAACTGCAATGCCAGCATTCCTCTTTTACTGTGCAAACTCTGAAACACCAAGTTAAGGGGTAAAAAAATCAGGATTCAGAACACTCTTAAAAAGCTCAGGTCTATGCTTTTGCCTGAGCTGTGGTGAAAGCTGAACTCAAGAGACATGTACCCTCCACAGAAACAGCTCAGACCCTGTGTCCAGTATTAAAAAGAAATTTTGAGCGTATCAACTAGCTTCAGTAGTTTTAACAGGGCACTAAGAAAGAGCCAATATTTTAAGTATCCACACCAAAGCTATATAGAGTTTTAGAAACCAAGGACATGTTAAATTATATACTGTAACTAGTATCTTCTGTGGCCTTCACTCTGCACCAGGATTAAACTATTAATCTAGTTCTGGAGTGGCTGGCTGGGATATGAGGCACTTTTACACTTTGTACTTAGAATAGATTTCCCAAGGAGGTCTGCCACATACCTATATTAAACCACATTCAGTGGGTAAACAATTTATTCTTCATAGCTGGCTGTCACACTACTGCAACCACAACTAGACAGAGACCCATTTAGTAAGTGGAGAATGTAATACAAAGAATAGACTGATAATGTAAATTTTAAGGGTGACATTGACATACTGATAGTTATACAACCCTAGAGGTATATGAACAATAATTACCAAACCCAGAACCTTTTGTCTGTGTTTTCTTGTATAAATCTGCAGGAAACAGCTAAACCAAACTCTTTACAATCCTTAATGCACCTCAGTATGGAAAGATGATAAAGCAATAAATAAGGAGCAAGACCTTCTGTAGAAAGTTTGTGCACTTAATTGAAGGAGGATGGTATATTGGCAGCTATTACACCCAGTACTCAAAATACAACCACCAGCTCCCGAGACCTCTGCAGTTCTGATGATCAGAAACTGGAAAGAAGCATCAGGAAAGAATCACTTTATACTTGCTGTACCTCTTACAATTGTTATTTAAGGCTCTGCAGAGGAGAGTCTCAGTTCAAGCAAACACACCCAGCTCTACATAGCGTGGAAGAAGTGAAAAATTCATCCCCTATTGGTCTGCTACCTTCTATGTATACTACACTCGCTTTAAAATTGCAAGGGGAAAAAAAAAAAGAGTAGATGATGTGAATTAAATCCCATCATATTACAAGAATAAGTCTAATTCTTTTTCAGATCAATGCTATCATGTACGTACACAGAAAAGGTACTCCTGGCACTTACTGGGGCATATTTAAATTTTCCAGGAGCATTTTGTCTGACAGATATATTATAATTAAGTTAATCAAAATACATTGCAAGGCACCGAAGTAATAAGAACCATTAGTCCCATAAAGCAACCACAACTTTTCAAAGCATTTTCAAGCTTTTTCCACAAACTATGTTTCCCATGCTTACTGGATGATGTGCATGACGGAAGTAAATATTCTTTTCTGTCCCATCTGAAGTGCAAGTTTCCCCCCCAGAGAACATCTATGAAAACTATATAGGCTTTGGAGAATTTTTTTCTTTTTTTCCTTAAACAGTCAAGATAAACTGTATTCTTTCACAGCTGGTTGCTGAGTCCCAGCAGATCTCTGTCTGCATGTAGTGTGACTATTTTTAAGCCAACAATGAATCACTAGCGGGAGGACAAGACAAAATGCTGAAGCACACATTCTAGGTAGTTGAACTATAGAACAAGCTCTATCAAGTAATTTGGTTATTTCTGGAAGAAATGAACCACATGAGCAGCAGGTGCATATGCTAATAGAATGACTTTATGTTTTAATTAAGCAGTATTTCCCTGCAGAGACATTAGACACGTTGTTTACTCAACTTTTCTAAAAACCATTAAAAAACCCCTGTAATCTCTTTCTTTCCCAGTCTACAGATAAAAAGATCTAAAGAACCTTAAAAAAAACCCCAAAAGAGTAGTGAACACAATTAGACCCTATACATACATGATAAAGACTTACTAGGAACAATTTCCTAAAGGAGCTTCTATAACAGATGTTGTTCCCATGAAAACCTTTTGTCTCGGGTAATGCCACTGGTTCTACTGAAGGTAACATGTGATGAGAAATTTTACATTGACTGCCATGGATGTAAGAAAACTAAAACTAATCTAACCCTGTAGATATTGTAAAGTACCTGTTGAAATAGAGACTACAGAGTCCGAAGAAAAACACAACATAGATTTAATGAGACATTGACTTCCTAAGCTTAAGCAATAAATACAGAATTTTCCACAAAGGATTTATGATCTCTGGACCTTCTGGTGACCATGCATCACTCCAAAGGTGGTCTAACAACAGACGAGATCCATTGTTGCACAACTGGCCTCGCTTCTGGCCTGAGTCCCCCACAGCCACAGCTCCTACAGCCATTATTCAGTGATTCAACGGTTATTCTGTACTATTCACTACTATTTTGTGTTGTGAAAAAGCATTACTATGTTGGCAATACTAATTTAATATTACAGAACTGAAAATAATAATGCAGCCAAAATACACTTGCTATTTCTTTAAGTATATTCACAGATTAGACTCTGTCTATTCACTCCAGTTGAAGAGACAGAATTGCAGGAGAAAGAAGTCAACTCCCAGGCAGCAGTAATACCTAGACCTGAAGGTGATTTAGCCGAACACAACACTGGCATTTAGAAATACAGACACAGAAACAAACACCAAATTCAAAACCACTACGTCCGGATGCAGCTCTGTTAGGACCTCTTCTCCCAGCTGTGCTCAGACAGCGCTTCTGAGCTCCCTCCAAAGAGCACAATACACTCTCTGCATGAGAAACTGCTATAAATTCCACCTTTGAAAAGAAACTTGTTTCATGCTTAAAGAGAATAATGCACGCCAAGTGATGTTTAACAGAAGGAATTTTAGGCAGCTTTTTTCAATCCTTCTTTGTGCAAAATTATACAACTCCAAATTCTGTTGCATCTATTTCAAATGTAACTCCACTAGAGAGGCATAATTCCCAGAAAAGAAAGATGGGAGATCATCCTATATTACAGGAGAGATGTGTCAAGTACATGTCACATAGCTATTAAATTGAAAAATGGAACTCACAGGAAAATGTGTCGATGTTTTGAGAGCTAAAAGCCTCATTTTCACTTGCTTCTGTTACGCAGGTATAACTTTATTATAATATTTCAATAAGGGTTTCCTTTTTTTCTAGATCCTCTCTATCTGTTGGCCACGTGAGATTAGTGATTTTCTGTCAGTGTAACATTCCTACTGCATCTTGGAAAAGCTATTTCAGCAACTTTCTCAGAAATGAGGAGTATTTATAAATCAAGGTTTGTAAAGAACAGCAAGAAAATACAGCTTACAGCCCAGATTCTCATCTACATCTAATCTGAAAAAAATATTCAAAGTACCTATTTTTTCCTGCTACAGACAGAGATCAAGAAAAGAGACTAAGTAGTTTGGGTTGGGGGGCGGGGAGGTTTCTCCCTTATAGCAGAGATTTGATGTTAGAAGCACACTTATAAAAGCCATCTAGTTTGAATCGTACTTACCCAATGACTTGCCCAGTTCCTCAAACTAGCAAAATGGCCAATAAGAAAACCTATCTTGCAAGAGAATAATTATTATACCTGCAGAAATCGGCACAATGGGTAATTCTGCTAGAATAAACCAGGACCATGATGGAATCTTTCCGTACCTGTGCAAATGTCAACGCATTTAAAGTCTGTATTTTCTTTATAGCTGCATAACGTGTTACTATTGCTTGTGGTTTACTTGCTCTCTGTATTCAAATCTCAAAACACAGAAGATTTTAATACCAAACCCTCTGAAACCACAATGAACTTCACAGCAAGCTTTCAGTGCAAGAAGCCTATAAATACACAGCAGTGAGGGAAAATGCCCACTTTTGAGAACTATACTTTTTAGAAAGACTCTAACAACCACAATATGCTATTCAAAACATTAGCTAAACAGAAGATATGTTACTCAAAGAGAACAACCATGACCAAACATCTGTGGTCCAACTGTGTAAGAGATGGAATATGAGATTTTGAGAAGAGTATTACTTTTAGGTTTATCATATCCTTTATCAGTAAACTTCAAGTAGAATTGCTTGAACGTTATCTCATGTTTCACTTTTCTCCTCTTCTTTTTCTACCTGACATTCATATATCTTTACAGCTAACTTTTCTGTCAATGTTTCTCAAAATTTCAGATTTGAACTCAATAATTCTTCATTTGGAACTTTATAAATTAAGTGATCCTCATCTTCCATGATTGACAGTGACTGCCAAAAGATGCAGAATATCAATCAAGAGGAAGCCAGGTACAGTTTACCAACTCTGACCACCCAAAATTTATCAGAAAACAGACTCAGCAAGTAATGAATTTTGCCTACCATCAATTATTGTTCTGCATGAGCTCTACAGCCTGGTTGTAAAGAAGATTTAGCAGGAGTACAGCAAGAACTCCTCTTGCCTTTACAATTTCCAACTGAGGATGGTTACATGGTTAAATTACTCTTCTTCGGCACAGCCCAATTTTGCTCTGAGAGTTGGTAAGTGAAAACCAAAACAACACAGACCTTTGATTCTAGCTGAAATGAGTTTATTCTCAACAGAAATGTTATTTCTGTTGAAATGTGAAATATGCAAACAAGTATTAAGTGCTTTTGCTTGTTTCTGTCATATTTAGCCTCCCAAAGCAATGGCATCAATTCTCAAAGGGGTTTCACTAGATGACATTTGAAGAAATTATAAGACAGTGACTTTTTTTCTTCCTGAATTGAGACTGAGACAAAATTATGTAAGAAAATTAAGATTGTAAAAGCAGGAATTTTGACAAATTTTGAGAACATACAAAAATACTTTTTTTTTCTTTGAAAAATACGGTATCAATTTCAAAAAACCAAGACATTGAAGATGATGCCAGGAGAAGGCAATTTTAGCCTTCATTATGGAAGAACTCTCAACTTTAAATACAGTCTTAATATACACACATACACATGACGAGACACAAGAAATAAATATTAATTGAATTCCAAACAAAAAGTCACTGAAAAAGAAACAGAACAGTGATGTATGTCACCAAATGTGCACTTGAAGTGCTGGCGGCTCAGAAAATGCATCTGTGTGCAAGGTACCTAATATCCTACCTTCATAAGATTAACAGTTTTGCTTCCGTATTAGGAAAGAAAGTTGTAAATCTGATAGAACTCACTGTGCAGTTGCTGTACAAAACCACCAAATTCAATCTTCCCCTTCCCACTGCCCCCCCCGGCATTTACTTGGAATATATTTCTGACAAGTTTAGTAGCTAATCCTCCTCCTCCTATTTCTTACAAAGTCACTTACACATTAAAAACTGTTACATTATTACACATACTGGTGAAAATATTCAGCATTTGAATGCTGGGCTGCTCTGCTGAAGATTCACTGTACGCTTTATCATCCCCCAAGTCCAAATTTACAAAGCCCAAAGATGCCACTAAGAAATATATGAGTTTGCTGATGGTAGATTTTTACTTCATGAAACACTATTCCTTCCTCTTGCCATTCGGATAACATACACTACACTGTATAATTTGTTTTTGCTGGAAAAAAACCTCATCCTGAAGTACACAGGGTTTGTTATACCAGTCTTATGGATCTTCTTGCAATCATATTTTGAGGATATTATCTTATCTGTGGTAAAATAAGTGTCAGAATTTGTTGGGCAAAGAAGCTTTGAAAAACTTTTCTAGGAGAAATAGATATATTTCAGCTGAAGACCTTTAGTATTACTCAGATTTTTGAATCAGACAGATGCAATTTCCTTTATTTAGTGTTTTCTCTGTGTTTTGCAGCAGGATAACATCAAGACTAAAATGGAAATGATTTATAATGTAATACACAAGGAAACAAAATGCATTTAGAAATGTGATTTTATGATTTCAGTCCAGGTAAATCCAGAAAGATCAAGACACCAGTAAGAACTGATTGCTGTGGTGCATGGCAATATTTGATGATAAAAATCTACCACAGGGACTGTGTAACTTCTTTTGGCTTTTATGTGCATACATAGTTACTAAAATCTGCAAGAAAAAACAGTGAGGAAAAACTCATTTGAGAGTATATTATCCCTCATCTGAGTTGGAAACAAATTATCTGGCCAAACCTTTGAAACATGGTCTAGCAGAAACACAACTGATGTTTACTTCGGTGATCCTGCTTTGGCTCACTATGTCACTGAAAATAATGAACAATGTTCCACTGGACAACCTTGTGTGGGCAGAAAATCTACCCTTCCAACACAGATCTCATGAAGAGTGAAATGTGAGAGCTAGGCTTTTTCATGTATCTTTTGGGAAGCCATCAGAGAAAAGGAGAACAGGCAGTGTAAGATACAGGGAACAAAAGTCCTTTTCATATTTCTTTTTTGGCTAGCTCCAGTACACTTTGGGGTGTAACTTACTGAACACCAGTGGCTGCTCCAACTTGCAGCAGCTTTCCCAGACACACTTGTGGTGTCTCTATGATAAGGACAGAAAAGGTAAAAACCATTTTCCTCAACTCTCTGTTCTATGCTTAGCATGTCCTTACGAGAGGGAAGACTAAGGGTTCCGTATGGTCCTTTCCATCCTGAAGGATCAGCACACAGGGCACAACACTCAACCACACAGGCATACTAGAGGTGTTCAGCCAAACCACAGGTGTGCTCTGTAGCTGATGTTCTCAGCACGTCAAACCTTGACTTAGACAAGCTGAATGTCCTCTGGTGATCTCTTCTGCAGGGTTGCTGGTTTAAAACAAGCTTTTAAAATAGCTACAGTTAATTGGGGTAAATTCACCTACAGTATTACAAAAGAGGGTCAGTTTGATCCAAAAGCAGCACTAGGAGCCTGAAAACAAAACCCACAGGAAGCTAAGAGAGAGAGTGAGTCCAGGAGGCAGAACAGAGGAGCAAATCAGATCACCAGAAGCAGCAGAGGAGCAGCTGAGTGAAGTTGTGAGATTACACCAGAACTTCCTGCCACGCAAAAGAGACATCTATTCTAGCATTCGGGACTAACAAAGGGGAAGCAGATGTGACTGTGGAGTTTTTGTGCTGTTGCTTATTTTCTCTCTCTACCTCAATCTCAGGATTGGACTGGAACACTGCGTCCTCCTTTTTCATCCCCTCCAAACACCTGGGGAGTAGCTGCAATCACACAGGGCACTGCTCGCAGGGCTCAAGTGGATGCCAACTCACAGCAAGCTGGAAAGACTGAGTGGAAACTGGAGCACCTAGAGCTGGAAGTGAAGGATTGCATCACAAAGAGGTTTATACAAGAGGCCACTGTAACCTATTGTTGAGCTACTGGAAAGGCGATTTTCCACAATGTTGAGAAATTAGACACTGTAGGAAGCAGACTTCTTGTAACATTACCTTAGAGCAGGATTCATCTCTTTAATCACCCAGTTTAAACCAGTCATCCAGACTCTTGCTATAATTGATAGAAAGAGATAAATACCACCAGAGGTGACTCAGCCCACCAATTTCAGATAATTGCCTTCAGATGATAGAAGCCTCCTCTGGAGGTGCCTATTCTTTTCTATTGATTATGGAGCGAGCCCAGAGCACTTGCCAAGGCCAGCTGTTAGATGATAATTAGGTTAGGTGAGACTGAACAAGCAATTACAGAAAGCAAACTGGAGACTTGTATAGTTTAGGAATTGGTCCTAAAGCCTTTTCAGAGGTGTAGGAGGTATTGACAAAGATATGCAGCACAGAGATTTCTTCTTGCTGAAATAAATTCCATATTTTTTTTTCCTTGCAGGAAAGAGAAGCAAGGTCAGAGGAAAGGCATGTCTATGTACTTCTTCAAAAGATACAGAAACCAAGACTAATGGGAGAGGAAACATGGAATACATGTATGCACCAACACATGCCACCAGGATGTGTTTGAAAAACTTTTGTGGGGCCTTCCACATTGCTGTGCCTTTTTTCAGAATCTGTAATTTATTATTTACTCATTCAGAGAGGATAAAAGGTGAAAGAAATAACAACAGGGTCCAAGATTGGTAAAAAAGCAGTTCATGACATGTTTCCATCATAGACATACAACTAGTCACAAAACGTTCATGCATTAGCATTTCTAAGTCTTCAAGCGGTATTTAAATTATGGTAGAAGCTTTTTATTCTTGAGAGGGGACTCTTCTGGGGGAGAAGGGTAGACTCCTCTATTTAGAATAAAAACAAACAAAAAAAAATAGCAGAAGTGTAAAATTGCTGTGACCATGAACTTAACATAATGAAACTTCAATTCTAAAACTCAACCTTGCCCATCTGTGTTTGAATTGACACGCATGTGCACATACTTCCATGTTGTCTGTTAGGTTTAACTGCTGTTAAACCTAAAGAAATCAGTCAAAAAATTGCCACTAAAGGTCAGAAAAGTTATTTTTAAGATGTCACCTTATCTAGGTCCCTGCCTGAAGGCGTACTCTATCCTCTCTGCCTTGTCTAGCCAGCCCAGGACTGTGGGTCTCTGTTTATCATTATCATTATCTCATTATCATTACAGTTTCCCTAATGCCACAGTCTCCTGTTGCAGTTTCAAGCCAACACTTCCTGTCCTGTCTGCAGCAAACACGCAGAGAATTTTCTTACCCCTCCTCAGCGTTCCTTTGGGGTGGGATGAGGGGGAGGAGAGGTGTCTAGCCAGCAAATTTCCATCTCTTCATTCGTAAAAGAGCAATATCCTTAAATATAGATCTTGGGTAGTACTGGCATCCAGTACAGATAAAACAATTCTGGTATTAATTAAACCTGTTTTGTCTATGTAATTGACAAATGTTAACTACATACAGCCTGTCAATTAAGGCCTGCGTCACTTTTTTACGTTGTTTCATTTAATCATTCAAATTTTAAGTTATGTTCTTAATCTCTCTAGGTCTGCCACATTGCAGCAATTATTTGCAGTGAAGTTAATGCCACTAGAGATGGGTGGTTTCAAACAATTGCACAAACAAGTGAATTGTGTGTCAGACTTACCAAGCCCAGTCAACAGTGCTGGAATTTTCCTATATTCTCCAGTCAAGGTTTGCATTAGAATTACGGGTATGTCTGTACATATGTATGTTGGCCTTGATTAATTAACCTGTGATTTTCAGCTATGAAGGCTCACTTGTGCAGTGAATTTTCCTGAGGTGTAATCTAGAAATATCACATGGAGCCATTAAAAGCAATCCGTTTTGCTCTCTCACCTCATGCTCACCTTATACCAAATGTAATCACTTTCAGCTATTTCTCAGACAGCCGTGCCCTGAAATTCTGGCCCTTACCTGTTGCTGTAAATTCAACCTCCACATGCTACATCTAATACATGAGCAATGTGAAATGCTTTTAGTTCTGTTAGATCCTGTTACAAGCATTGAGGCAGAGGCATTATGCTCAGGAAACAACAAACAAGCAAACAAAAAAAGGGAATAAGACCTACTGTACAAGAAACAAAAGAAAATGAGGAAAAACACAAACCAAAGGAATTGGTCTTGTCTCACAGATCTACTCAACCAAATATGGCAGCACTGCAAAAAAACACAGTAATTTGGGTAGAACTTTAAATACATGACTTTTCAAACAGAAGTCAAGAGCTTAAGTGATTTTCTGGACAGAGAATTAAATAAACCAGATGTATCATTTCATTTAAAAAGAGGTTTGTTCCGTAAGGACTTCCTGTGAAATATTTTAGATCATACGAGTCCTTAGAAGTCAGCACTGATTTTCCTATCAATGAAAACTAAGTGAAAAAATATGCATTGAAATAAGAGGGATCATCCAAATGATCCATGGATTATGCAGCGATTTCAGTTATTTATAAACTAGTTCACTGTTTTGTCTGCAATTACTTTGTTCCAAGTCCTTACTGCGGGCCACCCGACTGGTACAAACATCATGAAAAATATTTTCCATCTAAATCACTGCTAAACTGGCGTAAGTCATGCCCAAGAAGAGACTGCATCATCGTTTCATCAACAAACTTCCTCCCACACTTTAATGATATCCTCCTTTAATTTTCTACCCTGCTCCCATAAAGCATATACTTTGCATTCCTCTATGCTGAGCATAGCAGACAATGGGCTGATGGTGTTCACCCTCTGAAAACTCCATTAAAAAAACATTAGGATTGTGACACAGAACAATAAAAGCAATGGAGAGCTCAGTTTCCTGGAGAAATGTACCGTATATCCTCTCGCATTTATCCAACATGGACATTATGCAACTGGGGTGTTTAATTATGCTGAGGTGTTGAAAAATGTAGATAGGCAAAAATAGACTGGGAAGCCCGGAAGTTAAAATAGGGATTATTAGTATTTTGCTACTATTATGTGTCAGATGCATGAATAAAGCAGGATAAACTGTGATCTATTTAAAATTTAAAAAGTAAAATGTGTCTCTTGTAATATATAAATTACGTGTGTAGTGAGACAATGCTTAACCCTATTATTTCGCTGAGGAATAGGCTTTTTTGTTCTTATTTTCCCATTCCACTCCACTTCCCTACCTACTCTTTATTCAGTTGTATTTATGTATATATACATACGTACACAACTGCCAGCCCAGGATTTAGTGAAGCTGAGAGGAACTTCAGTGGACACTGACTTCTCGGATGCTGACTGACCCGTTTTAAAAACTGCATCACTCTGGAAAATGCGAACACCACAGCCATTAGAAACCTACATCTTTCATCAAAATTTTGCCTTCCTGTGGCCTTCTTGCTGAGACAAGCAGCTTGTGACTGTGTTTACAGTACGCTTTTCAGAACAACTAATCAGATGTTCGGGCTCTAGTGGTCACAGTCTGAATTTCTTTTAGCATAATGCATAGCAAAGTTGGAAAAATATGTATTGTAAATACATCCTGCAACGAAGAATATACTCCTTTTGGTCTTTGAAATGGTTTTAATCTACTTTGTAATCTTAAGAAACTGTTAAAAACATCAGAAAGGATTGTCAGGGCTACTCATTTACTTCTGTTCCTGCTGCATGCAAGGACTGTTCAATTCCAAATGAAAGAAAATGGGACAAAGCTGATTTACTGAGGTAGCAACTGATGGAGCTCAAAAGCTTCACTGAAACTCATTCCCACTGACCTCTGAGGACTTGCAGCAGGCCATTAGAAAACCTCAGCTCTCTAACCAGTGAAAGAAAGGTCCTTAGGTCTCAACATAGAGCTCAGAAGGAAAAGCCACAAACTCAAATAGTGCTAGTCAATCAAGCAGCCTTATCATGTCAAAATCCTATTTAAATAATCTTCACATATTTTTATGTGGATGAAACAAAGATTGGGAGATCGGGCCTAGCGTTTTCTAACTGCCGACATTTTGTCCTAATAAATGCTTTTAAAATACGCCCTAACTATATAAAATTATAAACCAGGAACATTTTAAAAATATTCAGTATGTGGATTGATTTGTAGTTGTCACGTTAAATGATGTAAATTACAGACCCATGGTTTGGTAAAAGAAAAATTACACCACCCCTCAAAGAACATTTCATCTATAGATTTCAAAATGTTCCAAAGAAACTGGTAAGTGGGAACATCGTTTCTCCAAAGGCAAATGCAGTGCAGACGTGCAGGAACCAGTGGAGCTGGTGCTGCACAGCCTGCTTTGCCGTACCATCAAGAGGCACTGCCTTCAGACCTGAGCCAGCACCCACCCAGCAGGTGCCCACCCCTGCCCCAGGGCCCAGGGTGTCTCTCGGGGGTCCCACCGGCCCATGGCACTTCCCCACTCCCCACCACCAAGCTGAGGGTTGCTGCGGCTTCTCTAAGGCTTCACAGCAGGCCAGTATGTCGGGTCATTCAGAGAATGCCAAGAGGAAAACAAGAAGAAGAACCAGTGAGCTAGAAAGCAGGAGCTAGAAGAAAAGACTAAAGATTCTGGGATTTTTTGATTTTAAATTATGTGAGCCCTCCATGATAACAGCTTTCAATTATGCAAAAGGTTACTGTCAGAGGAAAGGGACAAAACTATTCCTCACAGAACAGGACAAGGAAGGGTTAAATTGCAGCAAGGGAAATTTAGTTTAGAAATTAGGGAAATCTTTCTAGCTGTCAAGACAGTTCAGCACTGAAATCAATTGCCAAGGGAGAGTGGAATCTCAATCACAGGAGGTTCTTAAGAACAGGCTAGCTAATTAACTGTCAGGCATGGTTTAGGTATAATTGCTCCTGCTGGGGCAGGGGGCTGAACTACCTGACTTCCTGAGGCTTCCTCCAGCTCTACCTGCATTGATCACAGGATCTCCAGAGTACCAGAATAATCTATGTTCCTCAAGAATTATATAGAGGCAGAATACAAAAAAACCCCAAACAAGCCTAAAAGTTAATTACAGGTGCTTAAGACATCTAATGCTATGTTGCTGTTATCTTAATAACTGTATAATTAAATCCATAATATTATCTTAGTAGTAATAATATACTATCAACATTTTAATCTTATAAAACTATGGATATTTGAGTCTTACATCGTCACATACAGCACAACCTTATTTTTATGTTCCATACAATTAGAGTATTTGAATTTTTCATTCACAATATATCATGATCATATTTTTGTAGAAACTCTAGCAGGACCTATGTAATGTACACGCATATTACCCATGTATGTATATGTAACTGCATGAAAGTTCAGAGGGAAAAAAGGTGGTGGAAGACAGTTCTTTGTAACACTCTATTCCACTCATCACACATAACAAATATCTACCAGTAATGTGGCACCTCAGAGAGGTAAGTACTCACCCAAACACCCCTGAACAGTTCCAGCTTTGTTTACAGGACTGAAAGAAATATTCTTGCAGGAATCTTCTTCCACTATTGCACTATTCTACTTAAATGAAAAATTCAAAGTCATGCAATTGAGAGTAATTTGACACAAGCCCTTTTTCTACCTCATTTGTAATTAGCATTGCTGTCATGCAGCTACATTCCACTGTTCTTCTTACAGAAAACTGTTCAAATTTGTATTTTCTTCATTCCTCATAGCTAAATGGTTAAGAGGCAAAAAGAAATAAGCTCCTTTACTTTAGGAAACCCCATTCTCTTTGTTAATTGGAACTGCAAAAGAAAAACCACTTTAATAGAACCAGTTTTAAAAAACTAATTAAATCGAAATATGCGAAAAATTACTATCTTTCTATGAGAACCTAGAAAATATTTATAAGAATTCTGCACAGAATTCTGCAGCTAATTCAATGACTGGAGGGGGTTATATAAGTTTGACACAAATCAGTGGAAGCAGATATTTTTGGAAGAATTGCCTAAACTCACTTCATAATTATAAAGCATTCAATACAAGCAATAAAGTTGCACGAAAATCAGTTATACTGCTGGAAATAATAGAGTGAACTGTAACCTTACAGCATGCTCAGGTCATAATGCAGACCTGGCAGTATTTTCACCGAAAATGGAAAAGTCCTTTAGTCCTGTCTAGAAAAGTACTTTTGCTAAGGAATGTAAACTCACTTCATTGAGAGATTACAAAGCCAATGCCCCAGGAGGACTGTGATGCTCTTCTAAAACTCCAGATTGCTGCCTGTTACAGATCCAGTCAAACATCTACAATATTTTCCACAAAATACTACTCTTTGTGTAATCACCCCTTACACATTCCTAGTGTGTGGTATGTCCCTCATTTATCTCCATTACCACATACAGTGGCCATCGGGGAAAGAGAGGCAAATGGCACTACAGAGCTAATTAAATGTGATTTATAGGAAGGTCAATAACTTTGTATAAAGCATACAGTTTCTCTGAGCATACCCATAGAATCCCATTGTTCTATGTATCTGTGTTGCAGGATTTTGTCACCAGTAGCACTTGAGTCAATGGCAGGCAATGCTGCTGTACTTCAATACAGAGACATTTAGGAGTGAAGTTACACCCAATCATACACAAGCAGTAGATGAACCTCGTGAAGCCTGAGCATGTGATCGTGGCAAAGAGACACATCACAGCATCAACATAAGCAGTACTTTGTGGGCTGCCAGACCCCACACTAACAAGTACAAAGACGCAGAATTTCCCCTCCTTCTGACAGCCAATTTTGTTGACTGTCCCCACAGGAGAAGCTGGGCTTGCAAGGCTTAAGCTTCACCTCGTGGTGAGCCTCAGGCTGAGTCAGTGTGGCAGTCTCAATACCCCCCCATATCCAATGGCACTTAGGAAAGCTGACTGGGAGAAAGCCAGGTCTCCACATACAAGCCTCTATCCAGTCTCCCTCTGTGGTGGGGAGAGCCTCTCTGGGAGGGTACGCAGAGATCCAGGACAAGTCTTGGCTAGGCTCCGAGTTGGTTTTTTGATATCATCCTCTGAAAGCACCTCTTCCCAGTCTGCTCCACAGACAATGCAGACCTTTAACTTAGGGTAAATGAGGTTGTGTAACAGCAGGGTCTTTCTACCCAGAGAATCCCTAAGTGTATAAAGAAATTATGCAGGTTTCGCATGACTCAGATTATATGCGTCTTATAAAACCATTACTTCTCCAGTTACTTTTTCATTTCTCACATTACATGCCATATTGGGTATTAACAGTTCTTATTTCTATTTATAGTTTTCATTTAGTCCTTCAATATTAGAGACATAGTGTTGGTCCCAAAATGTTGTAGTGGGGTTTTTTACTAGCTTTTGACTGGAAAAAAACTATTTACTACTTAAATGAGTCTTTTGAGTCAAGTAAAGCTTTTTTTTGTTTTGCTTTTTAAAATAAAATGAAGCATAGAGTAATACATCAACACATATACACTGTAAAATACTTAAAGAAGGTATTGAAACTTGAAGGAAAAATACTAGTAATATTAATTTTTACTCAAGCCTGGGGATTTAATAAGAAACAAGGGAAAACTGGAATCAAATTTAGCTAAAGCCCAAATCACTGCAATCTATGCTATATGCCTTGCTAATCAGTAGCTGCCTCTTTCTTGTGTTCTCTTTTCAATATGAGACTCTGGGTACCAAACCAGAATATTTGACAAGCTTGGTATGTTGTTTTCCATTTTATTGTACCACTCTGTTCTGTCTTTTTAACTTGTTAAAACTACACTTTTTTTTTTTTTCTTACATTACAACAGCAATTCTTCTGAAGGCTACTGATCCCTCAGAGAATAGCAAACACGAAACAGGCTGCAGCGCAACATTTGTCAGTGAGATCCCCATAGCATTTTATTTATATGAGAAAGTGTTTTGATAAATATTTCAAAGAACAATAGACAAAGGCATCTTGAATGTGGAGTCCTTATGCTGTAAACAAGACATTTTTTTTATTTCAAAGTAAGTATTTGTTTTTTGAATTAAGTAAAATACCTTCAAAAGTTGTTTTCCTTCCTAGGCTGTTTTCAGAAAAAAATATAATTAGTTATTAACCTCTACCATTTCACTTAAAATCATAGAACAGAAGCATAGAATTGTCTAAGTTGGAAGGGACCTTTCAGATCATCCAGTCCAACCATCAACCTCACTCTGATAAAACCCATCCCTAACCCATGTCTCTAAGCACTATGTCAACCCGGCTTTTCAATCCCTCCAGGGATGGGGCCTCAACCCCTGCCCTGGGCAGCCCATCCCAAGGCTTCAGAACCCTTGCCCTCTCAAAATTGTTCCTGATCTCCAATCGGAACCTCCCCTGGTTAGACTTGAGGCCATTTCCTCTTGTCCCATGGCCTGGGACTGGGGAGAAGAGACTGACAGCCCCCACCTCCCTACGCTCCCCGGCTACCCCCTCCTTTCAGGGAGTTGGAGAGAGCCAGAAGGTCTCCCCTCAGCCTCCTTTTCTCCAGGCTGAACACCCCCAGCTCCCTCAGCCTCTCCTCACAGGAGACCCCTCACCAGTTCCGCTCCCCTTCTCTGGACCCACTCCAGCACCTCAACTCAAAGGTTTTTTTGTGGGAAGGGGCCCCAAACTGGACACAGCCCTCAAGGTGGGGCCTGACCAAAAGTTGTGACCAGAACTGCAGCATCAATTAATTACGTAAATTATGTAACTAGCAGCCTCCATGCCCCCATTTAGAAGTATGGTAACCGCCTATTAATATATCAACATTTCAGAACTTCTTC
Organism: Nycticryphes semicollaris; assembly: GCA_013400055.1. NCBI lineage: Eukaryota > Metazoa > Chordata > Aves > Charadriiformes > Rostratulidae > Nycticryphes > Nycticryphes semicollaris. The sequence continues at coordinate 188,952 of VXBJ01001583.1, read as the reverse complement.
AGTATTACACACAAGAAAGATACAAACCCATTTATTTTTGCAAGTTTACAAGAACACACATGTTTCACGTTGTACACCACTACTACGTAATGGACATGACTAAAGGAACATGAGTGTTTACTGCTTTCTTAATGAGGGAAAAAAATGGCCAGTTTTTAAACCTAAGACAGCATTTATTACCTTGTTATTGTGTGCTTCTAGAGGAAGCACAGCTTTCCTTAACCAGGAACTACTGGAAGTACTCATAGCAAATTCTGTCCCTACGATACAGCATGTGCAGTTTCATCCCACTGTACATTACCCTCGGTCAGTCTTTTAGCATCACTAGCTACATACAACATATTAGGGCAACGTTAATGACAGCTTTCCAGACAAAGAGAATGGCATGTCTCCAAGTGCTAGAGTTTATGACCTTTTAAACAACTGTAGCCGTTCAGATAATCTATCAATCCATTTGCTTTTCTGCGAAGAAACACTATTAAATTTACTAAAATGACATTTCTTTTACAGAAGGTATATTTGAGAAAGACAAACAGAAATTATTTCTGACTCACTTTTAATGCGTGCTTTCCAGAATCCAATGTCTGACACAAATGAATTCAACTCTGAGGGTTAAACCAAAAAAAAAAGTATTGTAGAATCAGCAAAGTTTGAGCTCACACTGGACTCTTTATAAAGCTAGAATTACAAGTATTTCTGGCAATGATTTTAAGAATTAGCAAGAGAGATATAGCATTACAGGCTTGGGGCAGAGTGGCTGGAAAG
>VXBJ01001583.1:102204-187813 GCA_013400055.1 Nycticryphes semicollaris | reverse complement strand
TTTTTTTTTTTTTTTTAATGTGGTTGGACTCGATGATCTCAAAGGTCCCTTCCAACCACTAAGATTCTGTGATTCTGTGATTATCATAAATTGCCAAATTGCTGAACTGAAATCTGTGAGATAAAATGGAGCATGAAGAGTCCCATCATCCTAGTTTGACTGAAGTCTATCACTTTTTATTCCAAAGGCCTCTTGCTCAAAAGGGGTTTTTTATCTATTTTCATCTGTAATTTTTCTTTATTGACTGTAGTCAGACTGTGCTTCCCATCATTACTCTATGGCACTATGGCTCCTGCAGGAATCCAACTGTCCTGCTGAGCATTTCCTTTGTGAACTAAGCCTTGAGCAAGTCTACACAACTATGTTTCTTATCAAGTTTACAACTCCTCTATGCAACATAAGCTCTTTTAACTCATACCCTCAAAATGGTATTTTTGGTCATTCTCTGCATTCCATGTTCCTGAGCAGATCTTTAGCTCCTCCTGGATTTGTAGCCTTTGAAGGCTCATCATGTAGTTAGAGACTCTAAATGCTGGTGTGATTATATATGTTCTCCAATCTCTGTTTAGCTCTACAAATATTTATTTCCCCATTCTTGCTGTGCTACCAAGGCTATGAACAGACTATTAGTGTTTCCTTTAGGAGAAAACATGAAGCATGGTTGTTAATCCAGATTAAGCACAGGTTAACAAACACGCTGAAGAGCAATGCTTCAACAGTGATTAAAAGAACTCCCTCTGAGGCAAGATGACTGCAGGATGGGGCTGCAGAACATCCACTCCTCTGCCCTAGCGTATCTCCTTGAAGTCAAAGGCTGAGGATTTAAATCAAAACCAAATTAGCATTTCTATAACCCTCTCAGTAAAGAAAATGTTAGTATTAATAAAAATATTGAACACATAGATGCACTGGACTAAGACACGATTAAACAGCCTTCAACCTAGCTGTTCTTTAATAGTTGACAGAGCAGCAGTTGCTGTAGTTGGAGGATGTTTATTTAAAATACAGAACACAAATTAATTATATGAAAACAGTGGAGTTGGAAAGAATTTGCATTACAAAGCTAGCAATTAAGACTACTTTCTGTTAGCTTCAGTTATAGGCTCAAAACCAAAAAGAGATTTCATTCCATAAATCTGGTTTAAGAAGTCCCTGCCTTCACCAATCATTCCAGCTCTTAATCTGCAGTTCAGTGCACTACAGCTGTGCTGAGATAATTTATTACAGGTGTGCACTATAAATCAGATAAATAACTAAATTCATGGGAGCAGATGCCATATTCTGCACAGACTGGTAGATGGATAAGTCTAAATCAAATATATTAAGGTAGCTATATGAGAATTGGTCAACGCAAACTGTTGTATCTCCCATTGTATAACACACTGAATCAGCCACACAATTAAAAAAGACACTATAGGTATCAGAGAGAATCACAGAGTGCCATGGGTTTGGAAAGGACCTCTGGAGATCATCTGGTCCAACCCCCTGCCAAAACAGGTCCACCCAGATCAGGTCTCACAGGAATGTGTCCAGGTGGGTTTTGAACATCTCCAGAGACAGCGACTCCACCACCTGTCTCTGGGCAGCCTCTGCCAGGGCTCTGCCACCCTCAACGTGAAGAAGTTCCTCCTCATGTTTAAATGGAAATTCTTATGTTCAAGTTCTCAATAGAACAGACAAGCCAGGAACATCTCTGGGCCCCAAACTGTGAAATACAGTGGTGAGATGTGCGAGGAAAACAATAAATTGATAGTTAGAAGGGTCTTAATTGCTCCGTACTGAGCATCTAGCTGATACAGAAAGCAATCTGCAAATTATCAAACCAAATTATCAATTTGAAAACATTTTAACTGTACAATGGCTTTTCTGCATAAGGAACAACCCTGAAAATCTTATAAATCAAAATTTACTTGATTCATATATCTCACATCACGGTGATATACTAGTACTGCACAACATAAACTGAAAGGTTAAGACTGCAAATGGTTACAAGATCCACTTAAAACAATTTAACAGACATTGAGTCCAGAAAGGTTTGCAGAAAGCGACACTGAATTCCCTACAATGGGTAAAAAAATGTTCTCCAAGTCCCCGTCGGGAGATCAAGAAAGATCACAGGCATTGCCAGGTCCCAAGGCTCTGACATAACAGAAGCCTTTCAGATGAGATTTCCAGATGCTCCTAAGAAACAGACCATTCCCCAGACTACAGAGCAAGGGAAAACCCCAAGTGGTCCTTGCCAAAGATGATGTGAGAGAAACATAGCAGCAAGTGCAAAAAAAAGTTACTTTGTGGAGACAGACCTACAGGGAATTTTGTTCCAGCAAGGCTACAACGCATTAGAATATTGTTTCATACGCAGCTAAGATCAGAAAAGCCTCAAAGTTATTGCTGACTACTGTTTTTAGCTGTGGAAACTTACTAATTGCACTCCATTTCCTATGAAATAGCAATCTACATCCTGCCAGTTAAGGTGAAGCTACCAAACCACAGTTTCAAATTCACATCAAAAAGATTTTTAAATGACATTGAGCTTTTTAACATCACTTTTTACATGTGATCAAGCACAGGAAAATCATCATCATTGCTAAACGTTTTGTGGGATGTCTTCCCTACCTTTGGCAAATGGGTACTTTTTTTCCCTTTTTCCTATAGTATCACATCTGCCTCAGACTTCTCCTTTGCCCGCATCATCCACTCTCACTGTAAGTGAAAAAATAATTTCATTATTATCACTAACCGATGACCATACATATTTGCATTCAGATTTAATTCCTTAGCCATGCTATGACAAGTTAGAGTGTCTAATTTTAGACTGAGAACATTTGAAACCTTATTTATTCTAGCCCATAATCCCTCAAATCTTTTGGATACCTGACCTGTAGTGTACTGTAACGGAGCAACACAGACCTACTGATGTTTATTTCACCATTATTCGGCTTGTTCTCTCTCTGAATTAATGCTCTTCATGTGACATAATTCTCTCCGACAATTTCAACATACACAACCAAGATTAAAAATCCACATTCAAGCACTTTCTTTCAACATGGATGTGCTCTTATCCCTCAAATCTATGGGTATTTCACAGCATTAGATAGCAAACCATTCACACTTACTTCATAAATATCAGCAGTCACTGATGTTCGAAAGCACTGATAAAATGTGATTATGATATCCGTCCCACGCCTGGAAAGCTGTGGGTTGTCTTAGTTTTTCTTGTTTGGATTGTCTTTCTTTAAGATGGATGTGCTCTGCAAGCCCCACACGACTGTGGTGAGTTGATCTTGGCCAGTTGGAAAACTGGGGGGGGGGGGGGGAAATTACCTCATAGGTCAAGATAAAGACATGGAGATCACTTACCAATTGCTTAGCAATCCCTATCACAGGTAAAAATTACTTGCCTTTGTGAAACTTAATTTCTTTCCAATTGCCATTGTGGTTGACGGTGAGAAACAAAAACACTTTATTAATCCCCCTGCCCCCACCTTTCCCAAGCTTAACTTCACCCCTCCATTGCTGACCAGCTAGAACCAGTCATGCCTGCCTGGCCTAGCCCCACCCTCTCCTCACAGAGACACCTCAGCCAACGCTGCTGCCCCTGGCCACAAAGCACCCCACACACCAACGTGATTTTAAAAAGTATTTTTATAAATTCTGTACATATTAGGCACCTCAGGGAAGCGTTTGAACTACAAGACGTAGAGGGAATGTAAATAGGAGGGGTTTGATCTAACGAAGTGCATGGAGATTTCTATGAGCTTTGTACAGGGCCAAGGTCCTGCCACTGAACGGTTCTTCCTCTGACTGAAATGACAAATAAAAACACACCGCTATTGCTCTCAGCTAATGTACTAATAGTACTAAAGGATAATCCTTAATTCAGTTGGGCACAGGTGTAGGTGAGCTGCTGGGGAAAGTCCTGTTCAATTGCCAGCAGCACTTAAGAGAAAGGCCAGACTGTATTTGAAAAAATTGTCATAAACACATGTCCTAGATACATTTTAAGACCTTTTTACTTTTAACTAGATCACTGTCAACAACAACAAAAAAAACTTGCTTCTTTTTATATGGCTTTATGTAGTCCCTCATTATTTATTTCACAGGTGCCTCTAAATCTAAGAGCTGATGTCTGTATTTGCCTTAAAAACCACAATTCAAGCCTTGTTATTTTTGGCCACTAGTGATTTTAATGTTACTTGTTGACAATCTGTTCCAGGTAATCGCTATGTAGTTGCAGGATGAACTGCAAAGCCACCAAGTGACTAGCAAAAGGCAGCACTGGCAGCGGAGGCCATTTTAACAACCTGCACACAGGACCTAAGATGGTTGGACTTGATAATGGGAAAGGTCCCTTCCAACCTAGACAATTCTATGCTTTGATGATGTTCACGCTCTGTGCTTTGCGAGATTGTGCCACTGAAGCTGTTCTGCCTTGGTAACTCACAGAAATCCCCAGGGCAAATGAAGAGCCCAGTGTAATAGGGAAAAGAACCCAGTGCTCTGGGCTTAGCTGGTGACAGGCACTTCTGTTCTAGTTTAACTTTATTTCGCTTCTGCCCATTTGCAATTAGGGCAGCTTGTCTCCATGCAAGAGAGAGCACCAGGCAAACAGCCTTAACAGGGCTAAGGAAAAACACCTGTAAATTTTGAAGGTATTCTCCCCTCCTGCTCACCCAAATAGTTACACACTTTAAAAACCCCACAGATTTTAACCTATAATGACTCTCAGTGATTATGGTAGTTATTGATTTCTTTCTTACATCAGAAGATCAAGTTTAATCCACAGATTTACCACTGCTAGTAACAGCAAATGCATGTAGGTCTCAATTCAATCACTTGCTTAACTCCAAACACATTAGATCTGAAGTGAAGAACATGTGTACAGTCCTTCATAAGATTAGCTGTCGTCTGTGTTCCAAAGCAGTTTTTTAAGTAGTGTCACTGGGTACTCATTGCATACCAGTGTGACCACACACAAGACCCTCTGATTTATAAGTAACTGAACTCAAGACCACATTGAGCTTTCATCTTGTATCCAGGAAAACCTAAAAGCCTTCTATTTCTCGGAGTAGAGTCACAGTAAGATACTTTGGTGGTCTCCCCCTCTGGAGGCATTCAAAACCCACCTGGACAGGTTCCTGTGAAACCTGCTCTGGGTGGACCTGATTTGGCAGGGGGGTTGGACTTGGTAATCTCCAGAATCATAGAATGCTTTGGGTTGGAAGGGACCTTCCAGATCATCAAGTTCCAACCCCCCTGCCATGGGAGATCCCTTCCAACCCCATACCATTCTGCGATTCTGTAATCTACACATATGCTCTTAGATGTGCAAAGGTTAGGATGTGACCCTGAACTGGCAAAACTTTTGGCATGAACCAAACATCTTCAAGGAAGAGCCCCAAAATACCACCAGAACTTTTTTAACTCTAGTGCCACATTCAAGAGGCTACAAACTAAAACAATTATATTTCTTCAAAAGCAAATAAAACTTTCAGTAATAGTGAACAGAAATAAAAGTTTGCTAGGGAATATCCCTCTATTTACTATATCCTTACAGCATGTGCTCCTTTTTGCAGCACTGCTTCCATTTCAGCAACATGGTTTTCTGTGCTGTAACAGACAAACTCCTCCTCTCCCCCAATCCTTTGGGGCCCATGAAATTACATTTTCTGTCTCTCTGAGGTCTGGCTGCATATCTGCCTCCTGCCTTTGTCCAAAGTCACCCTTTCTCTAACAGTACCATCGGCTTCTCTCTTGCTGAGTCAGTCAGTTGCCCTCCACATGCACAATCCTGCTCAGTCTGACAAACCTCCCTCAAGGAAGGATGCTAAAGCACTGCCAAGGAAGGAGCGCTCCCATCCCATCCCATCCCATCCCATCCCATCCCATCCCATCCCATCCCATCCCATCCCATCTTCTGCAACTGCGGGAGCCAGGACAGTACACTGCCATCGAGCAGCTGAGATATTTTTCCTTTTTCAAAACCTTTTAAAGGAATACAGCCTTCATTACCAGATACTAAATCTGCACACGGCAGATAACTTCCACTGCACTCTCTTGACCACTGAAGATCTGCAGCTCTTAAGAAAAATTACTCAACTCCAGGGAACTGTCAGCAGGGGCTACAGGGCTGAGCAGTGATGGGTGATGCTGATGTCGTTCAGCTGAGCCTGCAGATAACTGTATCTTAACCTTATTTCAAACACTATTTGTAAGCTAGAATAGCTCTAGGCATGTCAAAGATGCACGGAAAAAAATGTACAGTCAGAATGTTGAGTGGTCTGTGTGTGTGTCAAGTACATAAAAGTGACTTGGTAGCTCATTGGCAACATCCCATGCAAAGTGTTGAAGTGCATCTCCCATGTGAGGAGGTAATGAGCATCAAAACCACACTGGTGATCAGTCAGGTGCTGCTGCTCGTTTCTTTTGGACAGTGGTATGTTTGGCACTGAGCTGTTCTGCTCCTTATATTTCTGCTTGTATTAAAGGTAAACAGATACTGGGGGGTGGAGAAACAATGCCACCTTCTTGGATGACAATAGCTCTCAGGACCAAGGCACATCCACCATCCTAGGGCTGCTGCTCTCTGCTCATCATATGGAGCAAGACAGAAGCAGGCAGGCAGCAAAGAACCACTGACACAGCGAGAACAAACTAACTGCTACCATTGAAACCACTCTGCTCTGGGAAAAGTGTGAAAGAGTGAAAGAAGCCGGTTTACTCTGGAAAAGGTAAAGCTGTAGTGTAGAAGACTTGGCAAGTATCTTGGTCTGGGAGAGGTCAGAGGGGTGGCAAGGAATGCCCAACTAGTTACCAGGATGTCCAATTCTGTTCATAGAGGCCACAGCAGTGTACAGTTCTGCTCGCCTTCTGGGGCAAAGACATCAGCTTCACTTGGAGGAAAATAAATCAGATAATAACATTATTATAACTGTAAGAAGAATTAAGTCCTAGAAGAGGTTGATTATAAGGGACATTCTGGAGTTTCCTTCAACAGAAGGAACAGATTAGACAAAGTCAAGCAAACATCTCTGATCTTGACTTGCTGCGGACAGGAGCAGAGCTTTTCTTGAGGTATTCTAGGATTCTAGTATTTTATTTACACATATTCTGTACAGGTAAGTTAACCAAATACCAGGTTCTAAAATGGGAGTTTATCTTCATTTCAATGGATTTTCATCTATCCTAAATTCAATGAAAGCAGTAGAGTGGTGTTTAAGGAAAAGAGCTTAACTTGCTTGCTTTAACTGACATTTTTTCCCTACAATGTATTACCAAGGATATAGTATATCCAATAATTAAATAATTGACTGTTCTATGACAACTTTCTGCTTCAACGACCATGCATTATATGCAACTGTGTTTTGTGTTTTGCTTAGCAGTGAAAAAATAAATCTAGAGGGAAAAAACATCTTAAGAAGAACAAGATGATATAATTAGTACCATCTGTAAGGATCTTGTAGCCCCATAAAAGGCTTTACTGAAAAGAAACAGTAATTACATGTTATTCTAGGATTTAACTTATTAAAGACTGATTCAACTGGGCAACATCTCCAGCTTTTATAGACCAGTGTTGCTACACACACATCAATAGAAACTTATTTGCTTTATTCCTAAAATGAAACAAGTGATAACTGCAAGAACCTACAACAGTTTTACTTGCAGTGAATGCCAACTCTTCTATTAACTTCACAGAATGCCTTCAAAAGTTAATTCAAATTTAAAGGGATTAAAATACACGTTTCAGGGTTCATTAAGAAAATGTCACAAACGGTATTAGTGATATAGACAGCTGTTTAATATTTTGTTAGCTTAGTTTAAATAAAATTGGGGTTTGTGGTTAATTCTGGAAAGGCGTCTCATGTTTTCTAAAGTAATTCTTCCAGGTGAATATTGTAAGTACAAAAAGACACTTGGATTTAAAACTCACTGGAAAAATAATCAGTATGTTTTTAATCACCTTGAAATAGAATTTACTTCCTCCAAAGGCCCCAGATAGAGTCGCCAGAAATTTTTATTTCACAGCCTATGAAGTGGCACATGTCAAATTAGTTGCAGCCTAGATACCCCTTCTTTTTCTTTTATGCATTTCACCCTAAGCAATCACTCTGAAGTTACTACATTCCTAGGCTATATAAACAGAAAGAGAAATCAAGAGGAAGAGTTCTTTGCTCCTAAAAAAACCCAAACCCCTCACCCAAAGAAACAGCAATGTGCCATGATCTCCCAAAATACCACCCTAACTTTTAAATAACAACTTCTTCAAATGTGCTTTTCACTGGTTATTCTCCCTACTTTGCATATTCAGTTTACAACTGTTTCTTAACCTTATCAGCTACTATGGCACTACTTTGTTATTACAAATTATCTCGCCACTTCATTAACACCAAATGTACCAGTTCAGCAAAATTATCTTGTCTGTAGTCTTATCCTTTAATCAACAAACAAGGTCAAGCTTGACTTTCTGAGGTAACCAAAACCCTTCCGAGTAACCTACCAACCCATAATTAAATTCATTTCTATCAAGCAACATTAAGTCTAATTTTTCCTTTCGGCAAATCTGGAACTCCTCCACAAGGTCACCGAGTTGATTACTGCACTCAGTGCAACATATGTAAGATGGAGCAGCTCTACAGTTCGTTCTGTTTTCAGTACCATTACTCCTATATTAAATTGAAAGGCCCTTGTTGTTTGCTAGAGTAGATGGCACAGTTGTGACATTAAAATCTTCCGCTGGATTACAGGTCTATTTTCTCTTTCTGGGTGTGTGGGTGAAAGCTGGAATAATTTTGCTACTTCAAGCACCATGAAGCACATCCCATTATCAAGGAACAGGTCTTGGCTCGGAAAAAATGGATACTTTTGAACACGTTCACCATTATTGTTTTACTGCCAATATAAAGATTACATGCATCTCTATAGTATGCATTGTGGAATGCAAGTATTTTTCAGCCTCCACAAGGAAACACAGTTGATGCCTTTGAAAAGACACATCTGCTATTCCTGAGTGCAGCAAGAAAGATAGAAAATCTTTAGATCTATTTTTTTTAAAAGTAGCTGTTTGTAAAACAAGTTACTCAGGACAAGTTCTGTTAATGACAGGAACTCTTAATTTTTTAAATCCTTTAAAAAAACCAATCTCTTCCTAAAAATAAAGTATCTTTTAAAACTTCAGCACAATAATATTTCTTGAAGGTGGAAGCTTACACACTTACAGAGTTATCTGGGTTACATACTGCTAAGCCTTGTTTTTATGGCATAAGTGTTTGTATGCTATAAGCCAACCTTCTGTGGAGCTCAGGAAGGAGCCCCAGACCCTGGAGGGACTGGACAGCAAAGGAAGGAAGAGTCACAACGTCCCCACAGAACAACCGGACAGAAGAGTTTTATCAAAGGACATCAGGGGATTCTCCAATACAAAACCCAGCTTTGCCAAAATCAGGGATCTGGAACTGAGCAGGACTCCTCCCTGGCTCATTAGACTATTTTATTGCAAGATCACATCAGACGTAATTGCCTCTATAGACTCAAGTTCACATCACACATAATTGCTTCACCCAGGATAATTACTCTTTCTGCTTTCCCTTTTCTGGTTAGAAGGCTTTTCTGGAATCCCAGAGCTTGAAGGCACAGAAATGGTCACAAAGCTTACTCTGACATCCAGCCTTAGAGTAGCCAACATCAGGTTTTGTACTTTCACCAGTACTAGCTTTCAGTTTAAAAGGCTCTTTTCGCACCTTGCAATCATACCACTTCTTAAGCTAATGAGGTCTAACTGCACATTATCACATCTTTGGTCATGTTTGACAGGGCTCCTAGGATTCATTTACAGTTTTTAGTTTTGTATCTCATTAGTGACTCACAGACATCATGCAATAGGACTCGATCATTTGAATTCTGCTCCTCCTCCTCCATTGCTTCTAAATTCCACCTGAAATTATTTTCATTCCTTAAATTAACGACCTTGAATTGTACAGTACTGAACTACTTCCTATTTCAATTATTCCAGTCATTCCATTTAACTAATTTTCTTCTCAGACAAGGTTAGCAGCACAATCTTACTTCCCACCACAGTCATTCATGAAATTATGACACAATGCTGGTTAACCAGAAGTTAAATCTGTGTGTTGTATCCTGTCTCAGATTCTGTTTCTCTGAGTTTTTAACTTGCGTCACCCTGGCCCTCCTCCTTGGCCCCCAACAGGGGCTAAGATGGTGATCTAAGTCACAATCAAATATAACTGCAAATTCCTCATGGGTCAGAACTGTTTGGGGTTTTTTATTATTATTATTTAGAAATGGCAGAACAACAAGAGAACTTTTAAACCTGAAGGGAGCTTTTGGAAGAATGGTATCAGCAACCAAAAATATGTCTTATCAAAGTCAAAATGCCACCTCTGACTTAATTATAACATCATTACTTTGATCATACACTTAGTTGGGTAGTGTCACAAACCTGTGTTTCAAGCCTTGGGAGCAGCAGCACTGGACTCTCACTGTTAATTCAGGATGATTTTACACCCAAAGTGTACAGAGCTTTTACGACTACTGCTTAGCGTTCTTTACTTGAACGAAAATTAAAGGGTCATCTTTACAACTTTTCCAGGAAAAGACTGATCACATTAGGACTTGGGGGATCCTGGAACAAAACAGGAGCAACTTAATGTTGAAAAGTTCATCTATCTTTTAAGAAATTCTATCAATGAACATGTTTAACTGTAAAAGTGATTGCTCATTGAAAGAAAGTCTTATTTTGTTTTTCAGCCAGGATGAATTTGTTTCATAGAATCACAGAATACACTGGGTTGGAAGGGACCTTTAAAGGTCATCTAGTCCAACCTCCCCTGCAATGAGCAGAGACATCTTCAACTAGATCAGGTTTCTGAGAGCCCCATTCAACCTGGCCTTGAATGTTTCCAGGGATGGGGCATCGACTACCTCTCTGGGAAACCTGTGCCAGCGTGTCAACCACATGACACAGCTCTGTCCACAACCTTGCTGAGGGTGCACTCGATCCCACTATGTAATTGCAGATACTGAACAGTACTGGTCCTAGTACGGAAGCCTGAGGGACAGAACCCAGTGTCATTCACAGTGTCAGAAAAAAATTTAAATGCCAACTGAGATATCTAATTTTGACTGTGAAAAATACACAGATCACTTAGGAATCTGAAAGCAGCCTTTCTTTCTTGGCTTTTGTGTCCGGAAAGAAAACGACGTACCCTTGCCAAGTTAATTGCAAAGCTCAAGTTCTACCAGGTTTATGATTGATATCAATGATAGATTCAATTGTAAAGCCAAACAATTTTGTGATTTGAAGCTACTTGGCTAACTGCTGTTCACTCTTCTAATGGATTTGCTCTGTAGTATGAAATATCATTATTCCAGGGTTATGCACGAAGAGTAACTTTTCTTAAAACTTTAAATAAAAGCGTGTTCTAAGCAACCAGCTGGATGTGTTCCCAACAAGATTCATGACCATCATCTCCAGTTTTTTATCACTGATTGAGAAACTCCATCCTGATATTTTTAATTTATATTAAAAATAATATGAATTTACATTATACATTCCCAGGTTACAAGAGTTGCTTTTTGTCTGTAGACTGCTTGTAAAATATCTGTACTTATTCTTAAAAAAAAAAATCTTCAGTAATCATTAAAAATCTTTAAAATGCCCATATAAATAATTTGGCATTTTTCTTGATAATTGTGCTTCTTTCTCATTTCTGATGCATATATGAGGTTTTTTGCAAAATTAATGCCTGTCACGAACAACATGTATGTTAAGCAGGCTTGGAACTACTCAAAAAGACTGCATAGCTAAAGAGAAAGAAATACCTGTTCCATTTGCAAGTTAGACTTTCTGAAGAAACTGGAGTATCGAGGTGTCTGACTAGCAGAAAGGAAGATGAAGGACTTTTCTTGAATAAGGTGCCTGAAACTTAATTGTGCTCAAAAGAAATTATAATCAATTTGGGAAGAACTTGAGCCTAAAACTGGAAATTGTAAATAGTAGATTCCATTTAAAGGTTTTAAATGTATCGTTAAAGCCTAACCTTCAAAATGAGTAGCAGTTTCCTTGTGCAGCTACTCACTGAAATGGGTTGAGATAGTCTATTTAAGAAATATTCTACCCTGTCCCTTATGTCCTGCTTTTAGTATTCATTATTAATTCAGATTCTTACTCCTTTTATTTGTTTCTCTTAAAGTTCAGAGACAGCAGATTTATTACCTTGTATAGGCATCTGCAGGGCATGTATGCAAACATGTGCTCAGACCATCCTCTTAAGAAGCTACAAATGGACTCTCTCAAGCAAGCACTGTTGACATCATCATCTAGAAGGAAGCGTGGTACTCCAGCGAGCATCTTTTAAGGTCATACCCTGGGAGAAGGAGATATATATTATAATGGGATAATTAATTCTAACTCTCCAGGTGATGACTCCTGGGGGCTCAGAACCACTTTTGCTCTTTGTAAATTTAATTAATTAAGATCTGGCATTAAGCTTTTTCAGCAAGGAAACCCGTATCCAGGATACCAGATAGGAAATTAGAAGTTTCAACAATAAAGTTACAAGTCGACCATCACACTCTGCAGCTACGGGTAACTTTTTGTGTTTTTTCAACTAATGTGTGACACCAGCAAGACTGTGATCTACATGAATTGCAGGTACTGCTATTACTCCTACAATGTTTTCTGGAAGAACTTACACAGTTCTGTAAGCATCCAATCTGAGAACTTCTATGCAATTTATATCCGGCATTCATGCACAAATATTTCTTTAATATTGTTGCTTTTTAAAATAGAAGTTATCTAATAATTTTGTTGACAAAAAATTAATCTATTTAAATTCTGGAGCCATTTTAATGACTGAATAATTCAGCTATCATACACGCTCTGGATTTAATTCATATGCAGTCTACATTTCATTTGCTATCAACATTAAATATTGGAAATAAATTTAGGTAATTGTTCTTACATAAACATAGATGCGCAGTTCCTTTTTGAACCAGGCACGTATGCATCTACCTGCTTCAAAAACCTGGGCATTAGGTCCTTGTTTCAGACTCATATATCTAGCTCAGAAGCACCAATTTTCTTACAGAGCAACAAAGATTAAGTTACAAAAAATTATTTTTTTTCCCCATTTTTCTATTCCATTTAACTATCTTTAATGCTCAGTATAAGGCACATCTAAATTAAATTATTTAATACATTTATGTTTAATACTGTTGTTTACTGCTGTAAAACCATATAAATGACAGGATTATAAGTCATGCAGGAGGAAAATGAAGAGAGAAGTTAAGCGAGACAAGCTTTCAAGGACTGTTTCTGTTCACTAAACATACTAAAATACTTCCTTAAATAATGCAGAGGTGAATTATCAACTTCTGAAAAAGTAAAATATGGCAGAATTCTAGGACGGCTAAAAATTATAATACTATTTTTTATTCAAAATATAATTAATTTGCACTGAAATGTCATTCAAAAATAATGACGTAATTTAGCTATAGCCATGACTCAATGGAATTAAAGTGAAGGAGACAATGTTCAACAAAAATCCAATTTTGGAATATGCTTCTTATGAAATGTACTAATAGATAAAGAAGATGCACACCCCTCTGGGCCGAGACCTCCACCCCATCAGCCTCAAGACTGTCCATAAGGGATGCGCTCCCTTTGGCTTTACCCACGGCTCTGCTAAGGAAGGTCTCCAGTGCTCTCTTGCCCTTTAGTTTCACTCACGCTGCATTCTGCTGAAACATGCTACTGGGAAATTGATGGTATTGTCAGAAGCAAATGAAATTACCTAGATGAGGAACAAAAACTGCAATAATAAAGAACTACTGGAATTAAGAGTCATCATACCAAATAATAAATGTCTTGAATAATAAAAGCTTTCGTATGTTGTCCGCATTGCTAAACTTGGACTTTTAATTTGAGACTGCTTCCTGTGCTAAACAGCCTTGTCCTAATTTCCGCTTTTAATAATTCCATTAGTTTCCTATATTCTTCAGCTGAGCCAAAGGTCAAGCCAAGTATAATGTAGGTGATTCATTTCCATGGTGATTTTCATATAACTTTCCAAAAGTTATGGACTAAGTTATGGGAAGTATGGTCTAAGACAATGTTTAATGGCTTGGATATGCTATTTATTTTTTAATATTATGTGATTCTAATTTATAATACTCATCATTTTAATGATGAAATTATAGATGATCAGAAGAAGATTAGGGTCTAGAGAACAAGACTTATGAGGAACAGCTGAGGGAACTGGGGTTGTTTAGTCTGGAGAGAAGGAGGATGAGAGGAAACCTTATTACTCTCTGCAACTCCCTAACAGGAGGTTGATGTTGACTTGGGGGTCTTCACCTAAGTCACAGGTGACAGGATGAGAGGACATGGCTTAAAGCTGTACCAAGGTTTAGAAATCATGAGGTTTAGACTGGACATTAAGAAAACTTTCCTCACCAAAAGGGCTGTCAGGCACTGAAACAGTCTGCCCAGGGAAGTGGAAAGAGTCACCATCCCTGGAGGTACTTAAAACGTGTGCAGATGTGGTGCCGAAGAATGTGGTTTAGTGGTGGAGCTGGCAGTGTTAGGTTAATGGTTGAACTCATTAATATTGAGGCACTTTTCTAACCTAAACAATTCCATGATTCTAACCTACGATTTAAGCCATCCTCTAGAATAAACTTACAGGTGCAATGAAAATAAATTACTAGGAACTGTCCGTCTAAGTTTAATGTGCATATTCTTTACAGTCTGGGTAAAAAAAGGATAGCATAAGACTGTATCAGTAAAACATTCCATGCATTTGTGTTTTAGCACAGCAAAAATCCTGATTTGTTGACATTTTGGGACTTGTTAATTTATCCCTCCCAATACACTGGTAAAATATATGTTTTTCTTACCATAGTCTTTCATTTTAGTGCAAACTCACCCTGGCTTCACAAGGAAGAGCATTTGCATATTATCCTGATTTTTCACATCTACAAATTTCCTTTGAGGACTAAAAGTTGACCCCAGAAATATTGACATGGGAACCCTCCTACTACATTTGACTAAGAATACCCCTACTTCACATTATTTCTTGTTGCTGGCTAATTTACTTGCAAGAAAGGAATTGTGGTGCTGCTCAGGGCAACAACACAGAAAACCACCTCAAATATGGATAACTGTGTATAGAGGGGCACATTTATTCTTTTTGTTCTAGTTTGGTGTACTGCACACCAGCAGCACCAGCCAATGTGTGCAAGTTCAGTGCCATTCCTTGTGTTTCACACCTGGAAATAGCTGAGGATAAGCTGTCTCATGAATTATTACCTTACTGCAGTGGACTGGTTATCTGAGGCTATATGCAAGGTACAGAACCTAAAATGCTTAATATATCCAGAAATGAAGCAGCTATTTAGGAAACAATGCCATGAAACAAAGATGACTAAATGCACTTGGTATTATTCCATCTTCAAGCACCTTATTGTTTAAAAAAAAAAATCCAAAGTCATGTAGCAGGAGAAAGAATAGACTATTATAGAGAAATAATAGGGAGGGGCGGCAGTCACGGAACAATTAAGACATTCTACCCCCACCTGCACCCCCCTGTTTTTTTTCCCCACTTCACTGTAGACTTTTAAAAGGTTCTTGGAAATTTTTCATGTGTCTCTTTCTTTGAGCATATTCTCCTAAATTTTATTTAAGTGTGAAGCCACCAAGTAAGTGTTGTTCAGGTAGAGATGCAGAAGGCCGCATCAGGGACTACTTTCTCTGCATAAGAAAGGGAAACAGGTAGGGTGGCAGGAGGAGAATGGAGTACAGCAGGAATGGCAGGACCAACACTCTGTGACCTGCTCCCAGCTAGCCTGGATTGCTGGTGAGCATATACGCCGCCTACCCCTGCATTTAGTAACAGCAAGCTGCATGAAACCTGTACATGCAAGTTCATCATCAGTGGTTCCCTCTAGCAGTGGAGGAATGACTCTAGCAGAGTTCTGCAGGTTCCAACCTATGGCCATCACTGTTCAATACTTAGAATCAGAGAATGGTTAGAGTTGGAAGGCACCTTAAAGATCATGGAGTTCCAACCCCCTTGCCCTGGGCAGGGACACCACACACC
The DNA here is from genome assembly GCA_013400055.1 of Nycticryphes semicollaris. Taxonomy (NCBI): domain Eukaryota; kingdom Metazoa; phylum Chordata; class Aves; order Charadriiformes; family Rostratulidae; genus Nycticryphes; species Nycticryphes semicollaris. Next base: position 171,695 of record VXBJ01001583.1, on the reverse strand, counting down.
AGACCAGGTTGCTCCAAGCCCCATCCAGCCTGGCCTTGAACCCCTCCAGGGATGGGGCAGCCACAGCTTCCTGGCAACCTTGGCCTGGCAACCTGGACCAGGCTCTCACCACCCTCACAGCAAAGAAGTTCATCCTAGTATCTAATCTACATCTTCCCTCTTTCAGTTTAAAACCATTACCCTTCATCCTATGGCTCCACTCCCTGACAAGGAGTCCCTCCTCATCTCTCCTGCAGGTATTGGAAGGCATCTATAAGGACTTCCTGGAGCCCTCTCTTCTCCAGGCTGAACAACCCCAGCTGTTCCTGACTTCACCACCACAGCCTGAGGATTAAGTAGTTAGAGTGCAGGTACTGGGGAATTACTGTGGGTCACGAAATGAGCAAATGCCATACTGGAAAAGAATATTCACTGCATGGGAGATCAGGATTGGAAGTCCATGGAAGAGCATGGACTGCTTAAATGTAATTCTTTTCTTCTCCCCCTGAGCAAGGAGATCTGAGCTGGAGCACCGCATCCAGCCTGGGGCACCATCCTTTGAGGAAGATGTAGATTAACCAAAGAATGTAAAATGTGACAGACAAAAAATGGTGGAAAGAACTGGGCCTGCCTGGCCTACAGACTAGGAAGGGGAACGCTATTTTTAAATACATAAAAGGCCACTATGAAGAAGACAGAAAATAATCTGTTCTCCGTACTAACATTTGATGCAACAGGAGATAATGGATTTAAATTACAGTAAAGATTGAAGCTGGACTTTAGCATACAGTGCATAGGGAGACCTTTAATGGCCAGAGAACTAACTGTCAAGACTATTACAGGAAGTTGTCCTCCCTGTACTTTCCCATCCTACAGTTATGAGCTAAGGAGTAAGGTTAAGCTATGATCAATGATGTGAATTTGATAGGCACATAAGTGAAAAATAACATTAGCTGGGTGCAGTACAATATTCTAACGTATAATGTGTGTTTTCTAAAAGGTATTTTTGGAAAAAAATAATGAAAAATATCATGATAAGTTAAAGTGTAAATGACTGGGAGTCTACATAAAGACATTTTCTGGAGTTATGAGAATGCTTCCAATATGAAAAAAAATTTAATATCCAAGTATTTGCATTCAGATGAACTATGTCTTATTTATGTTTTCTGGTTTGATAAATCAACTCTTTTGATTTTTAAAACATTTTCTAATGCTATGTCATCTTTCTGTTTTCCAAATAATAACAGCAGCTTAAAGAGGAGCTTTAACCTCACTTCTAAAACTGCTAAAATTTATGGAGATATGTTCTTAAGAACAATACTTTATTTGGCATGAAAATTAATCCTCGTGTTCTATTGAACAGGCTGCAGCTTTCTACACAGCATTCACTGTCTATAGAATAACTGTAGGATCCTTCCCACTTTCATAACTGAAGATGTGGTTAAGAAACAAAATTTCCCTATGCTTCCATATCCAACTCATGTATTTTTTTAAATTATTATTTTATTTTTTAGAAAAGACCCTCTGGACACCAATCCCATTACATCTCTGACTTGCTATGAATACCAGGGAGACAGTGCTATCCAACAACGGCGCATCACATCATCTTAAGGTAGTGCTGAAACTGTTACTATGCACACTGTGTGCCCAAATCTGGCCTCTAAAGGTTTAAGGTGAAAACAACTGCCTGAAGAGAATTCTCTGGAAATTTTGGAGGCAGAAAAGACTTCTCACACATTTTTAAAAACGTCAGGGATATTCCAAGAGATAATTGTGGAATACATGTAATGCATTCTTTCAAGCCGACAGTCTGAAGCTGGGTGCTGCAGAGCCCATTCACACCAGCATTCTGAGAGACAGTCAGTCTGGCCCTTTACGTATTTAATATGAATATTTCAAGTGAGCCTTACTGCGAGTGTCAGTGATTGGAATGGAGATGGAGAGGATAACATTCATCATTACAAAAGTGTTACAGTGTGGTAGTGGGACAAGAAAAGTGGGACAATGAAACAAGACATCCCTGGAAATCCTGCTGGGGCTGTATGACTGTGTGACATTACTGTATTAGAAAAATGCCTAAAATGAGTTATGGAACTAATTAAGGAAATATGAAAGCCATGGCTAAAAAGTTCCTTGTTAAGTATAATTGACAGTACAAATCTAATTTGAAAGGTTAACAAGCTCTTGAAAATTGTTGAATCAAGTACAGACTGATGTTTTTAATATAATTATATACAGCTAGCAGATGGTATAGTCCTTTTTATTATATTGCCAGCTATTAGATTTTCATTTTTAAAGCAAATACTGAATTATACTAAAGATGCGTATGGTTATTTTAAAAGATTTGTCAGTTGTCTAATATCCATGCATACTGATCAAATGCATAACATTTACCATTCATTAAAGTCTCAAAGACAAGATTTAAATAAGAAATTCAGAGTATTTCACTGTCCCCTTCTAAACCAATTTTATTTTAAATCTTAATTAAAAGCTCAAGTATCTTAATGAATGACAGCATTTTAGATATGTAAGTATCTTTTCAGACCAACTGATGATTAGAAGCAGTTTAAGAAAACAAAGTAGCAGGAACAAATTACTTTTGATTTTAAAATTCTAGTTTCAAAAAGCCACCAAAAACTTATATTTAGTGAGTCAGTTGATACATCACATCAACCAATTCAGAAAGATGGGGAGAGGCAAACTAAGACAGACCAAACCAAAAAGAACCCCCTACACTCCCGTCTGTGCACATGGCTAAAGTTCTCATTACAGCATGTCTCAGTGACTGCAGCAGTCTTTTCTCCGACCTTGGTAAATGTAATCCTGCTGTCTTGATGTCTGTCTAGAAGATCTTATAAAGACGCACTCTCCACTTGCTACTAGAAGAATGTCAAACCTTCACACAACCCTTTCTCTTCCCCTTTCTGTGTCACAGCCAGCAGAAGCCTGCAGTCTTCACTGCCCAACCCATGGGGCAGCCAGCCCCCTCTTAGCTCCCCATCTCTCCCCTCTCATTCTGTATCAGAAGGTCAGTGGTTGCACTGGATGGCCTATGATTCCTCCATTGCTGACTTGCTGTGACTTCAAGCGAAGGGCCTGACTTCCCCACATGCTTTGTAGTACAGAAGAAGAGCTCCCAAATGCTTGTTATGTTGACTGGGTTATTACCTCATTCTAACATTCTGCAGTCTGCCCGTCTGTATCCAATTGTTACCTTATGAAACTCAAACACTAAAGTTCTGAAACTCTCTAGGGTAAGTAGTAACATTTATTTCAGTGGATTTGAAATAAAATCTTCATCTAAGACTCAGACTTCTGGCTCCTATTGTGCTACTTCTACTGTTGAACAACATGGTCTAGTCCTCCTATTATCAAACCAAAATTTTGGAGAGTTTAGGATTCAGAGATGGAGATTACAACGATAGGATATGTTTCTCATCACGGACAACGAGATTTACTAATAATGGGAGTGCTCTAATTCAGTCTTACAGATATCAGAAAAAATGGTTTTAGTCCAAACTAAATTTGGAATTTAAAGCAAGCTACAGTCAGTCAAAGTACTTACAAAGTTAATAAGTAGGACAGGAATCACATCCTTTGTATAGGCATTCATTTCACCTAAATGTAGACGTCTAAAAGATAAACATCTACTTTTTAAGATTCCTATATAATCGCAGGGGCTAACTGCCAGCATCTGCTGTGCCACTTTGGAGAGGCTTGTTTGCATCAATCAGCCGTAGAAGAAATCCAGACAGCTACTGAAGAGAAAATGTTGAAGAAAGTTAAGTTAGACGGAGAAAGGTGGATCCTATACAAAGTTAAGAGCAGCCTCACTAAGTTACAGCAAATATCCATCTAGTCGATAAGTCTATTCCCCAAACTCATCTCCAGCAGTTGCCTTGGGAAGGATACCTGGGGATAGCAGAAAGCAACACTTCCCCAGCTACCCTCCCAACTGCGCTTTCATTTCAAGTTTTGAAGTCTAATGCTCACCCCTAACAATAACCAAAACCTCTCCTGGAACAGCATGTGAAGAATCCAGAGACGGCTGTTGACGAAGCCATAAAAATAGGTAGCCTGACCTTGATGGTTCTTGAAAGAAGCCCTGCTTCAGTTGGTATAGGAAACAAGGTATAGGAAATGCTCCTTCTGTGAGCTAAGAGTAAATAACTGACCTGGACAAGTTCAGACATCCCGCAGTTTCAACTTAGTAAATTCACTGGATACACGACCAGAGTAAAATAAATAAAACATTACACTTTCTCACTTGCAACTTGCCCCAAAATATTCACAAAACAACTCTCAGCTCACTTGAAGGCAACTTTTTAAAAGTCAACAAACCAATTGGTGTTAACCAACTGATTACAATCTGAAAGCTGTAACAAAAATGGATTAAATTGTACTACTTCCCACACTTGTAGACATTGTCAAAAGACTGGATTTATGCAGGTCTTTCTGTCCTTGTTGCAATCTTTGTCATGAGAATGAGGCATTGCAGTTTTATAGCCTTATGCATTCTCTGAAAGATAACAGTAAACAATATTCCTTTGACCTTTTCAACGTTCTATAATTTTACTGAATGGTTCATCTTATTCTTCCTTTTACATTCTTAGCACTGAAGAAAAAGTGATGAAATGGCCAACAAAATAAATTACAGAATTGTTTACAGGTTAAAGCAGTGAGCCTGACTACTATCTCTTATACAGCAGACGAGACATAAAGGTTTTTCTTTCATTTTTTTGCTCATTCTTGTCATAGCTCTCTTGCAAAGTAATGTGAAACTGCACCACGAGCTCCCACAGAAACTACAGAACGTATCAAAGATCACCATTTCCCAGCCTAAACATTAGGCACGTTTGAGTTGATTCCACGACCTTTAACAAATACTTAGCAAGGCACGTGTGCTTCTGCCTTTTCCTGTGCAGACAGGTATGTGTAGGTATGGATCAACATAAATCCAAAATAAAAAACTCCTTTGACACTACTCTTCCTCCCACGGAGAAGATGAAAGAACCAACATGAGACAGATGTTTGTTGTGCTGCTTCATACAGTACTGGGAGGGACGTGAGTCTGTGGTAAGGGGGGAAGTGTAAGAACCCACACTGCAGAGCATTTAATGCAGACTTCAGACGGAATAACACAGTAAGTTCTCAGGGAAGAAAACAAGATGCAGCGCAGTTATCCTTACATGCAAAATTCTTTAACAAACTCTCCAGCTGATCTACCATGTGGTTCCTCTGTTATCTGTAACTGGAGGGAAACTGGAGGATCACAGAGAAAGAATCAGTGTGAAATAGGTACAGTGCAGACAGAAGACAGAATACAGAAGAACAGAGCGTACTGTACCACTAACTGTAGGATCATTTCCTAAACCATGAATGCTTCACCTGCAGTTTCATTTCTGTCTTAGGTAATATACCTGCATACACAGTACTTTTTAATGAGAGAAGTACTTTAGCTATGGTAATTGGAGAAAAGGAAATGACATCATTAAAGCTTTTCTGGTATTTGAATTAGTTCTTTAAATCAATCTTCATTTTAATGTTGGCCTATTGGTTGACATACTGGTCATAATGTTGACATACTGGTTGTACTTTCAAGTGGTTTATGTCAGCTACCATGCCACAGACTTGAAAGGAAGACTCTAACATGTGAAGATGTGAAGCTGGGGAAGGACTGGAGAAGATGTGAACTGTTGCAAGGTCCCGCTCTGGCTGGTTCATGTGTTTGGAAGCTCTCCTGAGCTCTCACCACCCTCATCTCCCTCCTTACACCCTTCTGGGTGCACTGCATTCTTTCTGGAACGTGGAGTACTGGGCCATCCCCTTTACAGAACCAATCTCATACACAGTGGCAGAGAGACTTTTCTGTTCTATGTTCTTATCTTGAAAATTCTAGATGTGCCAAGATTTAAGGTTTCTGGTATTTGATGCAGAGCCTGAGGTAACACGTAAAAGGGAACTCAACAAGGGGTTTTGCACAGTGGCTTGTATCTTCCAACCTAATTTATCTTGCTAGCTGGAAAGCCACAAGGTGCTCAGTAGTAATAATCTCCGCCACAGTAAAAAGTTTTTGGGCCTTGGCTAAGTGAAGTGTAGAAATCTCTCCCTCAAGGACTCAATCCAACAATGTATTTAAGCATATATAATATTTAAGGGTAAAAACAAATATTTTCCTAAATTGTCATCTAAAATGGCATAACCTAATAACAAGCAAATTAAGTCAGAGGGTACAGAAACACTTCCTTTTAGTACTTTTAGTATTTTTTTGAACTATGATCTTCTCAGTTATAAAACCCCCAACACTTATAAACCGCTGTAAAACAGCTACAAGTTGTTTCCATGGGGGTTCATTTATTTTTTAATTGAGTACTCTCCACCTTCTCATTCCTTTGACACTCTCACAAATGCTGGATTTTATAAGGCAATACAAATAAACGTAAATAGAACTCCTTCAGATAAATACACAGGCTAAGATTAAGTAGCTTTTAAAATACTGTTCTGTCAAATTGTCTTTTTATAAAAGTTTGAGAGAGGTGTGAAATGTGGCCTGGTGATGCTTACAGAAGAAAGGATCAGAGGAGTCTGGATGCAGCTAGGGGCAAAAGATGTATTCACAATATGCCAAATATAAAAGAACAAGGAAGTCAGCAGGTAATTCAAGAATTAGGAATACCTTTTGACCAAAAAAAAAAATAATGGAGGGAAAATAGGGTCTCATGGACAGAAATACGATTCAGATGATTTTCAGTGAAATTATTCTGGTCCCTAGAAAGGGACAAATCTGTCCTCGAGCTATCACAGATCAACAAATAGCTCACCGTTTTTTCTGCAAGGAACCTTCCAAAATGTCCAGGCAGAAAGAGGACTCCGGCTAGCAGATTCTGCACAACAGCCAGCCTCTCACCCCTCCAAAATCAAAGCTGGCAGAGTGGAAAAGAAGAGCATTAATCTATAAATTATGTGGGTGATTTTTTTTTTTCATTCTTTTTAAAGAAGAAACTCAAGTAATACAAGAACATACAGAATATGAACACCAAAGGACAAGGGAAAAGACAGAGAAAGCATTAATAGAGATCAAAGTAAAATGGGGGATGGACAATGATATTTCTCCAGGGTCTAGACTCAATTTAGTTAATGCAGTGGGTAAGGCTGGAGAAAACTGTAATTTCTGTAAATCAACGCAGTGCACTCTAGGAACAGAACAGAGGAACTAGAAATGATGTATATAGGATGGGAAAACAGATAAAATAACTGCTATCATAATAGGGATGCGAGAACAGAAGGGACCAAAGAGCAGAAATAAAGCTGGAAGTGAGATGCAGCATTTTAAATGTATTACTCAGTAAACTGTGAAGAAACAAATATGAAAACAGACAGAACAACACTGGCTGGGTAAGAGACACTCTCCTAGAAGACCACTATAATTGTGATGGGATACAGGCAGAGGTCACTAATGTTACTCAGGAGACACATTCCAAAACAGACAGTCCAAACCAACGAGAGATCAGTGCCCTGCTGCTGTGGTGCTCCTGAGTGCCTGCTGTTTTCCCAAGTGGGTAATACAGCATATTGCAGACATATTGCTCAGGGAAAGGAGCAGCTTTTGCTCTTGTAAGGTCTTCCTGCAAACCAGCACTGGACTCTTGCATTGCTATAGAAGGCAGTAGCTTCCCTGCTTTACACTAGAGAAATGGTCCATAATAACAGTAGGGTCTGGTTATTTCCTGGGTTAGTGGTATGGCCTCATGCTATTTCCTTAAAGAATTCACAGGCTTTGGCACAACTAAATATTATTATTATACGATATATAGACACAACAAAACACTACGGACAATATATACACACACTGAAATATATATTAAGCCAGTAAAAATAAATACTATCTTAGTTAAATTTTAGTTATTAATAGTATCCTGCACCATGGAAAATAGCTGATGAGAGCATGAGTTGGTTCCACTTATAGCCAACTAAATGATAAATAAAACCAGACCGTAAACAAAGGTTTTCAATTTAAAAAATAATTAAAAAACACAATGAAACCCCCGTGAAATACTAAGAGCACTAGTACATGAAATGAACTGAAGTGCCACAGGGCTTAAACAAAGTCAGAAACTCAAAATAATCTAAAACTTTTTTTCTAAAGAAAAGGAAGGAACTTCAGAAGGCCTCCAGCTCTAACTGGATGATAACTACCCCTGAAGAGATATTAGACACATACTAGAAAGAAAACAGTCATCATGAGAAAGCTACATCTTAGAGATAAAAGTGTAAGAATAAGTTGAGAACAACCTTCAATCAAATGATTTCCACCTAGTAACAAGTGCCTTCAGTATTATAACAGCAAACATAAAATAGAAGAAAATACATTCAACTGCTATAAGAATGGATTTAAGATTATTTTTTAGAAATTTTGGTTTAGAATGATTATTTTTCTTTGGTTTTCAGTAAGGCAAAAAAAAAAAAAAAAGAGTGTGAAGCAAAACCCACAGTGTCTAATGGGAATAAAGTACTGAAATGGAGGTTGCCGCTGTCAAAAAAGAAACACGGATCAAAGGATTTAATGTGCTTACACTGTGAGGACCAGAGAGTCTCCATTCCAGAATATATGAAAGCATACAGAGATGAAGTGCAAGTGAAATAGGACAGGCCTCTATCAAATGGAGGTGAGGCACGGCCTGACCAAAAAGTAGCTGAAATCATACTTATACATCAGAGAGAGGGCAAAAGGTGAGCCAAGCAACAGCAGATCCATTAGTTTTATCTCGATGATACTCAACGCTCTTGAAGACATTCTGTGGGAAAGCATAATTGAAAACAAGGAGGTAAACAGGACAAGGAGATTCAGTGTGATATCAAACTGAGCAGGCAGCTTGCTGGGGTATGGCAATGCTCTAGAGTTTTGGCTTGCAATTAAGGCAAAGGAAATTTGATAGACCTAAATAACATGGACTTGGAGAAAACATTCAAAATAATACTGTAGTGAAAAAATACCTAAACCAAACAATATGGAGATCAGGGACATCTGTAAAACACATAGGAAACTGGGCAAGAGCAAAGAGGGAGAAAGAGAGAGAATAACATAAAATGCAAAGTCAAGCATTTACTGACTAATCACAGGAACTCTCATGAAATGCCGGGAGCTTAGCACTCAGAAAATACAAGAAAATAGAGCACAGTGGTGGGACCTTCTCTAGAACACAGCCGCAAAGCTGCTTCCCAGATCTCAGCCAGGATCCAACCCAGAGCAGGCAGGAGGGTGATTAGAGGCTTTCCCCCAAGAAGAGATAGAAAAAGACTAAAATAATTTTTTGTTTAGGCCAGCAAAATGCCAGCCATAAAGAAATACAGCTGTGTTCAATATGCAGAGTGGGAAGGTCAAAGAAGTTCAAATACAGTGCTGGCAAGGGACAGATGGGTTTAAACCAGCAAGAGATGAGGCTTGGAGGGACAGGGAAACCCATCTAGCCCCATGCTTTCTGTTCATAAGCACTTCACAACAATCATTTAATCATAAATACCTCTCTTGATGTTCAGTATACTGAAATTTGTCTTGCACTGAAGATGTTACATGTGAATTTGGTAACCAGTATATTGCACTGCAACAACAGGCTTCTACATACTTGGACTGGGCAGGTCTGTCTTTTACCTCTGTATCAACAGAGGGAGAAAAAAACCCTCTTAGCTGATAAGCTCAACAGGAGTCATAGGAGCATAGGATAATTCAGCTCAGAAGGGACTTCAGAAGGTTCCTAGTCCACTCTCCTACCCATGGCAGGGGCAGCTGCATGAGGTTAAACATTGGTTCTCAAGGCTTCATCCACTCTGGCCTTGGAAAGCTCCAAGGACAGAGGCTGCGCCACCTCCCTTTGCAACCTATTCCACCAATTAAAAGATTTCATTGAGACAAAGTTTCTTTATACACAGCTGGAAAAAAAAACCACCCACCCAACCCCCTCCAAACCAAAACCGAACTATAAAAGTGAATTTAGCAGAAAAGAATTGGTAAGTAATAAGGTAACAATTGCCTTAGCTCAGACTTCTCTGTTTTATGAAGTATTGACTTAAATATGGAATAGTTCTGAACACACTGCATAGAACTGTTCAGGTAAAACACAATGTTTAATTCTACTTCTAGTCACCACTTCCAAATCTAAGTGCAGACAAGGAACTGGAGAGCAGCATTACCAGCTGGTTCTGTGGACACACTTGATGTACCGAAGCCACCAAACAAAGCCAGGTGTATCTTGCCTTCACAGGAAAAGAAAAGACCAGCGATACCAGCTTGCACATAATCCGTGACACAGAACAGGCAACGGGAGCTCACCTGACCTCACCCCGGAAGGTGAGTTACTCGAGACAGCAGGGCAGTGCTCCTGCTTTTCTAGAGCGGAGATTTTGCTTCTAATGGGATCACAATTCCCCGCTCTGTTCTTACAAACACCACAGAAGAAACAGTTGTGAACTGCTTTGGATTTAAGTTAGTTATTAGGACATCCTTCCGGTTAGGATGTCCCCGTACCATCTGTACCCATACAGATTAAAACAAACTGATCAAATACTGTACTAAACCTCCATTAGACAGACAGATAGAAAGGTGAGATAGCTGTCTGCCAGAATGAGGAGTGGGCTGAATTGTCTCTTCAGATCCTTTCTAACTCTGCGATTCAATCACTGAACGTACAAAACACAAAACAAGGCAGCTCTGGAGTGCTTGCCACAGTTTTCTTTCTTGTTTGTGATAACCTGTGCTATGGCAGAAGCAAAGGAGCAGACACCATGCTCCTCAAGAGGTCACAAGAATATTATCTGTTAAGCTGAGTAGAGCTCCTCACTTTATTAAATCCTTGACATCATTTAGGATTTAGTCAAACACAACCTTTTTCATTTAATTCCTGTGCACACCCTCTGACCCACGTGCCTTCCAGAAACCTCAAGGACAGCCCTCATTTCAAAATGCTCAAAAATCTGAAAGCAACGGAGAATGAGACATCGGTTAAGGGAAGGAGAGCAGAAGCGGGATGTAAGTTAATTCAATTCACTGCAGGCAACATGACAGAAATGGGTCTTTAAGATGGACATCAATGCGCACAGCCCTTGGAGAAATGTTTGAGGAGGTTATACCATGCTTGAGAGCCAGCAGAGACGTTCAGCGAATGAACTGACGTTACCTTTCCCTTGTGGGTTTTCTGAAAAACAGTTTCATCTGACTCAGTACAAGAATACTTTAAAAAAATTAGAATTATAAGCAGAGGACAGCAGAGATTTTTTTTTTTGTTTTCCCTTGGACTTGAAATGTACACTGAAAAACAAACCATCTAGTACCTGCTCCATATCGACTATCAAGCTCAACATACCACGCAATTTGTGCGGGTGCCTGTGAGTGTTTACAGGCTCATTTAAATATTCATAAGCAAGTTAATGGGGCCAAGAAGAAATATACAGTATTAGTATCAAGTAAATATTTGTCAGTAGTTCAAATAACTTTTTTCATTTTCATGAACTAGTTCTAAGCACTATTAACAAGTATAAACACATCTGTAATCTTTACAAATATTAATCTTTTAAAAACTACTAAAGACATGTTGAATTTCCCAACTACCTATAGTTTTGGTAGATGGATGTCATAAAGGACAATGAATTTCATGGAAGGCTCATGTTTCTTTTACAGGAACAAACATCCTAAATTATTTCACTGTGTTTCAAGTGCCTCCTGAAAAACTACAGATTCACTCAATTTCCATTTAAACAGTCAATGTAGACCTGATCCCAGTCAAAGGTAATAATTTCTGGTTTTGGCATGTATCTTATGCAAACATCATTACAGCAAGACATGCTTCAAGAAATTAAGTTTAACTCATGAGCATTCTAAATTAAAATTACTGTTAATTCCTTTTGCATTAGTATAGTAATCCCACAGGAACAGGTTAATGTATTTGAGCTTGAATGGAGCCTCTTAGATATTCTTTGAGCCTTAAATGGATCAAACATTTCTCTGATGAGTCCATTAGTTAATTGTAGTCTCTTATTTTCCTGTTCATCCTACTGGTGCTTTAAAGGAGCCTCTGCTATTTTTTATTCTTATTTTAGCTTTTTGTTTGTTTAATTACCTCACCTCATCTGAAAATCTGTTTTGTAAATCAATTTATTCTTTCAAGTGCTGATTAAGAGTAAATGCTTGAACAAGTATAAACACAAACAGCAGAAGTTTCCCATCGTGATGCCCCAAAGTTGCACTATGAGCCATTTTTTACTTTTTCAGGTACTGAAACATATAAGCAAGTATAGAACCACAAACTGTTTTAACAGACATGATGTTGTCTTGGGTTAGCATGTTTTATCAGTGTCTGCTTTACAATGAAGAGCATGTGGAGATATGGGAACATTATCTCCAAAGACTAGACTAGTCCTTCCAGGGATGGTCGCTCACTACAAAGGGGCTCAGTGCTTCTGACAGGCACAACCACCCCTTGTGCTGTGCGATGCTGAAACCACAACTTGGGAAACAGTACTTTTGCTTTCCAAAAATAATTGTTTATGTGAATCGTAATTTCTGGTGACATCAGTAGGGCTGTCTGAGAGCGCTCACTAGAATTACTAATTTGGCAAGAGAATACCATACTTCTATACAAAGTGGAGCTAACAGAATTGTACATGATGGACAGTATTTTTTTCAAGGCAATAACGCTTGAAGTTCTTGTTAAAGTTCTCCAGCTCTGTAACCCTTAAGACTCACAGAATGCTATGGGGTTGGAAGGGACCTCTGCAAATCATCTAGTCCAACCCCCTTGCCAAAGCAGGGCCACCCAGAGCAGGTCCCACAAGAACATGTCCAGGTGGGTTTCTTTTATAATTTTTATATTTGTTTAATTGTTTATAAATGTTGTATAATTATTTCCTCTTTCCATCCCATCCCGCAAGAGAGGCTGCATTTTTTAAAACTTACCCGTCAAGGAAAACAAAGATGGAAGAATTGGCTCCTTGTGAGCAGAATCACACTAAGGGAATTAACAACCAACTTTTTCCAAATAATAAGAAGAGACATGAAAGGCAAAAAGCCAGGAGAATTAGCCTTTAGAATTAGTCGGTACTATATATTTATTTTACATCTTATTATTTTGGAGAGGTGATAATGCATAATAACAAACACACTTTGGAGTATATACTTTACAAAGTAACTCGAATGTCTGTCTTCTCCAGTGATCTTGATCATCTGATACTAAAATTATGGAGTTGCCAGACAGCAATTCTGCAGCCAACAGATCAGAGTTTTTATCATTTTTTTGTGCAACATTAGGCTCATCATGGTGTCTGCTGGGGTGTGTGTATAAGAAATGGGGCTGTCTGCGTGTTTAATGTCTGTATGTAGCTTAGGGTATGAAAACAACTTCAAGAGTTATGTGACAAGCACACAACTAAACCGAAGTAATTCCCTATTTACAGGCCCCAAACTCTCCATTTTTAATAAGCCTTGCCCAGGACAGAACTTGCACAACCAGTTTAGGCTCACAGCTAGTGCTTCTTAAGTCAGTGTGGACATTTCTAGGTAGAAGGGCTACACTAAAGAAAGTCCACAAAAGTGTTACTTGATGGGGTTTTTTTGTAAATAAAATCTGTCTCAGAGCATGACCTGTGATTCTTTACAGCTGTCATATACTATTGTGGCACAAGGTGATTCATTTTAAATTAGCGTAAAGAAGACATCAGAAAAGACAAGCCTTAACTCTATTTCCAGTGTAATGTATCCACGGAGTAGTCTCAGTAAAGTCTAGTCATTAAATTGAAAAAAAATTAAGAAGCTGGGCATATTTGATATGCACTTGATAAAATGTACAATGTTGCAATTAAAAAAAAGTGATGAGAGCTTAATTGCAAAAGAAACAGTGAGCAGGACGAGTGAAAGTCCTATCTGGAATTTCTGGAACTCTACACAGAAGTCTTCCAGGAGTGGGTAGAAATGTATGAAACTGAGTATGAACTAAAGCTGTTTCAGTTCCTGCAGACTGATCAAGTTGTGTAACAGCTTCTGTGCAAACAACAACTAATAAATTCAGATTCTTCAGCTTGAGAAAGGTGATTGAGGAAGAGACAACGAAGTCCTATACAGTCAGGAATGGCATGGAAAAGGGGAATAGGACATTGTTTCGGTTTGCTTTGGTTTTTTACTGTACCTTCCAGCGCTAGAAGCCAGTGGCATCCAGTAGCGGATTTAGAAGAACCAAATGGGTGCGGTTCTTCACACAAGGTGTGGGTGAGCCTTTGAACTCTTTGCCATAGGACGCTGCGGACAGTGAAAGGGAGATTGGCGGAATTAAATGGACAAATGGAAGAGGAATTTCCCAAGAGTGACCCAGAAATTCCCTGAGGCACAAGCAGATACAGGGAGACTATTCCAGGGAAGTGCCCCTAGGTGTTTTCTCTACTTTGGCACCCCTTCCCGTTGGATGCTCTCAGAGACAGGACACCAAGCTAGCTTGGTTCCACACAGATTGCCTGCAACGATGCTCTTACACTTTAAAAGGCAGCTAACACACTTGACACCTGCCAAGTAAATATTAGACTGGGACTTTCTACAATTAGGTTGCTGGGTTCTGTATGCCCTTTTGCCTGCTCCAGCCTTTTTCAGCTGATCTGGAGGCTGAAAAGGGCTGTTATTAGCTAAAAGGTCCGCCCCTCCCTCCTTCCCAGCATAAAATCACTTGCAGAATCACTGCAAACTGCATAACTTTTAAAAGAGTTAAGGAAATTTTTCAAATTTACACCTTCACAATAGGCTGTTCCATATAGTTTTCTCTGATATCACACTACTGAAATATTTGTCTCCAGTTGTTAGCTCAGTACTCTTGCACTGACCCAAATCCTTACTTAACTGACATCTTATGGATTCAGTGGAAGTACCACCATTCACTTTGAAAGGGTAAGATATGATGAATTTGATGATTTAACACTGTTTTACCGTTTGTTTGATAGTAACTCTAGCTATAAAGAATCAAAGGGTCTCTAACTCCACCATGGTCAGCCTGGATATTCCAGCTGCGCAGATCTTTCAATAGTAGGCAAGGGAGAGCGTGGGGAATCATACAAATCCCCAAACCCAATGGAAAACATCTGCAAAGAGGATATAGTAGTAGTAGTAGTAGTAATCTGAAATCCTTATTGGACAAAACTTGCCTTCTCCATTATCATTGCTTAAAGACGCATTTTGACCTGTATTTTGAAGGTTCTCTCTCATGTCAGATGTTCAGCTACCAAGAATAAATAAAAACTCCACTCCACTTAGCAGGTAAATAAAATGCACAGCCCATCAAGTGTAGCTTTCTGCCTTTGCTGTATAATTATAAGTTTCTAAACAGCTTAATTACGAAACACTCTGTAACAGATTACCACTTGTGTTACAACTCTTCCTTGGAGAGCAGCCTAGCTCCCAAGTCTCCTTGATGCTATGAACCACAACAGCAAAATCCTCGTATGGCCAATAAACAGAAAGCAGAGACTACCTGTGCTTTGAGAGTAGCTCACAGGTGAGAGGGGCTAATGGATCCCACAAACTCCCAACACTGGTGCGTGAGCCTGGGCACACTACAGCTTTCAAGACCTGCTGATGGCAGCCCCAGAAGCAGTTCTGGGCTTCCCTGCTCCATGTTCAGGACTCAGAATGACCCATTGGGGAGAGATTTAGCAGTTTAACAGCATGTAGTGCAACGCACCCCACTCATCACACCGAATCTGTTAGAATAGATGGATTGAAATCATTTTGGTTCCTGGTTATGTATGTGTGTCTGTGTATTGGGACATAAAGACAAAAGTTCACAGAGCTGGAAGCATAAGGCTTCCTGATAGAAAGGAAACGGTGGGTGCTTTCTGAGTAGTGCACTTGGCTTCTAATGGTGACACTGATGATGAGAGGCCGAGGTAAAAGGAAGGAGTGATCCTGTGCAGGAGGCTCAGTTTTGAAGTTGCTGGCAGTAGTGATAACTTGAAAAAATACTTGAATATTAAGCTGTTAACTTTTTCTTTACTCTTTCATAGAATGAAAGCTAAATACATTTTAAATGAAAAATTAGCTCAAAAGTTATTTCAATTCACAGTATTGAAATGTAGCATCACAGCTTATCCTCTCTGGGCCTCTTGCTCCCTGTGTCCTCACTGAATTGGATGCTGTACTTCCTCACACATCCATAGTGCCCAGCACAATTTGATTACAATGAAATCTTTTTCCACTATGTCTTGCATCAGTGCTGCTGCCACTGAGCCTGCTTTCTTCCTCCCCAATTCAGTTTATTTTGAACAGATTCATGTAACAACTGGACAAGGGACTGTTTGTGACTGAAGGTCTGGCTAGGTATATTACAACCTTGGCATGAGAAAGTATATGAGCTCAAGTAATGTAAGATAAGAAAGGTAATCACGCTGATAGCAGAACAATAATTGCAACAGTAATAGCTGGCAGATCAAGAATTCAAGGAGAAAACATACCAACACAAAGTTGTACACAACTCAAGGAAAAGAAAAGGAGAGTAGACAGCATCTCAGCAATATCAAGGATCAGCCCCTTCCAAGAAGTGAGGGAGACCAATGCGTTTCCAGCTGTTTGGCAGCTGTCTGGCCAGGGGAAACTCATTAGGTGTCATGAGCATATTTAATGCTTAGCACATTAGTCCCAGCTATCCCATCGCAGGAGGTAGCCAATGAAGGATGCCTTTCTATTCTTGCACATACTCTAGTGAGTCTTTTACTGAGCCACAGAATGCCTGGAAAAGCCTCCCATGGTGCAACAGTTGAATTCAGAATGCCCTCAGAGAGAAAGGAATTTGACTTCCTCACTGGCCTTGAAGCATCAAAGAAATCCACAGACTGATGCATTTTTTTTTAAATGTACCCATAGCTCACAGGTTTCTTTTGCTGTGCGTGGTTTTCCTTTGCTAGGGAGAAATTCAGCTTCTGCCCCATCAAAAACATAAGGGAAAGTGCATCAAAGAAAAAACAAAACAAAACAAAACAAAAAAAAACCACCCAAAAAACCCCAACCAGGATGAAAGGATTTCCCAATTTCAAGGAGCTCCAAAAATTGAGTCAGAAAATCTTAACGGGTAGCAAAACATTTTGTATTTTTCTTTTTGAAATAAACAAGTATTAGTGAGATTACAAATAGAAGCTTTTTTCCTCCTGATTATTTTTTGTCCTGCTTGTTGAGTGAAATCATAAACAAGTGAAAAGCGAATGCAAAAGAACAAAAAAATAGGACAGTGAGAAACACGAGGGGAGAAAATTCCTGAGACAGAGATGTCTAGGAAATGCTTTCACAGAGCATTACTTTTATTCAATACAGAGGAATTTGATCTCGCTACATCACAGACCATCCATTCAATGAACTCATCCTAATCTGTCTGTATTTTTCCTGACTGTATTTCTTATTTCACTGCTTATTTCACTTCTTCCTCTACCAACCAGTCTGGAACAAAGTACTTACATTAAATGAGAAAATTAATGGCGGCTACTACTTCTCCCACCAGCTGAAGATCACTAAAACACTTTGAAACCCAGCAAAAAAGAAATGATAAATTTCTAACTTCCACCATATGCCCAACATTACAGGAGTATTCTACAGAGAGCCCTCCCCCCATTGCTGACCAGAGAATTGCATGAGATCAAAGGGGAAAGAAGCCCAGGAGAAGATACAGTCTTGATTTGGATTAATAATTGGTTTGGATCACCTTGCAAAGCTGGCTCACTCTCTCTACTGAGTCTGGTGAAAGCCGATGACTAACTACACCCAGACTTGTAGACTCATTGGAAAGGCAGAAGACGCTGGATTTTGCTAATCTTCTTCAAAGACGAAAACATTTATATTGATAAGTTCTGAGCCATTTCAAGCTGTGTGACTTGTTTGTATATTGTTCAGAAAAACAGTAAATCTGAGATAAGGAAAGCCACAACCAAGATGTTGACAAGCCGCAAGAAAGAACGAATTGCAGTCAGGGGATATATCGTCAGATGCAACAGTTTGTTCCCTTAATCATTTTTATTCAGCTGGTAGTATCAAGATGAATACCTGTTGTTCCTTAATGCTCTCCTCCTGAGAATACTGACACTCTGTAGATCGCCAGCCAAAATAATACATTTCTAAGTTGAGAGAGCTTAACGAGTCTAGAAAGACAACAGCAACAAATTCTGAGGAACAACACCGCTGGCTGGGAAAAAACAGCAAAGCAGACAGTCTCAATGGCAGCCATAAAAAACAAATAGACCTTGATTCACCCTGATATAAACGTCTGAAAAAAGCACATACCAGGCCTGTTATTTAGATTTTTGCTCTTTTCCAGAAAAAGCTTTTCCAGAAAAAGCTCTTTACCCACAATTCCACTGATTTCTTTCTTTAAAACATTATTCTGGAGAGGAGAGGATGTAGAGGTAAGCATTCTAAGCCACTGTTTGGCTTAGGAGCACTACCTGTACCTAGACACTACTGTATGTACACGCAGAGCAGTACTATGTCAATCAGTTGGTATAGCATTACAGACCTATTAAAGAAGATAACGAGTTCTCACCTATCTGCCTATCAAGAGAAGACCTCATGCTTGTGAAATTAAAAGCCTTTATGATGAGGACCAAATTAAAATTAGGAAATTCATTCCACTGCCAATTATGTCATTTCTTTGCAATAAGAACCTTTCAGATCTCCAGCTGATATTCTGTGCTGAACCAGCTCTTAAATACAAGTTAAATGCAGAGCAGAGCATAAACCGACAGTGAATATGCTCAAAAAAAATCACCTCAGTTGATTTCCCCCAGCCCCCATACACAAGCTCCTATGGATCAGCGTGACTGACCTGCCCAAGGGTGCCTCAGAGCTGTACAGAAGCTTCAGCCCACACGCCAACACACCACCTCTAGTCTTATTTGAGTTACGTGATCCACCTCGATCTTTTATCTGGCAGTCAGCTCCAACCTACTGGCTGGGATCATTTCCTTTAATTTTTCTTCTCTTAATAATTCTTTTTGGCCTGTTTAAGTGAAAAAACATGCTGACAAAGCAGAGTATTTCCAAGGCATCTTAAAGCCTTCCAAAAGATCTATGTAGGTCTAATAACATCATTACATTCCCTCTGGCTTTCTTTATATATACTTTCTATTTGGTCTCCTCTAGACTTTGTGCTACTCTGTGTTTATAGCACACAGCACAAACAGCCTGCAGATTGTGTCTGGAGCTCTCAAGACTTCTTACCTTCCTTTGGGTAAAGAATTGCCCTTCCCTAGGCAGTCAGTGGGCTTGTTGCCTAATTCAGCAGCAGGGTCAGATATCACTGAGCACTGAGACACCCAATTACTGCAGCCCACATGTAAGATGCTGTTGGAAACTATGCAAAAATGGTCTCATAAAGAGGTACATTTTCCTAAATATTAAGTTGTAGGCTACCTGCTAAAAATCTTAAAAAATAAAAGCCCTTAAAGGCAACTTTATTCTTCCTTAATTTTTTCTGATAGTGTTAGAAATAATACATTAATCAGTCTCTCACAGAAATCTGTTATCCTAGGACTGTTCTGCAAGCCAACATTTTCTTTGATTCAGTCTCAGAACGCAGCACCCACCCCAGCAAGGAGCAATGCTTGCATATAACAGACAAGAAAAACAAATGTGAAAATCATTCTGGAGCCACCAGAGGAAAAAAACCTGAAGAAAACATCAGAAACCTTCATCAAGAATTTACCTGTTTCTATATTGCTGCTCTTTATGTAAGCAGGGGTGGCAATCAGGATGCTTCCAAAATCTCTGACTCCTCCAGTCTATCATAAAGCTACAAATGGTGCAGACTTTGGGAACCTCCCTTCAGAAGAGTGGCAGGGCCTGCACCCATTGGAAAAGAAACCCTGGTACAAGCACAAACACTCTATTGATCTGCCATCCAGAGTTTGGGATGGAGAGTCTGTCAGGAAGGGTCCACAAGTGGAGGAGGAACAGTACGCCCAGAACATACCCGGAGCTACATCTGCTTCCTTGAAGGGCAGACTGGAAATGCTCACATTCCAAGTGTTGTTAGGGCCCACAGAAACACATCACTAGTTCTTTCACAGCTGCCATTCATTGAAAACTTCGGTATTTGACTTGTTCAATGAGCAAATCAAACAAAGATTGTTCAACTAAGGAAACCGCAAGCTCAACCCCGTCCCTGATATGCAAGTAACAATACCATTAGCCACCTCATTACCTTACTAAAAATACTGGATTCAAAACTTAGATCTGTCAATAATTATAACCATGTGTGAAGGAGAGCAAAGAGGTTTGTTCTTCGTACCCAAACCACAGTTCAGACTTGGGCAAACTCACACTAGGAAGGTATGTAAGTTACCGGAACGTACATAAACAGACAAACCTACAAAATGATTCTTTTTCTGATTTGCTCTCTGTTCTTAAACTAATTATCGTTATTGGCACACAAGAGGAATAGATTTGGTTCTCGAACTTAACACCAAAATTTCCTGTGCTTTCCACCAGCTTCATGGGAAAATTTAGCAGCTGCACACAGACTGACTCTTCTTCTCCCCACAAAAGTCATGAAGATCTGAGCAGCGCTGTTGTGCCTTCTTGTGAGGAAGGCACAACTCAGTGATGTGAGACATTTCTGTCAATCCTCTGGGGCATAGTACGTTAACAGGCAGATCACACAGCACTGAGTTCACCTTGGTTGAAAAGACCCTTCTGTACAGCCCAGGACAGTATGGGCACAGGACTCTGCACATAAATGCAGTAACCGGTAGCTCCGCACTGGCTCGTTGTGGATGCACAAGCGGGAACTCATCGAGCTGCTTTGTATCTCATGTAAAAACAGGTCAATAGCCAGATTGTTCCTTCAGTTCCTCTATGACATGTTTAAAACCTAAATTAATAGCAACTTAATAGCCGAGCTAGAATGAAATATTCCAAACACTTGCTCTTACCACTTCATCGTTAGCAAAATGCTTTTACCCATAATTGTCATCATTAGGAGAGAAAAAGCAAGAATGTAAACAATACCGAGCTTGGTATGCAAGGGACGGTGTACCTGTGGCTGAGCTGCACATGCTTCTGCACGCTTCTAAAAATGAGAGACAACAATTATTCCCCAACACAGGAAAGAATGAAGCTAAAAATTACTGTAAGGGTGCACCAATCTGCCAAGTGGTGTGTAAATGTGATGGCGGCCTGAACAGCTGTAATGCAAGTAAAGGATTCTCAAAGACACTCTTTTACAAACATTGTGGGTTCAAAGCACCCTTTTCCTTTAAAAGATGCAGTATTGTACTTCCTTGATCAAAACGACTCATTAAGAAGAATTTATATTATGCATATTTTTCCCTTCAAATTGTGAAAGTGTGCCTTTATTAATTATTCTTTCTAAGAAGTAGCTGTCATGACTACATTTAATGTTAGGATTCGTCTCTCTGATTCATTGAAATGACTGTGAAGTCTCTGATATCTGGAGTTCACTCTTTCACAAATTGCAGTACGTTGACTTAGAAAAATCAGCTCTGGATCCTCACTGAATGGCCAACAGAACTGAACGAGGGGAGTTTCTGGAAAAAGTGACCTCCTTCACACGGATAGCGTGACTTGAAAAAGCTCGTTTAGATCTTTGTAGTCATCATTTGAATTTTAAAATTGTATCTGAGAAACGGTTTTCCACCTTGTACTTCATTCCCTCCTTCTGCCCCCAATAAGTGAGAAAGATCAAAGATTTACTGGCTCACTAGCACATGTTATGTTCAATTTTCTTCTGTCACATTCACATAAGTAAGAGCAGATGTTGCTAGAACATTCACGAGTTTGGTTCTGCAGTGTGCAGCCAGACATTTGTCAGGCTAATTTGATTTCCTGAGGACTGGAAGGAGAGTTCTGCTGGATAGTTCCCCATCTGTGACACTGAGCCGCTCCTGCCAAATTCACTTGAAGCCTCCAATGAAGATGTTCTCCTTTGAATTTTTGCTTAAGGCTACTTTTTGTTAGTCTTTTTTTTTTTTTTCTCCCATGTTAACAGTGCTATAAAGAAGCAGGTTTAGAAGGAGAATGAAAAGACTCCCAATAAGATGATTGTAAACTTTGCCATCTTAATGTTTACCAAATGCTTACCAAAGCCAGCAGGAAAGACACAGAGATTTCAGTGAAAGAATGCTGTGTTCTCCCACAGCTGAAGAAACAGAAATTTAAATAACTACATACACCTCGGATGTGAACTTGCTTTTTGGACTAACAGGCTGCAAACCATTTTCCGAGAGGCTTCTGAAAACTGCTAGAAATTTTCTGCATATTTGTACATAAAAGATGATTAATGTGTACTTTGCAGTGCCTTACAGAACCTTCCATTTTCAAATGGCCTTTATTATGATTACTCATTATATATATGAATTTGTAATAAAACAAAATTCAAGTCAGTTCTTGCTGCTGATTATTACCTTGGAGTAAAAATATGTCCATGTTTTGCATAGGAATGGGAATGTTTACATATTTGGACAAATTAGGACATTAAATGCATTAACACATTATCTCAAAGCTAAAGAGGAAGTGTTAGGAAACCTCTATGTGGCTGAATTGAAATTTGTGCACACAAACTGGGAACTGGGAGGGAAAAAAAAAGAAGAAACGTGGTAGCAATATGCAAAAGCCCCTTTTCCCCTTCTTTTCTATAGGGTTTGTATCCAAATTTTAAACTTTTGACAAAGTGGGAGTTTTGCACCATCCCTGGAGGGGTTCAAGGCCAGGCTGGATGGGGGTTGGAGCAACCTGGTCTGGTGGGAGGTGTCCCTGCCCAGGGCAGGGGGGTTGGCACTCCATGATGTTTAAGGTCCCTTCCAACTCTAACCATTCTGTGATTCTATGATTCTATGAGGAGTGATGCATTCAGTTTCTATCTATGAACCAGTGAGATACCCAAGCTGTAGACTTACAGGAGCAACACACAGACCGAAACACGGTGGAACGCAGCCCGTATTCCTTCCCCAATACCACCTTGGGCGTTATGTTGGAAGGTGTCTTTATGTCACCTTGCCCGAGAGATTTTGACAAGCGAGAGGTAGGGTTAAACTCTCTTGCTACCGAAGAAGCCCCGCGTCAGGGTGGGCTACCACCCTGCCATTTACCTGGTTTTGCTCGGTGGCTGCTACTCCCTTACCCGCTAAGGAAGACGTTCCCGAGCCCGGCGGTGACAAGGCGGTGACAAGGCGGTGTGGGAGCTCCCCCTGCCGCTGGCTGCCGCAGGCGGAGCGCCGCCGCCGCCGCCGGGAGGACGCTGCCTCGCAGGGGAGAGCAGCAAACTAAAGGTG
This sequence comes from Nycticryphes semicollaris, assembly GCA_013400055.1. Lineage (NCBI taxonomy): Eukaryota > Metazoa > Chordata > Aves > Charadriiformes > Rostratulidae > Nycticryphes > Nycticryphes semicollaris. The sequence continues at coordinate 148,421 of VXBJ01001583.1, read as the reverse complement.
ACGGTGGGATCTTTAGCCCTGAAAAGTAAAAGCAAACTCAGACAAGATTAGTATTTGCCTCCCATCAATTCCAGCGTCTCTACTCACATAGAATTTTAGGGGGGGATGTGTGAAATTAATACATGAACTGATGAGTTTTGCTCCGTGTAGAAGAAAACCACAGTCTCTCCGTACAGAGCAATTTATTTTAGCATTACTAATTGTAGAGATTTTAACCATATCACTATCCTCAGCATGGCACAGCGGGCCCCGAAGTTCCCTGTCCTGCAGCTGTAACCAGCACGGGAAGAGCTGCTCTCCCCTTTCTTCAGAAATACGCAGGTTGCAAAAATGCAATACAGCTGAGATGTCCATGTTTGTAGGAATCCAACTTTCTCCTAGTCATGTACGTTGATTTATAGGTTAAATTATTAGGAGAAAGAAAGAAAAAAAAAAAGTATCTTACGATTCATTCTAAAATGTGAAACTCTGGTCTCGGATTAAAACTCAAGTTTATTGCAAAAATAGCTGAACGTGTCAGGATGCAGAAACCTTAGGTCTGAGTTCTCTCATATCTATTACATGGATGAGGAAGCATGACAGCTGTATATAAAAGAAAGGTAAGTCATCTGCATAAATATCTCCAAAGGACATTTAGCTCTATCAGCAAACTAGGGAAACAAGCTATTTAGCATAGTTTAGTAACTGCCTTTTCATTTCAAGGTTGAATAATGGCTTAAAAAAGAAAAACAAAAGAGGCTTTGAAATTCTTCCTAACCTTCAGCTCTGCTAAACATGAAAACTAACTGCTGAATTCTGGGCAAGTGATCTATTCCTCAGCACTTCAGAAGGCTTAAAACTCTGTGCAAATGACATTGACAAAAATGTGACCCAGGTTTTCTAAGCTGCTTTCACACAATGCGGTGAAAACCAAGTAGAACAGAAACTCTGTCACAGGGACAGGAGTTGAAGAATGCAGTCCCTAGGTGAAATGCACTTTTGCTAAACTTCCTCCTGATCTTATTTCTTCTTTTATAGCATCTCCACAAACTGGATTACAAAAAAAGAACTGATCCCTCCTTAGTGAAAATATATCCATTTGATGGAGGGTTCAGTTACAAACACAAAACAAACTGGGACATGTTGCTGGTCTTCCTCTCCAGCCAGAATCTTTCACCCCCCACTGCCACCAACACTAGGAAAAGTTTTTCAGCCACAAAGGGAAAGACGATACACTCATCGTTGTACAAAGTCTTTGGCAAGCACAGCTTGCGCGACCTCAGTAAAAAAAATGTTATCACAGTACTCACCGAAGCATTCAGGTTACCTAGGGCTTCCCTAAAACACCGCGGTTTTTAGAAGCTACTAAGAAACTAAGCCAAACTACTCTTCTTAGCAATGCTTTATCCAAATCAACCATGAGAAATCAGGGAAATTGACAGAATTAAAGGCCTGTCCATTTACAAATTAGCTAATTTTCCTCACAGCAAATAACAAGTCTTTCTTCAATTCAGGCTTAGTACTGGACATAAACTTTAGCAGCTCCAGCTCTCTAAAGGTGTTCACAGACAGTATTTTATTTTTTAAATAGCAAATACAACCTTCCTGCCTCTGCATTCTTTGTTCCCATCTACAGTAACGATACTCCCCTTCCCAGGTCTGACTCGTACAGAGAGCACTGCTGAAGTTGGCATCTTCTTCCACATACACTTGAAGATGCCTGAGACACAAGGAACCAGCGCAAGCTTGAAGTTCGGTGCTTGGAGCTGGGCAGGAGCCGCACAAACACAACACGTTACGAGCAGACACGAGCTGACAGTTTTGTGTGATCCCTCTTTCTCTGAAGCAGAAAGAAGGTCTCTGCAGAGGCTCGGGGAGCTCAGGGGTTACAGAGACCCAGCAGGTAAATGCAGCAACACGCTTACCAGCCAAACTCCTTTCCAAAGGAGCTTTTTTGCTTTTCCTCCTTTCCAAAACACCCATCGGTGTTTTCCTCAAGTATGATTTCTCTGGTACCCATAAAGGCTAGTGCAGAAATCGTCAGACTGACTTTTTCAAAGCCATATCTACGCTCCCTCGCAGCAATGGGAGAAAGCTCCAGTGTGAAACAGCTGGAAGAACAGTCAATATTAAAACCAAAGAACTACAGATTATCTCCAAGAATACCAAACGGGGGAGAAATTTCCTTTCTCCTGTTAGAAAAACAATCCTATGTGCCTAATACAGGTGATGACCAACATTCTTTATGCGCTGATGTGACTTGCTATCAGGCAGAGGCACTCACTTGCAAATGAATAACTGAATTCCACCGAAAAGTTTACATTCTACCCCGGCAAGCCAACTTTTACCAGAAAAACAAGTTTCTATTTTATGGTTTTATTTTATTACAATTCTATAACCTATTAAGATTTTCTCATTTTACTGACAAAGATTTTGTTGAGGTTGCAGTAAACTGCACAATGATTCTGCGAATCCAAGAGCGGGTGCAAATGAAAACCCGATGACCCAAAGCCATCTCCTAGGACATACCTCCCTGGGAGCCCTAAAAGCTAAACCACTTCAGCTGGGACTATCTTTAGTGGGGATATGGAGCACTGCAGGAATGGTACCACTCAGAAAATTATCTTTCCCTTGGTGTTGAAAGCGCAGTCCTGATACAGCACTGTGGGTTCTACTTTGCTGACTTCTTCATAAACCTTAAATCAGAGCCCAGACCTTTATGGAAACTAATGACATCTGGGCTTTATTTAACTGCAGTGTATCCCACAGTTCCTATGTTCTGCTCGAATACCAGAGCCTACCCATTACAGTCTATCCACTGAAACCTCCCAGCAGATACAGAGGTATTTCTTTTCCTCTATATCCAGGTGAAGCCAGCGTTGTCAGGACACCACCGCTGTTTCTGGAGCTATCAGAAACTGAGTTTCCTAAGAGATGAGGCCCTGATTGGAAACAGTGCTCACTGCTGCTCACAGCTATTCCTTGCTTTCCACTGACAAGATGTCTGACAACAGAAACAGTTTAGCTCTTCCAAATTTGTTTTATCTAACTGCTCGCTGTTAATGTGACTTCTAGAAGTGCCATCAGACTGCTGTCCATAGCCTCAGGCAGGGTAAGTTTCCTGTGAGGATGGCATTACAAAGGTACATGGAGACGGAGGAAAGAGCCACCAGTTGTGTCATCTGCAACTGGAAGAGTGATGCACATTTGCAAATGGCAGAGGTTTCACTTGGAATGGAATGTCACTCAATAGCAACAGATTAAATAACCTTGTCATTAGAGTACACATACGCTGCGATGGAAAAGCACGTTCCTCTCTCAACTGCATTGATGCCCTTCAATTCTAGTCCAGCTTCCTACAGGCTATTGTGACTGGGTAGTAAGGGAAGGAAAGGAAGGATCAAAGAAGAGCTCCTTAGTCTGTTTTTCCCACATTTATTTCTTAACACAAATCTGATTTTCCATCAGATTTGCCAAAGAGACCAACATCTGTAGCACAGTTTACGAAAATCACAAGCAAGATTAAGGAAGATCACAAGCAGGTCAAAGAGACATACCCTTCGGATTCTGGAGTAGACTATCTAGCTTTGATAACACTCAGAAAATCAGAGAGCTTGTAAATCACAGAGCTTGTAAAATGACTACAGAAGAGTAAACAAAGTCAATTAGGAACACTAGGAAGAAGTAGGGAAAAGTATTTAGTTTCTGTGCCGAGTTTAATTACTTCTGCTTATAACTATATCAATTCAATGTCTAAACATTTACAGAAAGCCCATCGCTTTACATTCAACAAGCTGGTCAATTAAATTAATTAAATTGTGAAGGGCAATGCACACCTGAGAAGCTCAGCAAGCCTTCAGAAAAAACTAAGGGAAATAAGAGCTAGAATTACTGATATTTTTAGAACATAAGAAAATAATTTAAATAACCCTCTTTGAAAACAAACACTTAGAAGCCCTTTCTAAAACGCAGATCATCAAGAAAATGAGTCACTATTTATTTGTTTTGCAAAATTCCTTCCAGGTTACTTTTCCTATATATCCACGCTAATACCAGTTCTGCTTTTGTTTGTATAAAAAACTCGGTTGTAGATTGAAACAATAAAAAGATTAACAGTAAGTGTGGGTTGCAGAGATGTGCACAGCAATGCTTCAGAAGAGACGGCGAGTCTTCGGAGTTGCTGAGGAAGTTTAATCTACGTAACAGGAAAACACGGAACTCCCCAGCCCCACCTACGAAGAAGCCTTTGGCTTTTTTGCTCCTCCCCTGCAGTATACACAGGAAAAGCACCAGCACAAATCAGCAGTTACTCTTTGACATAACAAGGATATATTAACGCTTTTAATACAGACACTGGCCCAAAATATATTTGAAAAAAAAAAAAAAAAAGCTGTGATCTATGTTAGGGAGACCTTTCAAAAGCTATGAGCAATGTGCGAAAATAAGTGAATATTAAAAATTCAAACCCCCTCCTTCTTATAGACTCGTGGAAAAAACACATTTAATAAAAGGATTTTAGATTTGTTTAGATTGCACCTCACAAACACTCTCAAGGCTTTTGAATTGTTCACCTGTTTAAGGAACGGTTTTTGACCATCTTTCTTGCAGGATGGACAAAATCTATCTCCATCGAACTGCAAATGAGACCGCTCACACGTTACACAGAAAATATGCATGTGCTGCTGTAAGACAGGAGTTTGCCACCTCCTCATCAGCAATAATGAAGATTGCCATGATGCTTCCATATCTTTATCTACTTTCAATCACAATTCAGTTCACTGCTTACTATTTGTTACCCAGAGATGTTGAAATTCACACAAACTGGCATTTTTTAACACAAGTAGATAGTTTTGTCCAGAATGCTGCATTTAGACCTGTTATAGTACAATTTCTCATCAAAATTTCTTACTTGCAAAGTAGCGTTCATCCTCTCACCATGTTTACACACCACAAAGCAGCTTAGAGAGCCTCCCATTCCAGCTGTAGCTGAATCCTTTCCCGACACTCTGAGTAACGGTGAGAATCACACTGACAGCAAGACTGCAAAGCCACTCTCATCGACAGGAACAGACAGCAAGCTACCCCTTGCACACAAAGACTGGTAACATTTTACAACAGGATTTTCACTTAAATCTTATTTCTAGTGATGCATCTCGCTGCTTCAAACATGGTCAACCAAAGTGTGCCTTAAAGACACACGCCCTGGCTGTGCACTTGGCACTACATACAATCATAGATTCGTAGAATGATTTGGGTTGGAAGAGACATTCAAGATCAGGGAGTTCCAACCCCCCTGCCCTGGGCAGGGACACCTCCCACCACACCAGGTTGCTCCAAGCCCCATCCAGCCTGGCCTTGAACCCCTCCAGGGATGGGGCAGCCACAGCTTCTCTGGGCAACCTGGGCCAGGCTCTCACCACCCTCACACCAAAGAATTTCTTCCTAATATCTCATCTAAATCTCTCCTCCCTCAGTTTAAAATCGTTACCCCTCATCCTATGGCTTCAGTGCCTCTCCATCTCTCCTGTAGCCCCCCTTCAGGTACTGGAAGGTGGTTATAAGGTCCCCCCAGAACACGGGGAGGAATGTGAGATGAATGCCTCTTGCACTGGTTCCCAGAGCACCTCTGCAGCAGCAAGAGCTGGAGAGCTTTAAAGGTGTGTAGTTCTGCCCTCTCCACCTCTGGTGCCTTTCCCATTCCCACTCCTGCATGTCCTTCCAGGAAAGACAACAAACAGCAGCCTTGGCCCTGTCCTTTAAGCTTTTTCTCTAGCAAAGGAAGGCTGCTTTCTGGATCAGAAAATGTTTATACTTGTAGAGGCTTGGTGATTAGCTTATCGTCACAGTGGGAAATAGGAGTTTTTCTTTGTTTTGTTATCAATACACCATCATGGGTTTTATGAAGTTAAAGTGCATAGTTTGCACTAAACCAAGGTGGAACAGAAACAAGACTCCCGTTCTTACTGACTTGCCTTCACAGTCATACCAATCTCTCTGTGCTGTAATGACTTGACCTAAAATGATATATCTTTATTTCTTCTGATTTCTGAGTATAAGTGTCTTATGGCAGAGCAAGGACAGGATCCTTGCAAGCGTAGACAAGTAGAGCCATTTAGGCAAAGACCGTGTTTTAAAAATTGGAATTTTATTTGTACTGTATGAGGCAGCCAGGATGACTTTCTGGATGAGGCAGCTTGCTCTAACCTGTAAATTATACCATTCTCTAGTTTTACCCTTGATACTTAACCAAGATCACAAAAGCTTGGAGGACACTGTACAATCTTGTGTCACAAAACTGCAGGCTTTCTAAGCTGCTTTCCAAAATAGACAGATTCTGTTAATTTAAAATTTAGGACAGTGAATCACTCATTTTGGCACTTGTTCGGCATGTGCTAGAAAAACAAATTGCATTTCTCATTTCTGTCAATGTCTGGCTTTCATAGCCACCTCAAAAGCCTTTAATTCCCCATCTGAGTGTTTGTTGGATTATTCTCAATATCCATCACTCTTCAACCTCCTAAGCCTGACTGGATTTCAAGCAAAATGAGGTCAACCTGACCTAAGCAGGACAATTTGAGTGAAGCCAAATGCTTCGGGAGTCTCCTCCAGAGTGCACTCGAGTCAGTAAGCATCCTTCTGCTGGCTTGAATAGGCATCAGATCAGGCCCTGAAGGCTTCATTCATGCAGATAAAACTTTAACTATGATACTTGCTGTTTTAAAAAAAAGTCTCACTCCAGAGAAAACTATTTGAGAACACCTGTTGGGTTTGGGCTTTTCTCTTCTTTTTCACGAGTTTCACAACTCACCATTTTTGGTCAGATAACCGTTATCTTATTTGACCTGCCAAGCATTCTTTAGGCTCCTTTAAGAGCTTGCTTTGATTTCTGATATTCCCCTGTCACCTCTAATTATATTGTACACCCGACAACCCATCAGTAGCAAGACAAATCTTCACTCTCTACTGAAGCTTTTTTGCTGCGATTTGACTACCTTTGCACAGAAATAACGAAGCGGCACGGAACCTTCCTTCGTGTTTCTTTTTTTCTGACATGCTGAAAATATATATTTCCTCTACTTTTACAGGATATATGAATTTCCTTGTTCAAGCATAGCATTTACCAAGTAAACTCCTTCTCTTATGTATTTTATAAAACCATGGAAACAGGAAATTGCTTTTACTCATGCAAATTATACAGAGAATAACTGCAAGCACTTGGTAAATATTATGAGGTATAGGAGCATAGTTTTCATTTTTTATTTTTTTAAGATGGGTGAAAAGTAGTGGTATCTAATTTATGGAAATAGATTCAATAGTAGCTGACACTGTATTCATCTCCCATCAAATTTGCAGTTGCACATTAGTTTAATATTTTTACTCAAAAACTTTTTAGGGATTCCACAGACTCTGTTATGATTCCATTATGCCATGACTCACAGTTAATGAATATTCTTCCCTATCTCACTGTTGTAGAAATGAAATAAAATGTATGAATGAAAGGAACAGTTCCTAAAACAAGGCTGCCTTTTTAGCACTGTAGAATCATTTTAATACTGACCACAGATCAAGCTGTCTATCAAGTAAGTAGTATGATTAGTTTGAATTTATTAACTGGATCTTGCATAAGTTATAGTCATTAGTCACAACAGTGTTATAGTTACAGCCTTTCTGTAAAACAAGAACAATTCTAAATGTGTTCCCAAGGCCTTTAAACCAACAGCTGTTTGCCCTCATAACCAAAGAGATGACAGGTTATGGATTAATGCAAATTAGGCAAGGATAGATTTTTCTTTTTTTACTTAGAAGACAGAAACTATAAAATTGTACCCATTTTCAGGGGCACACAAATATCAAACGAAGTAATATTTTAGATACTTTAAGTCCCTTAAAATATTATTTCTTTTGGTATTGAAGTATAAATGAATGTTCTACATAACCTTGTATCACTATCATCTCACAATAAACGTTGGATACAGGAAACCTAACTTAGAATGTCCTTAATCTGGCCCCTGTGCAAACAACATCTGTGGCTGTAAGTAACCGGAAGGGATTCTCAGGCATCCAAAGCCTACATCCTCAGAGTGTAAGCTGGCTCACAGGGAGCCACACTACGACTTTCATTAAGAGATTAATGAAGATAAAGGGTAGGCAGATTATGCCTATATCATAGAATCACAGAATGGTTAGAGTTGGAAGGGACCTTAAAGATCATGGAGTTCCAACCCCCTGCCCTGGGCAGGGACACCTCCCTCCAGACCAGGTTGCTCCAAGCCCCATCCAGCCTGGCCTTGAACCCCTCCAGGGATGGGGCAGCCACAGCTTCTCTGGGCAACCTGGGCCAGGCTCTTCCTAGTATCTAATCTAAATCTTCCCTTTTTCAGTTTAAAACCATTACCCCTCATCCTATGGCTCCACTCCCTGACAAGGAGTCTCTCCCCATCTCTCCTGTAGCCCCCCTTCAGGTACTGGAAGGCCATTATAAGGTCTCTCCTTCGTATATTCTCCAGAATTAGTTAATTTACTAAGGGGGAGAACCACAGCCACCTATAACTTCCAGCCAACAACAGAACAAACGCCTCCAGTAATTCCATGACTTTTCAAAGAATATGTGAAATCACAGCCAGAAACCTGGGTAGGGCTACTCATCCAGTTTGGGAATACACTACTGAATCAAGACACACACGGTTCCTTGTTCTGCCAGATTCAGTCTCTGTTCAAATGCTTCGATTTATATGTGATAGATCCACAAGAAGTAAGATTTCTGCTTCTCCGATAGAAAAATTTAATAGTTTACTATATATTAATGTTTAATTTATGGAAATCACAGTCAATGCATAAAGTTAAATCTAAATTCTATGAATGAGAGGTGAGAGCAGGAGCTTTCTTTTGCCTTTAACTCCTTTACTTTATTAGTCGTTTCTAGGAGCTTTGTTAACAAACAGACCCATAACAGGATTTTCTCCTTCTTCACACTGTTCCTACACTTTCAAAACTATTTTAGCTCTTTTCAGCAGCTTTCTGCCACCTACTGAAGATGGTTTTCTCTATTACCTGAGTTTCTCAGTCCACCAAATTTTCACCAGCTCATACTGGTGCTTCTGTGAAATCAAAATATGCAAGACCTGTCAGATAAAAAAAAAAAAACAACAACCAACCAAGCAAAGAAGCATCTCCCTGTGATTGCCACATTTTGGTAATTAGGACCAAAGAGGGGAAAAAAAACCAAAACAACCCATCATCCCAGAACCCGTAGGAGTACAGTGAAACCCATCAGGCATCAGGCTGGAACAGCAGCTTTGCCTTGAGGCAGGTAAGAACTTCCTGAGGGCCAGAGAAGGAATCGTGCTCTGCTCCAGGCTCCCAAAGGAAGAACCTTACAAAGGGAACTTGCACTAACTAAGAAGCTCCAAGATGAGCAGAGACAAGTGGGCACCTGCAGAGCAGGTCTGCAGAAAGCCTCTAACATCTAGGGCACAAGGTGTACCTCCTAATGGTAAGTCCCCTTTGCCTTAAATGCCCCAATGGCAATGAGATCAGCACTTCTGGAAAGCCACTCTTTAATTGTCTTCACTGTAGAATGCTGCCACTTCCTTCATTATTGCCTTTATCTTTATTTCCAGGTTCAATAACCAAATTTTTCGGTATGTTTGCCAGCCACGTGGAAAACCCCAGCACTACCACTTCTTTTCTGGGCATAATGAGCTGCACAACAATATAAAATCACCTCTCAAGTTTCTGTTTGCCAAGCTCTATTAGTATTTTGAATATATTCCTGTAACAACAGCTGTGTAGGATTTCTATTCAGCATATATTTTTCCCTTGGCTTACCTAAAAAAAAAATGTTTTTTAAAATGCTAAACATTTCCACTATGTTTCTTTCTGATTATGAGGAGCAGAAAAATCTCTATTCGCTTTTTCTCAAATCTTCCAAAAAATATCTATTTCCGTATTGTAATGAGACTTAATTCAGCTACCAAGACTCCCTTGTGACCTACAGTTTCCTGAAAAGGTGAACCAAAGAACTTTTTATTAAGCCAGTAACTGTTTAATGGACTTAACCTTTGTTAGCAATTTGCAATCCAAATGTGAGAATATAATCTCTTCCCTATTATGACTATACTAGCATTAGATAACCCAAGGATATTCTTAAAGAAACCTAGAGAACACTTAAGTAGAAGTATTAATAAACTTTAAGCAGAATTCTGTGTTCCCCAAAACACTCTGAAGTAACACTTTACCATCTGCTTTCCTCTGAAAGAGCAATGGGATGATTATAATTCAATTATTGAAGGTGGAGTAGGTACAAGAGATATTCTTTATCGGCTTTACTATGATGAAAAATTTGCACCTGCATGTTGCTTGCTTTTTGCCCAGAATCCCAGAATGCTATGGGGATGGAAAGGACCTCTGGAGATGTAGTCCATCCCCCTGCCAAAGCAGGTCCACCCAGAGCAGGTCCCACAGGAACGTGTCCAGGTGGGTCTGAATGTCTCCAGAGACAGAGACTCCACCACCTCTCTGGGCAGCCTCTGCCAGGGATCTGCCACCCTCAAAGGGAAGAAGTTCCTCCTCATGTTTAGGTGGAACTTCTTATGTTCCAGTTTGTGCCCATTCCCTCTTGTCCTCTCACTGGGCACCACCTTGAAGTATTCATAGGCCTTGATCAGATCCCCCCTCAGCCTTCTCTTCTCCAGACTAAACAGACCCAAGTCCCTCAATGTTTCCTCATCAGAGAGATGCTCCAGGCCCCTCATCATCTTGGTGGTCCTCTCTCTGTCCCCTCTCCAGCAGCTCCCTGTCCTTCTTGAACTGGGGAGCCCAGAACTAGGCCCAGTGCTCCAGACTGGGCCTCCCCTGGGCAGAGCAGAGGGGGAGGATGACCTCCCTCCACCGGCTGGTCACACTCTTCCTGATGCCCCCCAAGGATGCCATTGGCCTTCTTGGCCACCAGGGCACATTGCTGGCTCATGGTCATCCTGTTGTCCCCCAGGACTCCCAGGTCTTTTTCCTCAGAGCTGCATTGTGCGCTATCCTACGGCACTCAGAACTTCTAATCTATTTTCAAATCTTCGAGTATGTTTCCCTTACTAGTATTTCCTAAGAAAACCCCAAATAATGACAGTCTGCTATGATGGCAGACGAGTTCAAGATGTCTGCTTTCCAGTATTGCTGTTGACTTACATGCCAGATCTTTACTTTATTAAAAAGGACTCTACAAACACGGGTAGGGCACTGAGTATAAACCATCACTCTTGAAAGTTCAGTGCCAGCCTGTTCAGACCACAACGTAGTGACCCACTTGCGTAGTGTACTTTGTTCCAAGTGCTCTTAGGCATTTCCGACAGCTCTGTATACACACGCACGTGATTTTCTGCTGGGTTTTGTGCTTCTATTACTACGACTCATTGTGTTCTTCTTGCTCGATTGGTTGCTTTTAAAATTTACGGCCATTTGCACAAGGGCTCAAATAAAACACCAGCTCTTGGACTGCCAGAAGAAATACATTTATTTTAACTCTTCTTCTTGCAGTTGATTTGGAGCAGGAGATGACCAATTCAGAGAATTTACCTCCTACCACCTTTATTCATGAGCTAATGTTACACTTCTAGATTGTCTGCAGTATCTGCTGTTTCTTCATCAAATATTTATCTCTTTGACCCAAATTATTCTCTCTGAAAATTCAATGGCATCATTAGGAATAGGGGAGATGTGTCTGATCCTTTCCAGATGATGCGGAGCCTAACTGCAGAAGAAATCCTGCTTTGTGGGATGTATGGGCTAGGCTGCAGAGCACACAAAGGTAACCAACATTCATCTTACCGAAAAGGGAAAAGCATTACCCAAAGGAACTCAAAGAATTCTAATACCTGGAAAAAATACCCAGTTACTTGGAAAATGTTGGTTGCTGTGGAAAACGTTCTGTTTGCTGCTCCCTGTGATAATAGCCAGGAAAACCAAAGAGGCCAGAAAATACATTTTCCAAAGCATCAGCCCTGGCACAGCTAGTTCAATAAATAATCAGATTTGAGGATGTGACTTCTATTTCCCAAGAACAGCAGGGGATTTAAATCATTTATCTACTGACCATACTCACACTAATCTACTGATAGAAAATGCAATGAGAATGAAATAAGGAACCTGTTGCCATAGAAGGATCGTAAAACCGTTACAGAAAAAATCAACAGAAACTTCTCAAACACAAAAAGGGAAGTTGTTCTCCTTAAAACAGAACTGCACGTGTTTTCTGGAGCCACCTCTCACAGATTGACATTATTCTTGTATTTTTTGACTACTATCTCACCGAGAGTTGATTAGGTTTAGTAACCATTTCTCTGGAATTTATGAAATTCTGAAATGCAGAATACTGCTGAACACCAGGTTTCAGCAGGAGAGAAACCGTCCCACTCTTCCCAGGAGAAATTGAGCCATGTAGCTCCTTTTTCAACATTTGTGATGAACATGTTAACTTTTCTTTACAAACAATGTTTTTATGTGAATGAAGCCCATGTCAATCTCCCACTCCACAGCAGAAGCAGCAATGCCAGATTCCCACTAGAAAAGCTCTTTATGTCACCTCTGCTTAGACAGAGAAGAATGTTTCACTCTCTAGGAAAATATGTACAATGTCGAGCCCAGTTTGGATCAGCATGAGACCTCTGGGACATCCTCTGCAGCAAAACCTTCTGATATGTATACACTGCCAGTAAAAACAAACATCCAATGCCAGCTTTACCAACAGCACACTTTTGCAGGCAGAAATAAGACCAAATAGAGGTGAAGCACTGGAGACTTCCAGTGAGAAAAATATGATGTTATTTCTGTTAACAGAAACAACTGCCTTAGTATCCTTTCCAACTGGGCTAAAAAAGGGAAGAAAAAAAAAAACCAAACCATTGCTAATGACTCTCAAAAGTGAGTAACTCAGTGTAGCACAGTCCCCAGCTGCATTCCACTGGAAGGCAATCTCTATAAGCACATGTGTTTTAAAGCAAGTAGAAGACAATCAACCTTTAAACAGGAAAGAGTTCACAACCTTAACATAGCAGAACTAGTCCTCTGCCTGTAACAGCCATAAGCCTTTTTTTGCTAGCTCTTAAATACCAAAGGTGGCAAATTGCAAGGATGAGCGATTCTTTGATTTCTATGTTTAAATATCTAACTGAAAAGTCAGGCCAGCAACCAAGTGAGCAGTAGCTTGAGGTCAATATACACACTACACGTATACCAGAGCACTATAGAAAGTACAATTCTTAGGATCTTGGTTTAATTTCTTGCGAGTTTGTGTAATGTTTAGCTGTTTGTATTTCAACTATACTGGTAGCATTAAGGTGACAAAAAGACCCTGATCAGTTCAAAGAAATCCATTAATGATTAGGCATTAAGATAAGATTATAAAAGAATAGAAATAATTTTTACAGTAGCTACTTTAAATTTATTTCCACATGTTATCATCATACACTTTAAAATCAAAGTTATCAGGGGCTTTCTTCATTACTGAAATAGTGCGTGTGTACATACACAGCCAAGTCTTACATACCAGTCTGAGGTGATCTGGCGTACCCTCTAGCTTGAAAAGAGCAGGCGTAATAAGCTGGAAAACTCCCTCTTGTTTCTTGTTCCATACTTTATTGCTCCTACAGGGGGAGAGCATAATCATGCTTTGTAGTTTGGCAGAGGCTGACAGTAGCAAAGGCCAGGTCCACCTCAGCTTCCTCTAGGGAATTAGGCTGAAGTATCTAAGCTAAGAGCCTGCTCACCTCCTCTCCTCCTGCCAAGGGCAAGGTAAGCACATGAAGACACCACCCAAGGCTACTTCATTTCAAACTTGCCAAACCTGCTACCGAGCGAAACATAGTCCTTAACTACAAGTCTCTCATACCTAATGCGAAGTAGGAGAAATACTGGACAAAGAGAGATACAGATGTCACACATAACTAAAAAGCTGCTCCTTAATACCAGGAAAGAGCAGAGGTGAGCAGCAATATCTACTCTTGCTTGTCAGACAAATACAAACAATACGTGAATATTTGCAAAACAGAAAGAGTTAAGTACTTGGCAACAATAGATAGATTGATTAATAAAGCCTTTCTCTTTATTTGCTTTAACAGCATCATTACTGCACTTTGACAGAAGTAGGTGTGCCTAATTCAAACTCAGGCTTTTTCTTTTTTACATGAGAAGCAGAAAGATGCTTCATTCCCAACAAACAACCAAACAAAAAGAAATGCAAAATCAGTAGCATAAATATTGTGAGCCTGAATTAACAGTTCCCTCCAGAAAACTCTTCCAGGACTGCTGTGGTTTGCCCATTTCTGCCCAGCCTTCTCTCCACCTGGGCTATGTGCAATCATGAGCCTACCAGTCTCTGTCCGACTCCTCTAATAGCCAGTACAGCCACTCTGACTTCCTTATGAGAAAGAAAAGAAGCTGCACATCTTAAGGCTCCCAAGACAACCAGAAGAAGGAAAGAAATACAAGAAAACAAGTTTTCCACTTTCCATTGGTATCTCATTCTCTCACTATTTTTTATCACATCCAGCCCCTCCTTATAACTCATCAATGAGCCTCACCCATCCAGCTCGAGTTTTCCTCCCTCGTGGCTACTCACAGCCTAGGATAAGGCAGCCCTTTTCCTTCCTCTTAATGAAGTCTGTGAGTACAACTATATACATAACAAGTCTTTATTAATTTGCATGGAAAATAGAGTTGATAACCTTTAGAATAGACTTGTATGGCCAGAGCATTACTTCCATGAATGCCAGCAGAGACAGACGCCTATCTACCCTAAAACCACAAGGAGCAGATTGCATCCTTCACCTGTGAATCACTCTGATGCAGAAACACCTTCCGATTATGGAGAGGCTGTATTCAGTGATGATGACTGTGATTATTCAAAGATCTTCCTGAACTGGTATCATGTACAACTGCAAGGCTCCACTGAAGTTACAGCAATGACAACCAAGGCATAGGCTTTTTCATTCTACAGGAGACAGCCCTGTGACACCTGGAATTGGCAGGGAGTATTTTACATCTTGTGCTCTAATATTTTCTCCTGTGCTATATGAAGATTTGCACAGAGGAAGACATTGTTGACACAGAAAAGTACAACAATCTGTCTTTTGAGAGTGGACATGGGATAACTTTTGCCTTATATTTACTGAAACAGTGCATTTGAGAACAACACAGCTGTCTCGTGCATCGTGTGTGCAAGAAAATAGTTTCATTTAATTAACAGACTACCACAGCAAACCCTCCCCCTGCTCATGTCTACATTAAAGTATTACAAACTAATTTCAGAGTATGGAGGCAGAAATTACAGTTTGCTAGATCTACAGAACGTAGCAGTCCATGAAAATTCTGGATCCCAAGTTGAAACTAGGAAGTAAGCGCTAAAACTGCACCCCAAACCAGTGACGTGCAAATTGTGTGACACTACAAATGACTTTCCACTGATGCAATAAGATGCCCAAGTTTCTGAATCAGAAGAACAAAATCCCTGAAAAAGGGCAGGCTTTTAGTTTGGCACCATGAAAGTAACTGAAGAGCGTTCTAAAATACAGTCTGACATAAGAGACAACAGCCTATTACTGTTCTGCTGCAGTAAGTATCCTAGCTTTTATGATAATGAATTATAAAATACACAGTTCTGCTGCTTATACTGCAGCATCAAATATTTACTTGGCCTCCAGGTCATGTTAATGAGGAGAATATCAAACTCTATTTGAAAGAAATCCCAGCCTTACTTTAAGCCAAATCAATTTGTAGTTCTCTCACTGTTTCTTCCTTCTAACAGTAGCAAGAAAATTCCCACTCGCAACAGTACAGCCGAAGGGAAAGCAGCAATTCTCCCACCCGTCCATCCCAGCAGACTGGTAAAAATAAAATCAAATCTATGTTTATAAACATATCCACAATACTCAGGTTACAGTTCAATAGTAAAAGTACTTCCTCTTCATGAGACCCCAACCAAAACATTAGCCTTTATTTCACAGCTCCAGGCAAAAGCAGGGCCCAGAGGTTCTGGCTGTTGCTTCTCCAGAGTAAGAAAAAAATCCAAACCCCAAAGCACAGACCAGTCAGCCTCACCTTGATGGACACAAGTGAAAATTAACTGGCAAAACCCAAATACCTACCAAACAGGAGGCTATTAAAAACTGACAAAGCAGGATCCACTGAAAACCAGTCATGCCAGAAGAGATAAGCCCTTGATGGGCTTATCCACCTGGGTGAAAAAGGCTGACACCAGCTGGAGTCTGTGAACTGGCTGAGCAGCCAAGTGCCTTTAGGGCACTCACTTTGTTCTTTTGGGGAATGTATTGCTGGCCTACACCTTTCCTAAGGA
This sequence comes from Nycticryphes semicollaris, assembly GCA_013400055.1. Classification (NCBI taxonomy): domain Eukaryota; kingdom Metazoa; phylum Chordata; class Aves; order Charadriiformes; family Rostratulidae; genus Nycticryphes; species Nycticryphes semicollaris. The sequence continues at coordinate 132,100 of VXBJ01001583.1, read as the reverse complement.
TCTTTGAGAATTCTTACAGCTGATGTGTAATAGGGTAGACGAAGAAAAAATTATTGTAGTGACCCTGTTCATTTCTTGTACAAAAGTTCAGGCTCGCGTAGAGGTTAATAATGGATGTGATGTTACAGATGTGACATTTTATAGAGAAGTATTGTTAGCTAAAACAAAAACAGTATTGCTTGAAGCACATTATTAAAAAGAAAGCCCATCCACACTTTAAACAATAATATTAAACAAATTAATGACGTCAATCAGTTATTTCAGAATACGGTATGTAGGGAAAGAATTGTCCATTTCAACACTGAAGTACTGACAGCACAGGCACATTTACATTTTAGGCTGGTGGGAAAGAAAACCACTGTATTTATTATGTGTTACATTTGTGTATATTTCATACATTCCTGTATAACCTCAGGTGATAATCCAAGCTGACTCACATTTCCTGCCGGTAACGGAAGACTTTTTCCTACGACTGGATTTAGACAAACTATATTGCGCAGAAATTAAGGTTTCCAAAAGAGAAGATGGCTGCAGGGTGACACCAGCGCTCTCCCTCAAGGACAGAACAATCAGTTAAAGTCAGATCACCAGAAGATACATACATTTCAGCTAGCAGCATGACAAACTACGTGTGTGACTTCATTGCTTTTGGATAACAGAATTACTTTCACCAAAAGCCAAGGTCATGCTAGCATTGCAGTATACATTTGGATACCTCTGCACGGGTGCACATACACACGCATAAATATGGAGTCTCAAGTGAACTTAAGTAACCAGAATGGATTGTGGAGAACTAAACGCTTGGATTACAATTTAAAGTGAACAAATCAGGGATTTTCACCCAAAGTAGTCAAGTCTATACAATCCTAAAGAACTAGTTTATTACCAACATAATGTGATACACACTTAGTCCCTCAGATGATTAGGTTTACGCACTGGTCTGCCCACTGTGACATTTAAAGGATGTGGTTTAAAAACTGGAAGTACCAATGTGGGCAAAAAGAGCACAGTTCACCATGAAACTGCTAACAGCTATCCGAGAGGCTGCCTGCCTCCCGATGATGATGATGATCCGGACAGGTACATTCCTCAGGCAGTACGAAACTGTCATCTTGGTAGGTGAAACCCATATAAGGAAGACACAGAGCTTTCTCATACATTGGCCTAAGACTGTGAAGTGCTTCTGCAGAGGAGTTTATGCTAAGTGCAAATTTCCCTGCTAAATGTGAATACGATTCTGCGATCTCCACAAGTCAGACTCAGGAATGGAAGAGAGATCCACTTTTGAACGAGAGTTTCAGTCTGTCTAACCGAGCCACCCACCCCTCGCTCAGCCAGGAATAGCTCAGGAAGAAATGAAAACCATGTCTTTCCCCCCAATTCCCAGGCAATGTTAACATAACTATATACTACAGCCCCGCTACACATCTCACATACACCGTTGTAAAGCCCTGGAAAACTACTAGGCACTATAAGAAGAATGCCACAGACACATGAAAGCAGAGGCAGAGAGTGACACTGTGACTGACATAAGGAAAAAAAAAGAAGAAATGTCAGTTATCTGCACCTCCTCCACTAGACAAGCAACTCTCCTTTGGTGCCTCCTCTGAACTGTTAGTACTCAGCTTACCTTGTGAGTAGTCCATCCTGCCTAAAATCCTCTGGCTGCCTAAGTACAGTCATCAAGCACCATTTTTGATGCCCTGGAGTATTGCTCACCATCATCCATCTGCCACTCAAGAAGAAATGAGTTTCCCATAGGTTCTGATTCACACCTGCACGTCGCATGCTGACGTCTCATCCCCCAGGTCATCTCATGGCCTAGAAGGCTGACTGAAAGAGAGTCCGGGAGGAAGTGTCTGTCTGTAGCTCATGATGAATGATCTTTCAAACTGACAACCTACAAAGCTAAAAACCTGCTTTAGCCTCTCCTTTCACAGGCTTTGCAGAAGGCAGAAATGTACTCTCAATGCATTCTGAGCACTTTATGGATTGAGCATATAATTTAAGTGAACCAGGAAGCCTTTTCCGTTCTACTCTATGGAAAATCTACTGTTTCTGCCCTTCTCTGTAGCATTTAAGTTCAGCAGTGGCAGAACTGCGTGATACGGATCGCAGCCCCGTGACATTACAAAAATCCTCCCTCATAGCTGCCAGACCAGCTCAGTTGACTCATGCTCAAAGTCACTCTGAGCTGGGGGTAGGAAGGAACTCTGTGCTTAGCGAAAAACACACAGACCTGATTTGCTTTCTCTTTGTACAACGAGAACTAATTTACCAACCTGCTGAAAGGATCTGGTGTATCTTACCATATCAATTCCTTACCATTATAAAGACACGCAGGCACCAGTAGCCCTCCTGTTCTCAGCTCGTGACAGTTCCTGACCTGAGGAATTAATTTCTCGTTCTTCTTCCTTCTTTTCCTTTTTCAACTGAAGTCTTTGTGCCTGTTATAAAGCACGCAGGTGTAACGTGTGAGCTGTGAGAGCAGGGAGGGCAGACTGCATGCCACAGCTACAGTTCTGTGAAGCATCGAGCAATTTTTACCTGTTATCACCAAATCATTGTGGGGACAAATCCATAGCATTCATTTTCTTATTTGGAGAATGGTAATATTTTTAAAGCGGGTGGGGTGGTAGGGGAAATAGTAAAAATTTAGGAAATAGTAAAAATTTTAGGATGCCAAAATTCCCACTTTACATCTCTCCTGTAAATTAATGCCTAAGGTGCACTTATCCAATAATTAAATTACATGCAGACCTCAGCATTATCAGAAGGTCGCCATTATGGTCAGAAAATACCCAGGAAAAGCGATTCTGGAATATTTCAAAACATCTAAGGAAAGTAACAGACATTTGAAGCACCTCCATAAGACACATCAAATTTGCTTAAACAAGAAAAAATGCCCCATACCTGAAAGTGTGTTTTCTCTGTGACAGACTCATCACAGACGGAACACAACTCTTAGAAAGCAGTTTCCATGCTTAACTTTTACATTTCGCTTTCTTCACTACCTTTCAGAGTTTTTGATACATTTTACTATGCTTTGCATTTATGATAGATGAGAGTGGATTTTTATACATATTTCATTAGTAGTTACATTTTAGAGAAGTGTTAGACTAATATAAATTAACATCAGAATGGCACTATCACACTCTCCTGGCAGGAGGAAAGCACATCAGCTTCCGTAGCCATCAAAATTATACAAGTTGTTGTAAACTGCATGTTGTTGTGTTTGCTTTCGTTACAGAGACCTTTCCCCAGCACCCCCTCCGAGCACTGCAAAAGTCCTGCACAGAGTTCCCTCACCAAGACGCATTTGGAAATACTCTGCTCTGCAGGAACTAAGAGACTTACAACTGTCATGAAAACAACTTTAAAAGGCCATTTTCCATGTGAACTGTGACAGTTCAGAGACTTGTTACGCCTATGGTGTTGCTTCTAGGAAAAAAAAACGCATCTAGTTTGTGGATGAAACAGTAGGTAGCAAGAACAAAAGTGTAAAGAATCACGTAAGGAAGAGTGTTTACTGAATTGGGTAAATGCAGGGTTCACGGCCTGAATAAATGCTGAGACATCATGGACAACCTGAACCACCTTCATTGGGAAAAAGAAAAGTGTTTCAGTAACAAAGTATCAATGCTATAAAATGCCTTTAAATATGGTGGTTGTTTGCAGAAAGCATCACCAATACTAGCTAACACCATCATTTTCTGTAAGATTTCATAGTGACATATAACCTTTCTGTGTGTTTTAGCAAGTAGCAGTAGATTAAACGCTTTCTTTTGCAAACCACATGCTTTTATCCCTGCAATCCCACTTAGTTTGAAGGAATGCCAACACTGTAAAAATAGAGCAAAATATCAAGGGAGTTAATTTTTTTATAAGTATGTTTATCCTGTGGACAATACTGAGCCTGAGCCAGATATAAAGTTTCTTTCACCTTTACCTCATGCAACCATGTAACATCTGATGACTAACATCCTTCCTCATCTTTCAATGTGATCCTACTTCTGTGATCTCAGAAATCAGTTGCAATGTGTCCAGAACTACAAGCCACTCATTTCCAGTGCCTGAAGCACATCAGGATTACCGCAGGACTCCTACGTATGAGCTCAGCGGCCAGAGGAGTCTCTGCAACCCAGCAAACTTCAAAACTAGCTAACATCCATTTTTCCTCTTATACAGCAAGCAGTGATACTATATATGTTTTTATATATATATACACACACACTATGATACAGTATGTGTAAAATGATTTTATGGCACAAGCTTATTTAAACACATCAAGTATTACAATATGGTAAGAATGCGTTAGAAATCGGTGGAATTCCCAAGGCTCAACTCAACAGCAAGGGCTATCGCCATCTCTACTAGGAGATGGCATCCATGCAGCTAAGACGCCTTCATGATATTAGGTATCAGACAGTGAAACTCTAAATAAAGCAACAATTACTATCATTGCAAAATACAATTTCGCATCTTAGCCAATCACATAAATATTTAAATCTCATCAACTTCCAGAATCTCTTTTAAATCTAGTTAATATTTATCCTTCAAATATTTAGGGGAGTATTTCAGATAACAATGGACATTAGCAGGGGAGCACAAACAAGTCAAGTGTAACCTCTGAAAAATTAGCAATTGGAAGCTGTCAGATTGGAACAGGAAAGATCAAGGCAGGATCTGATTTCGCAGACATAAGTTTTTTTACATTTGTTCTCTGTAGCCAAAAGCTCATGGGACTCTACCCAGGTCATTGAAAAGGGATGAGTTACACACTAAGTCACCCTTGCACACAGGGCAGGATCAGGTCTCTTGTTTACACTTCTTCTGCTGACCCTTATCATAGAATAGATTTGGTTGGAAGAGACCTTCAAAATCATCAAGTCCAACAGTTAACCGAGCAGTGCCAAGTTACCACTAAGCCATGTCCCTCAGCACTGCATCTACATGTCTTTTACTTACCTCCAGGGATGGGGCCTCAACCCCTGCCCTGGGCAGCCCATCCCAAGGCTTCAGAACCCTTTCCCTGTCAAAATTGTTCCTCATCTCCAATCGGAACCTCCCCTGGTTAGACTTGAGCCCATTTCCTCTTGTCCCATGGCCTGTGTCTTGAGAGAAGAGACCGACACACCCCCCACACCCCTCCAGCTACCCCCTCTTTTCAGGGAGTTGGAGAGAGCCCGAAGGTCTCCCCTCAGCCTCCTCCAGGCTGGACAACCCCAGCTCCCTCAGCCTCTCCTCATGAGACTTTTTCTCCAGACCCCTCACCAGCTCCATTGCTTTCTCTGGACCTGCTCCAGCCCCTCAATTTCCCTCCTGTAGTGAGGGGCCCAAAAGTCAACACAGCATTTGAGATGGGGCCTCACCAGTGCCCAGTTCAGGGGGATGCAATCAATTCCCTAGTCCTGCTGGCCACTCATCTTCTAATATATGCTACTAAACAGGCCCATCTCTCTACCAGTAGATGTGGCAGCAGCACTCCCAGCACGTCTCTGGTTAAGACACCTACCCATATAGTTGAAAACATGCCCTCCTGTGCTCCTTCACCTAAAGTAATTTGAACCTATGTCTTCTAGAACTTTCCTGGAGAGCTGCTGACTACCACGCTAGAGTGAATTCCTGGTGTGGAGCCTGTTTGTCTCACTGTCATCCCGTTAAACTAACCCTTTAAGTGTTTTACAAATACTAAAAAAATAAAGCAATTGGTTGGCATCGTTTTGGAAAGCAATTAGACAAGGCACAAAGTTCCTACATTTTCCCTTGTGGTTTTGTTAAACTACAGAACTGCGAAGAGAATAATTACTAATAAAGCTCCAAAGATAATCTCCTGTGGTCACAGTCCATTTCAGCAAACACACGTTTTTCTTAGAGCATCTATTTCAGAGGCAACTACAGTTTTTTCTGTACAGTCCCCAGCGCCAAACCTTTAGAATGCATAATTTAGCCACTGCATTTAAAAAAAAAACAGTAATATTTACACTTAAATTAGCATAACAAACTGTGGGAACTGCTTTTTACTGTCTGTAAGAAGAACTGCAAGTTAGTTACATTCTTCTCTTCTTTTAATCAATTCATTAAAAGGTTAATGTTCTTAATAGCACTTTATTGCTGAATCTCTATACAAGAGAAAAATTGCTTAAGTTATTTTTTGTCATTTCTTATCAATGCAACTGGTTGCTGTTTCTTTGCAGCCCAAATAATTTCCAAAAGCAGCTTCCTACTAAAAGGAAAAAATAAAAGTGCAAGAAAGAAAGTGAGAGAGAAGGTCAAGAGTTCAGAGCCCAGCTCTGCTGCAAAAGTGAGGAGTTCTCCATGGAGAACATGGAGAAGGGGAACTGAAATTCATGTTTGTCAGTCACAGAAATGCAAAGTGGGCAAAGGAAGTGGAGAAAATTTACTTATTGTGACAGTGGAAGAGCCAATTTGTACAAACGGAGAAAGCTTGGAGCCTATTTTTGTAGTCAGGTTCTGTGCAGATCTATTAGTCCATCAGGTTTGTATCCAGCAGAGCAGTTATTCTCAGGCTTCATTTCAAACTGACAACTAGGCTCAAGTCAATCAGTAAGGAACAGCCCAGCTCAAACGTTTCTAGGAATGGGCATCGCTGTTCCTCACACGCACACTTACAGCTACAACAGCTACTGTGTGCTAGGACGGAGGGTGACGGTGGCAGTGAATCGGAGCACAGGCTGACCTCCTGGGGGAAGTGGGATTCAAACAGTCCGAACAGTCACCTGTGGGAGTGTTTTGGCTGCATTTTGCAAGTCACAAAGATGCCTCAAAGTCAATAGAACAGAGCCTCGAGATCCGGACTTGCTCAGTGTTGTCAAGAAATGCATGAGCAGAGTACCTCCGGGACAAACAGCTAATAGCTGTGTCTGAAAGACCAAGGTTATTAGTCATTCTGCTTTATTCCATCAAGTTTATTCACATACTAAAAATAAATCCCATAGATGTCTTTTACAGGTTGAAACATAAAAAACTAATAGATAAAGAATTTCTCTTTCAACTGACAGTTCAGATAATTATTCTTTTCAAAATCTGAAATGTCATTTATGTCCTGGCCTGAAATAACTTTTAACGTATTGCATTTAGAACAATCCTTTCACTAGAGTATCTTGCAGCCCACAATAGAATCTGCATTTTCTTTATTCAGGACACAGGCCAACTGTGATGGGTTTTCCACAGCCCACTCTCTCACGCACAAATACCCATGAGATATAGAGCAAATACATAAAAAGCTCATAGTTTGCATAGAAAATAAATTAGTAATAAATATTTATACTTAGGCTGTGGTTTCAATACAGCTCATATTAAATATCAACAGATTCTACATTTGTGGATATAAGAGGAAAAGTTACATTAAAGCTGCAGACTGGAAACACACTACCACAGCTGCAGCCAACCTCTCAGGAAATGGAATGGACTTTTAGGAGACAGACGTAGCAGAAATTTAGACCTCTCTCTGTGCCTCTCTGCTGGAAAGAAGGGATGCAATATCTTAAAAAAAAAAAAAAAAAGGAAACTTTTATAAAAAAATAAATCCTTCATGGGAAATTGTTTTTCTTCCAGTGAAAAACACAAACTGTTCAGAGCACCAGTGATCATATAAGCCTGTCACTAGATAAATTCTCATCTCAGTCAGGATGATGAATTCCTGTCTGTCTCATCTTTCAGCTGCTTCTCAGTAAACAATCTGAAATTCCAACCACTGAAGGCCCTGGGAGGAGGAACCAAGGACAGCTCTTCAAATCCTTGCTGAGCCCTCGTCCCTGTGGATGGTACCCACCAAAGGCGAGGCCCAGCCTGCTGCTGCTTTCTTACAGCCTTGACTTTCGGGGGTCTCTCAGTCATCATCTTGTCATCAATCTTGCCCTGTTTCTTGAGGAAACCAATTTGCATGGGCAGCAAAAGTGCCAAAAAAACCCTGTTACACAAGATTGCACCATTTTTTTTAGTAATATAAGCTGAGGCATCACTACCATTATACTTAATTAAAACATCACTTTGCAAGAGCCTGCTTTGTTGAAAGTTTAAGACAGAACGATACCACAATCACCTAATAAAGCTAGAAGACTGACAGTGCGAAACAGTGCTTGGAAAAGAGGGAGTCTGTTGACAAAGCACTGAGAAGTAAGTACAGAAGGGTCATAAAATACATTGAGGTTATAAGAAATGAAAAGGGAATTTAATATTACTGTATGACAACCAGAGTCTAGGTTTATTCAAATATTATTTAAGTTTTTCACTCCCCTTATGCAGAAAAGCCTATTCAGAGGTATCTTTTGAAAAGTTCTCACGGCAGGAAACAATGACAACGAACAACTGAAGCCCCTGTCCCGCTCCCTGTCCCGTCAGTAATAGGGCACCCAATTCATACAGACTCCACAAGCGCCTGCCAAGCAACAAAAGTCATTTTGGTTTAACAAAAAGTACCTTGCAACAAGACAACACATGCAGGGAAAGCAGGTATAACTCCATCAGCCCAAAATACAGCATCATTACATTAAGAACTAACATCCTGGAGAAAATGGATCTGCTTGGACCTGTTCTGGCGCATCGGTTGGACTAGACCATCTCCAGAGGTCCCTTTCAACCCATATTATTCTGCGATTCTATGAAAATACTGTTAAAGACCCTTCAGAGGAGGCGTTCTGTCACTGACTGTACATTCCCCGTCTATGCCTTGGCTGGGAAAGCAGTGATGGACTGCAGAGCTGTAACTTCACAAAAAATATTCTGTCTCATATGCTGGAATCCAGCTGCCAGTGTGATTAGCTTCCTCCAGCCTGAGAGACAACGCAAGGGAAACTAGCTGCAGTGACTCACTAAGGAGCCAAGAAAATCAAGTGAATATTTTTGCTTCATCAAATCAACTCCTACTTGAAAAAATAAGTGACCAATCACTTTGGAAGAAGGCTTTGTTGAAGTTCAGCATACATTGTGGGTGAAACGAAAAGCTTGAGGAGAGGTTGTCTTGGCAACATCATCTGATTCACATTTGAAGATAAATTCACTCTCCAAAGCTAACTTAAAGTGGATGACAGAAATAGGAAAAGAAAAAAAAAAAGGTGGGCATTTGTAACATCTCCTTCTGCCAGCTGCCTGAACTATTTGGGGTAAGGTTTCCTCTGTCCATTGTAAAACATTCCTTTTATAACAACTATTAAGACAAAGAAGTAAGTCTTCAGTCTAGAAAAGCGTGGCATAAGCTCCTCAAAGTTACTCATCATGTGAAAGAGCATGAATGCTTTAATATCTGAAGTACCAGGTTTGGGTTTTTTTTATATTAACACACCAGCAGACAATCGTAACACCACAGTCCAGCCAAGCTCTTGCTATCAATTGGTCCATGTTTGCACTGTATCAGATGTAGAGACTGGTAAAGATTTTTCACCTTTTTTATGTTATTTAACTGCTCTTTGTAGAGTCATTGATTTTAAGGGCTTTAAGTGTCACGTGATTCTTCTGCAAAGAATTTCATTAGAGCTAGCTGGCATCTGGCAGAATAGAAGCACACGTGGTATCAGACAGAATGGCACCAGATCCCGCCTGGGTCAATCCACCCAGGTATCTCCTTCCAGCAGTAATCTCTTAGGTCAGAAATTCCAACTATTAAACATGTTTAGTAAACTCCTTTTTTGCTAAAATGCCCTGCCTCTTATTTCATCAGAATTCTCCTTGTTCTACCTCAGAGGAATACAGAAAATGTCTGATTTCACATACTGTTACTTCTGCCAAGATAATGGGAACATAGCTAAACTGGAACGTCTTGGCTTATTTGTCTCTTTTCCAAGTCATTTAACTCTTAAAGGGAGAAGAATGAAAGAAGAAAAAAAAGGTAATAAAACCTGCATTTCTCTCATTTTTCTGCATTTCTTTTTTCTCTGTATTTCTTTTTAATGGATGACTGCACTCAGCCTAAAATTCCATACAAAATCAATTCCTGACGAAAAAAAAAGAAGAGGTTTATAAAGTTTGCCATTCCATTTCAATCTCCCTTATCAAACACTTCAAGCCCTTTTTTTTCCCTTTTTTTTTTTTTTAATATCCAAGATCCCATAGTCAAACACAGGCAGTTCCAGTGGTTGCTTAAACATCATCCAATTATTTTTCCCAAGCAGACACGCTTCTCTGTGACCTCAGTAAAGTTAGTTAGGGGTTTATGTCTTCCAGTACTCCTTAGCTGCTACCCATTTGCCACACTGGTTTATTTTTTTCAATGAAACAAGTTGCTCCTTTGCCTGGCACTGTAAGATCATGGAGCAGTGACTCCCTGTCAGCTCGTACCTCCGCTGACCTATGCCGTTTTGTCATGAGCTGATAACAATTTGTCAATTATCACTTCTATGGATCATTAGCTAGTATGGGAGCACCCATCAAAACCAGTTTCAGAGTGGAATAGATGAGATGCAGGATTTGGGGAGGAAAAGGAAATCTTACTCGCTTGTCCAGGAGGCTGTACATGGTAACGTAACTTCACAGGGATTAAGCGACCTCTCCTGAGAGAGAGGGGGTAAGTGATTAAGAACCAGAGGTATGGTACATGGCATGCTTTAACGTTTTTGTTCAGTGCACTCTTTTAAGATATTAATATCTAGTGCATTCGTGGTTTGTGTTGGTACTTTTCCGGATCACTTGTTGGTTGTAATAGTGTATTCCATAAATTGCTTTTATGTTGCAATAGTGCATTCTCTGCTGTATTCACAGAACCTGCAGTAGGGGCATGTTGGACATATGAGTGAAGTTCAAATAAATTAATCTGAACCTCTCGGTGAAGTTTTTTTCCCCTCTGCCACACAGAATGACAGAATGGTTAGAGTTGGAAGGGACCTTCAAGATCATGCAGTTCCAACCCCTTGCCCTGGGCAGGGACACCTCCCACCAGACCAGGTTGCTCCAAGCCCCATCCAGCCTGGCCTTGAACCCCTCCAGGGATGGGGCAGCCACAGCTTCTCTGGGCAACCAGGGCCAGGCTCTCACCACCCTCACAGCAAAGAATTTCTTTCTAGTATCCAATCCAAATGTCCCCTCTTTCAATTTAAAGCTGTTACTCCTTGTCCTGTCACTGTGCTTCCCAACAAAGAGTCCCTCCCCAGCTCTCCTGGAGGCCCCCTTCAGATACTGGGAGGCTGCTCTCAGGTCTCCCTGGAGCCTTCTCTTTTCCAGGCTGAACCCCAGCTCTCTCAGCCTGTCTTCACAGCAGAGGTGCTCCAGCCCTCTGAGCATCTTTGTGGCCTCCACTGGACTAGTTTGAACAGATCCATGTCCTTCCTGTGCTGAGGACTCCAGAGCCGGACACAGTGCTCCAGGTGGGGCCTCACCAGAGCAGAGCAGAGGGGCAGCTCAAAGCCTACTACCTTAAGACGCCCCCAAATTTTTGTCACTTGACAGCTTCTACCATCTCCATCTCATGGCACCCTCTATATCCACGTAGTTCATAACCTATCTTCTCTATTAGTCTCCTGAATAGCCTCTAAAGGCAACTACTGCTGAAATTTGAGGAATTGTAGTAAATTGGTGGAGAAGATTGATTTCAACACAGGCAACATCTTCATCGGATCTCTCGGTTTGTGAAAAAAAGATGTCCCTTAATACCCTTCCTAATAATGATTTTTCATGCTGCTGTGGAGAGATTCACTGCTTCCCCATGCACTAAAGTCATGCAGTTTTGCCATCAGTCACTCACCCCACTTCGAAAGCAACCCTTTGACTAATTTCATCATTTTGGCTTGAATTTCCTTTTTATTAGCTATCTTACTTTTTTCCAAGTCCTAACTTTTAGCACTGCTATGCTAACAGATGGCACAAGCCTTCCTTCAACGATAAGAAGTCTAACACTTTTATAAAGGTAGTATTTCCTTAATGGGAGTGAACAGGTGGGCAGACCAGAAGGATGTAATAATTACATGTAACTGGTTAGAAATAAAAGGACAATCTCAAATACCTGCTGCTGATGATGCAGAAAAAGTCTCAGGTACAGCAACCATGAAAAGAAGTTCAAAAAAAAAACCAAAAAAAAACAACCCAAGAAACCCCAAACCAACCCCCCTAACATGCTTGAAAATCTGGAGCAAGAGCCACTGCTGCTGCAGCCACCTCTGTGATCCTACAGGCACGGGCAATGTTCTGCCCTCATGTATGTCTGGAATGACAGGAGACCTGATTGACTGCCACTGAGGTAGCTCAGAGACCCTCTGGAGAGCATTTCTTTTCTTGCGGGATCCTACCTTGCCCACATTTAGCCCCTCACAGAAAGCTCTGCCCACGTTCTCCAGTACTGCATTCCCAGAGGTGAGTCTTCATTAGCAGCTGATGTATGAAATTATTTTATAAAGACATTTTCCCATTGTTTCTGCCTAAAATTGCTTGCCATTAGCTCTCTTGAGGATCTCTCCTACCATGCAGTCCTTCTGTGGCAAATTAATACGGGACTGCGTATGATCTATTCCCCGCAAGCTTTATCTGTGCTCGAGGTGATAAAGTGGAACAGATAATTACCTATCTTAACACCATCAGCAGTTAGGGGTTTTAGGGCCAAAATAGCTCATACTTGAAAAAGTAAAAAGACTGGGGAAAAATATGTTGTGAAGGTTGCAAAACCAGAATCATTCCCAAATAAAAGTCGTGTGTGAATAGATTACAGATTTTAAGATCATAAGGCATACCTAGATAGGCAGGAAAATTAAGTGTGTTCTCTCCATCTTGCCTCATAAATGTAAATACTACATAAAAATCACTTATTGTGTATTTATTATGCCCTGTAGAGAAGATACTATATCTATTGGTAAATTTTTCTAGTGATAATTCAGCCAGTAGTATGTTCCCAGTGTTGAGGCTGGGCACTAGGCAATCCTCATGGGCTCCGAATCATCCCTGGAGGCATGGTCACAGCCATGGGAAGCGGGCCAGGATTCCATTCCACGGCCCTTGCTTCTCCTTTGGAGTGAGCCAAAACAGGCGGAGAGCGCTGGGGTTGTTCACCCTCAAGAAGAGAAGGCTCCGGGGAGACTTCATAGCAGCCTTCCAGTATCTAAAGGGGCTACAGGAGAGCTGGGGAGGGACCCTTTGTCAGGAAGTGTAGTGACAGGACAAGGGGTAATGGCTTTACATTGAAAGAGAGGAGATTTGGATTGGATACTAGAAAGAAATTCTTTGCTGTGAGGGTGGTGAGACCCTGGCCCAGGTTGCCCAGAGAAGCTGTGGCTGCCCCATCCCTGGAGGGGTTCAAGGCCAGGCTGGAGGAGGCTGGGAGCAACCTGGTCTGGTGGGAGGTGACCCTGCCCAGGGCAGGGGGTTGGAACTGCATGATCTTGAAGGTCCCTTCCAACTCTAACCACTCTAGGATACTATAAAAGAGAAAAGTTATGTGATTAAGGAAGGATTTGGGACCAGAGTTTCTCAGGCATTCAGCGGTTTGATGTTACAGACAAGTGAGTGCCCCACGGCACTCTCAAAACACTCCAGCCAAGCTACAAAGTAAGGGGACTTCAGTACCTGCCTCACAAAACTCTATCAGGCATCCAGTTTAACGCCTTCATAGTAAAGCTCAGTAAAATGTGGAACTTGCATCCCATTTCAATGTGGGGTTTTTATTAAACTTGTTGCAATGAACAGCTAATTGGCCCTTGGTATGAAAAATACTGTGTTCTGCCTTTAACCCCAACCAAAGAGTCGCTGCCATTTCTCTGTCACCTTTCTCTCTGGGTTCACTGAAGCAGATTCAGAAGATTTTGCGTCAGCCCCGCGCTGAACTGCAGCGCCCTGGGCCAGTGCTGCCTCTCCTGCCGGTGGTACCACATGAAGGAATGCCTCACTTTTCCCCTCTGGACTAGGCATCGCTGTCTGGGCTGCACTGTGAAGCTCAGCTGGAGGGAAGGGTCACATTGCATTAGGAGAGAGGGGTTTCGCGGACAGCTTGACTTAGGGGAGCGAACAGGGGCAGGACCTCAACATTGATAATAAAGTACTAACTGAGAAATGCTGCTAAATTTATACGACAGGAAACGTTTGCGCTTTTGATGGACTCAGAAGTGAAATATTGGAATTGTGTTTTAACAGACCCATGCCAAAAGACTCTTACATTTATCTGATAAGTGACCAACATGGAAAAAAAAATATGTTTTCCTGAGAGAAGCTTCAGTTTTACTTCAAGTTCCTGTTCCATAAGAAAAGCACTCAACCAAAAATTCCCAGCCAGGCTCAGAAAATCTTTGAAAACTAGTCCCTGCCTTTCAAGGGTACATTACTCTGCCGTCAGAGCCTTCCAAGCCTTTTAAGGGCAAAAGAAACCCAAATATACACCTGTAATCAGCAATGTAAAACTGGATGAAGGACTGATGCACTTTATCCAAAGCAGAACTGCAGAAAAGCTTAGGTTTTCCTCTCCCTAGTTCCCCCTCTTCAAACAGAATGAAATTGTGATTAAGACGAAAGAGGTTAAGTGGAATCCACTCCAACCCTCTTTTTGAAGCCTACGTTAATCATCAAGCTTTCTCATCGATTTTGGTAGAATGGTAACATTATACAGTTACAAAACAACTAATCATCCTTGACTCTCTATTTGGGCTCGCTGATACTCTGCTAAGGTTAGACATGTGATTAAGAGGTAGATTTCAAGTCACCTCGTCACTCTTAATTGTGTAAGCATTACTGCACACGCTGCTCATTTGAAATACCCCAGCAGCGGCGCATTAAGAAAAATTAGGAAAAACTTCTGGACTATATTCACACCATACAGTCCAGTATGTATACTGGACATATTGAAAATGTGAAATAAAATAATTTGTGATTTTTTGTGAATAAAATAATTTGTGAAATAAAATCATTTAACTTGATCAAAATGTGAGTGAAAAGTCTTTAAATAAATAAATCCATCAGCCAAAGTATTTACCACATTACACTGTGGCGACCAAAGTTTTGTTATAGTGCCTGCTAAACTTGCTAATCATGCCAGCATTCTGTATATATGTACCAGTTTGAATCATACAGAGCATAACACTTTCCAAGTTAGCCTATTAACAGAGAAGTACAAACCAAGCAGTACCATCACTACTGAAGATACACGAAGTCAATGTTTTTCTATCAATATCTGAATGGGTTTTATTAACTGGTTTGTAGGCAGTTGGACTAGATGATCACTGTAGGTGCCTTCCAACTGAACTATTCTATTCTGTTCTAATGGACTTCTCTCTCATTCACAGTCACTCCTTCTCCTGAATGGCCACTGTTTTGGAATTTTTAAAAGAAATTACATATTTGAGACAGATTTTGAATGCAGAAATTGCACTCAGTTATCACAGGAGGAAATTCCTGAAGCAAAGACAAACATCCAATACATCTGCAAATTTCCCAAATATATACTCAATCCATAAACAGGTAAAAAATCCAATAAGTAAAAACAAAGCCACAGCAATATCGTTATTAATACACTTTAAATAGGAAAAGGAGACTAGCTTTCACTTAATTAATTTACATTTTGTGCATCTTAAAACACAAGTGCTATTTTAGTTTCATAGCATGCTTGCCTGAACAAAGAATTCATCATCGCCATAAGGTATGAAATGGTTAGTTTCAATGTTGTCGAGACGCTGATATGGCAGCAGAGTATTAAGAGTAAAATTAACTGTTACTGGACCTCATTGTGAGTGGAATAGCCTTCTAATATCAGCTACCTTTGAAAATGAAAGATGGCAATGTCTATAAAACTTTACTGCAAACCAATCCAAGAGATGAACTGGTAGTTCTACAAAAATATATATAAACACCATGCAGAGATATTTTATAGGGAAATGAACAGGACATGTTTTTATATACTTCAGCTTTATGATTTATTGGATGTCTGCTCAATATAAGGATACAATAAAGGAAAAGGATATTTCCACTTTAGCAGACTCATGAAACCAAAGCCTATGAAAATAAAACTGATCCCTGAAATTCACATAAATTTTTGCCTAATAAATATCATTTGTAAAAGATTTGTGTGCAAATATTTTTTATTCTCTAGGTATTTTTATGCTACCTATTAAACTTAAATATATTATGGACTGCTTCGAATCAATTTAACAATTCTATCCAGTATATTATTAAAACTTTGCAAACATTGAGCATTTTATTTAAGGTATAGGGTGTTAATACTACCTCTTGAGTATATGACAGCAAAGGCTCCACAAAAACCTGAGCTGGATAAATCAGAAAATCTGGATCCAGTTCACAGATGCTCTTTGCTGTCTTGGCCAAGTCACTGAATCAACCCTCTGCGCTAATTCCCTTTTTTTTTGGGTACCAGCAGTTGTTTGTGTGCTCAGACAGGGCAATGACAAGGCCATAAATACATCAGGCCTTATGTGAGGAGATGGGAGAGCTTGGGAACTGCCACCATTAATGGTGGCAATTTTAAGTTCAACACACGTTATTTGTATTAATTACAGAAACTTAAGGTCCAGGTTCAAATGCTCAGTGAAAAATCAACATCGAGAGCTGCCAAGATTAATTTAGTCTGTGGTGAAATAAAAACCAGTACTGAAATGACACAACAGGTTTCCATGAGCATTCATGTGGATTTCTACTTAAGTTCCCTTTGGTGAAGGAAGGATGCATTTGGTGATCATTCAGTCAGCAACAAAGCGTCACTTACATCCTTGTTGAAAGCATGTTCTGATTATGCACATCCAAGTACCTTTACAAAACTGTCACCCCTTCATACAAGAAATCCCCACTGTAAGAGGCTGGGTTGGTGGATCTTCTCATTAGAGAAGCAAAAAAGGGCTTGGGTCTTCAAAAATTCAAACAAGTGAAACAATAGGTCTTTTAATACCATATTGGAGGAATGACGTGAGATTACAAAGGCTGTAACTTAAGTATTCTCCAATTACTTCCAGGAACTCTCCATTGAAGGTCTTTCTTGAATCAGTCTATGGTTGCAACATTTGCACAGGACTTTTAATCTGAAAAGCCTTCCTACACAATTAAGAATCACAGCCAGAGAACCAAGGAACAAACCAACACTGTGCATCTGTACAAAGCAATACTGCAAAGCTCCGTCCTCCAACCACGTTTTCCTGATTTGTTAGTCAGCCCAGGCCGAGGTGTGGAACAGACTGCTCAGATTTTCTTGGTTAGCCTTTTTATCATTACTGTTAACTACTTTCTCTGTTGAAATACATTTTTAAATGCAATATACCTAAAGGTTGCAGTAGGAATTAAAATGAATCAAGTAACTAAATGTAGGTATATACTGCACTTAAAGTAACCATAAGACAGCAAACACATTACAAGTTTCTAAGACTTACCATTGTTACCCTGGATTTCACTCCAGCCTCTCTGTTACAAATTTTGCATTTCATACTATGCAGAATTATAGAGCGATTCAGTTATCTGAGTACATAATCTGAATGGCCTTTCCAACCTGACAAAAGCATAAAACCCTCCCACCAAAAAAGTCAGTATACATACTTATGCTGCTGCTGTCATTGTTCCAATTTGCCAGTCGAATGCCTGTGTGAAGACTTCAGAGCAATCAGAGGATTAACTGAAAGAGAACAATAATCTGCTCAGTTTGCTCGTGAAAAAGCAAATAAGTGTAAGAAGACAAATGAAAATAAGTCTAATTCCATGAATTCAGCCATACTTGCTCGAAAAGTCTAACATAATAAGTATTTCAGGTTTAACATTCCCCTCTTCTCGTTCATTACACTGAAGACTCTTTGGTATCGGTTCCTTGCTTGTGGTGGTCAATATTATTCCCTAGGACATACCATTCCAATCTTTTCTGTCTAGACCTTTTTTCACCACGTCAGCTGAGAAACTGGACTGAGATAACCCTTTGCAGGAAATGTATCTAAACTATTTTATGAGCAGGTTCAAATACACTCGCTTCCTAGACCACAGAAACTTCTGCTATCTTTTGCTAATTTTCTCTTCCTTCACCATTCTCTCCTGATGAAGCTCTGTCACTGAACTATGGAGGTCTGAGGCTCAAATTTATTTTAGTTGCTCAAACAATACCACTGGGAGAAAAAAGAAAACGAAAACCAAAACCCTCACAAAAAGATTGCAGACATGTATGGTGCAGAAATTTGGGAAGCTTTGCTCTCATTCCTATGTGAGGAAAGGAGTGGAATGACAAGTCTTTAGTATTGCTGGAATTTAGTGGGTAGGCTGTTACTGGTTATAGCTAATCATGTATTTAGCAACATTAGCACGTAAGGTCAATTAGATTTCTAAAGGAATTGGCATGCATAATCCAGCTACACATTAGGAGCTATTAGCCAAATAATTTAAGTGGTGAACTATGGAATCACCCAAAATGCAGCAAAAAGGAATGTGACATCTGCCATCACCCACTATGGAGGGGACACGAAAGCAACATAACTGCCTGTGAAGAGCAATTTTTTGGGTAATTACGTATCAGCTGAAGAAATGTCATGCATGTTCTGTTGAATAAGCCCCTGCTTTCAAAGATGAGCCATAGCCTGGTCTCCCACAAAGCTGAGTGAATCACACTGGAGCTGCTGGCTGGGAAGAACAAGACAGCACATTTGCCTTTCTTTCCCCCTGGATCTCCAGGCTCATCCATCGCAATGCAATTCTCTCCCTGAGGAGCTTCACACTTTGTTATGAATCAGTGCAAAATTCACAGGCACAGGATTCAAAATCGTGCTGTCTGAGCTCTGGAGAGTAAGAATCAAGGGGCTAGCAGGGATGGGACAAGCGCGAGGAAGGCTGTGTGTCTATGTGAGTGTTCCTCCTCTGAAGAGACTAACGTATGGATGCAAAAAGCAACCCTTTTTCTCCTCTTGCCATTCCTCATTGTATCCCTGCAATAACCACGCTGCTCTCATGCTCTCTCCTGTGACACAAGTATGGTGCCCTTGGAGAAAAAACCCTCTCCTGTGAGATTCACACTAAGCCTAGGGGTTTTTTAATGCTGCTGAAAACCCTTGGTAACAGTTCAGTATGTCTCTTATGACTTCTTTCACCATGGGCTTAAAGTCTTATTCCAACCAGAAACTGAGCTAGCACACTTGGTTTAACTACTCTCTGCCTAAACAAAGTCTAAATGAAGATACGGATTGAATTAAAACACTCAGTACAGCAGGCTGTAAAGAAAAATCCTCACCACTGAGGGAACAGTAATTATCAGTGAATTATGACTTTATTCTATTGAGATCATCCTATTTCTTGCTCGAGTTACATCAATATGCATGATGATCAGAACATACATGCTTAAGTTTTAAGGTGCTTATTTTAATAATTGAAATGTTTAGGGTCTTTTAAAGAAAAATTATTTTCTTTCACTCGAGCAGAAGCCATAACAGTAGTGGGTATTGGCTGACACTCATTTGTACAAGGAAACGCAGCTTTTGCAACTTCCATTTTGACTCATGAAACCAGGGAACTGTCAGAGTTGGAAGGGACCTCTAGAGCTCACCCAGTCCAACTCTCCTGCTAAAGCAGGGCTGCCCAGAGCACATCACTCAGGGCTGCATCCAGGAGGGGCTTGAAGGTCTCCAGAGAAGGGGACTCCACACCCTCCCTGGGCAGCCTCTGCCAGGGCTCTGACACCCTCACCCCCGTTTCTCCTCACATTCCAATGGAAATTCCCAATTCCAGCTTGTCCCCCTTGCCCCTCGTCCTGTCACTGGGAACCACTGATTCAAGATTCACAGCTTATTTTATGAGATACACATGCGTTAGCTGCAGGAATTTGTGGTCTGTTTCTGAAAACTCAAATTACTGTTTCTAATACAAGGCTTAGGTGACAAATTTTAACCTAATGCTCTATAGATATAAAAAGGAACCCAAAGAATGGAGCAACATGACTTTGCTGAATGAACGAGAACCCAGTTACCTAATGCAACTCTTGTTCTAGACTGGATTTCAGCTCAAAGAGAATGCAATGTTAGGTTCTAAGAAATATGACAGTAACAAAATGAAGCACAACAAAAATAGAAAAATTAATATCAATTTCCTATTTCAAATAGAAAAAATAATGTAGGGCCAGAAACTCATAAAATTCTACTCTTTGGCTTTGTCAGCTGCCTTTCAGGGAACAGAAAGCCTTCTCAAACCAGCCAGTGCCTGTGAACACAGGTACTGCTGCTTGTTGAAACAAGTGAGCTGCTCGTGATCCTGCCTGGTTTCTTCACCTAATTCTCCTTATTGAAATAAATTACCCAGCTGTGGGTCAACTGCCTCTCAGGGAACAGCCCCAGTATCACGGGGCAGGGCCTGCTGCTGCATCACTGCAAAGGGTTCCCTTGAAAAACCCTCATTAAACTGGAAGGAGGGTTTTGGGGAGGGTGAAGGACAGTGTGTAACTTGTGCTTTCCTTTTCATGCTTCTCCATTAACCTGCCCAGCATCTACAGGCAGTGGATCCAAATTACTGCATCCTATGCCCCTCTGCATGACAGTGTTGTAGCCTGGGAGGTGACTGCTGAGTGAAGGAACACCAAATGCTTGTGAGTACTCTACTGGAGCAAGGATCTTAACAGTACAACCACAATACTGGAGTCCAGCTGGACAATTCAAGTCATCAGAAAGTACTAGTAATCCTCCTTGCAAAACACAATGTCGGATAAAACACCTGGCGACTCATCTGCTCCAAGACTCCTCAGACCTGTCAGGCCTTTTCTACAAGTAGTTTCTTGTGAACTCTTTTTTTTTTTTTTTGACTGTTGTATTTTTTGACATGGATTGTCATTTTTTGGAGCCACCTTCCTAAGTCTACCGGATGCACTTCTCATTTATGGTTCACTTAGATGTTATGTTGGTTTGTTTTCTTTTGCTTTTGACAAGTTTCTGGATTATCACATAACCAAGAACCAAAGCATGCTAAGAACTTCAGTATCGCATCATCTCGGCTGCTAATATAAAAAGACAGCAGAAAATAAAAATAGCAGACAAGTTCTCTGGGAAAAAAACATTCCAGACCTCAGGCACTATGTAAATTGAACAGGAAAACTGTTGGTGTCCCAACTAAACACCTACCAACATGCATGCCAGGAGACACAATTTATCTCTAGTTTCAAATAACTCATTTTTAAGTTCACAAAGAAAAAACCTTTCACATTCATAATACAACATGAAGAAAATGTATTCAACCTAAAAAAAATCTGACACTTATGAAAAACAGGCCAAAGGATGTCAGAAAATGTTATCTGCTTTACCAAAGCTCATTAGTCCACCTGAAACAGGATGCTGTGGCATCAAGGGCTTCAGAGGAACCTCAAAGGGTTTCCTCAAGGCAGCCAAGCAATAAACCACATAATAAAATCTCCCATCTCAAACTCTTAAATTAAAAAGTTTTCAGGCATGTAGTGCAAAGATAATTTGAAGCTTCTCTAACTGTTTTACATATTGGATACAGTATAATATATTATGTACAGCTGGTGCTCACATAAACTGCTTATGTATTTATGAAGGTAATAGAAGTGGAACATTACGCAGAGATGATATTTTCATAAAGTCTTCCATGTTTCTGATCCCTCTGACTTCTCAACATTTTATATTATGTGTAGCAAACGTCTAAAAATACAAGAGCTTTGCTTATGAGCCAAGGCACTGAATCACTATGATTTTTCCAAATATTTTGAGATTGTTAGGCTTTGCTTTTATTTGTAGTGTTGTCACACTGGATACATAATGGGATATTCTGTCTATCTTTGTGAATAAGAAGATTTTTTTATAAAAATATCTCACTAATCTCTTAGCTCCAGTGAAATCTTGAAACAGCTAAAAGTATGTGCTGGGGAAAAATAAGTAATTTCCTTTCAAATAGAAGTCAGGTCTCATTTAAATGAATATCTCTGCCTCCTGTTATCATGGGAGAAGGAGCAAATGCAAGGGCCCCCTCTTGGCTTCACAATAACAAATGATAGAGACTTTTTCATATCTGTTCTTATTTACTGCTTCTCCATAGTGAACAGTATCAATCTTTTCACTCTTTCATAAAAAAGTTTTTCCACATCCCTAATCTTGCTTGTTATCCCTCCCTGGTCAATATGCTTTAATCTGGCAGAAAACCTCATTATGAGATCCAAAACTAGATGGAAATTACTTGGGAGTGCACATTTTTATACTATGAGAGTGGATACAGCTCAGCTTCCATAGGGATGTATTATACTTTCTAGTTTTCACATCATGAATGGGTATTTTCAGAGATAATTCAGTTCAGCATTACCAATATAGCCAGAGCTATAAAGGAGATCACAAAAGATGACCCTAATGACGCCTGAGTGTCAAAAACCTGTGGCATCACCTTCAATCTAGAGCAGTCAGCTGGGAAACCTGGATATGATATACTTCATCATCACCCCAAAATTTCCCTAGCTATTTAGGGCAAAGAGGGGATAAACGTAAAAAAGTTTCTACCTAACTGCAAGAATTTGCAATCTTGCTCAATGCGGTGTCTTTCTGGACAAAATTTTAGGAAGCAGTACGAAGCACTCCCTCATGCCTTAAAATGTGCTTCATCTTCCTTACTTTGTGACATCCAGAAGAACTGTCCTAACCAGGCTGATGAATAAATATGAAAGTTATCAGAAGTACTGATGGGGACAGCAAACAGAGAATTTTTCAGTTTGAGGGAATTAACAGCAGAAGTGAAATCATTAGAATCACTATTTCCCAAATGCTGAGGTAAGAAAAGAATTGTTCTAAGGTAATCGACTGTTGCAGCAGGGGAGGGAGAAGAAAATTAACATTTTGTGTAACAATGAGTTTTGAGGACTATTTTGCCATAAGGTAGTTTAACCCATTTCTGAGGTAAGGACAACCTCTTGCCTTTGAATCTCCTGCTGATCAAAACAAGAGCTGAAACCAAGGGGTTTAAGAGTGCACTGACTTGCTTTACTGGGAAGGGAGAAACTTGGGCGTGTTCCTAATTGCTTGAAAAACATTTGTTACCATAGACAGGGATTGCGTAAGTAATAAAGTCATTTAAGCACTTAAAAACATCCAAATAGTACACTGTGTTTTATCAGTGAACATATTCCAGATTGGCTCTGCAGTTCCTCATGTTTCAAGAAGCAAACCCAACTCACAGAACTGGAAGAAGGCACTGTCATCCTTGGGTCATTCCCTGCATTTTTAAAGCTACCTGTTTGGCTTTTCTCCCCACCCCTCTGTTTGCACTCAACAGAACCAAGGGGTGGTGCAAGGTGGCATTAGGTCATTTGGAAAGCTGGCAGGAAATCATTCAGCATCCAAGGAAGTTACTTCTCAACCCTCCAAACATCACTATTTCTATAGCTAAACATAACTGCAGGGGCCAAGACCCAAGATGGTATGGTGTTTCTCAACGTGAGGCTTAACCCCCAGGATCCCCGCGATCATCCCTCCTGCCAGCTGTTTTGACAACACCAACATTTTGAACACTGGCATCACTAACGATACTTCACACTTAATTACATTTTTTCTGCTTTAAGCTTTTCATACCTTTAAGTGCTGCTATGATTTGTTTTCTTTAACAAAAAAACCTCTGTATGAACAGTAGCTTCATTTAGATAGAGATTACGTACTCTGAATTTGTAAGAAGATTAGAAGATAAATATTAATAACATTAGCCTATATGGGGAAATTAAAAGGACCTATGAATAACATTGCTCTGTATAATTTAGCACAGAGATCTATCATGCTATTAAGTGAATCTGATTATGTCTAATTTGCAAAACTGAAGAAACTGAAATAATCAAACTGATTAATAAATGAAGTTAGGCAAAGTTATCTGTTCCAAGCTACTTGTTCTGTTATAGCAAATTCTGGCACCTCTGGTACTAAAGTGCACAGCTGCCTCCTCCTGCTATAAATATTGCAACCATGTTTACCCATGTTAACTAAAGATCAATGTAATGTAAATACTACCAAAAAAAGTAAACTATGTAATGGGCCAGGTGGAAATACAGCTAGAACACTCCATTCAGTTCAGTGAAGTTGAGTCACAGGATGTTCCTGATGTAACCCGAGGTATACTAGAAGAGTCAGATCTGACTCTTCAGCACAGCCATTACAATGGTCAATGGTAAGGGTAGCTCTAAGCGACCTGTAAGCTGGAGGTCTGTTGTAAGCAGACATTCCCCGAATCACACAAGCTCGGGCATTAACTGACTAAATCCAGGCTAGAACAGCCTACCATGTACTCCTAAAAAAACCTGAGCAGCATCTTAAAAGAAGGGAATGTTCATTTTCTTTATAAGCTATTGAATGTTCCAGGCAATAATTAAAGCGCCCGTGAATACAGCAGCAAGGAAAATGAGAATTTTCCATTATCTTCGTAATGAATTTCATTTCCTGAACTTGGTTTGGATTTTATTTAATTTACTGACAGGTACAATCTCCAGTGATGCAATCCTCATGCTTCTAAAACTGAAGGAGTTATGCCAGTTATACCATGCTCTTTACTACAGATTATTTATTAAGACTTTCCCTTTCATGGAATTTATTTTCTGCCTGAAAGCAAATGAAAAACTTAAACCCTAAGGGAAGGAAACAAAATAGTTAAGAAAAATGTTACCGTTTCAGCTGCCATTAGTAATACCACAGAATCACAGAAAACTTTGGGTTGGAAGGGACCTTCAAGGTCATTGAGTTCCAACCCCCCTGCCCTGGGCAGGGACACCTCCCACCAGACCAGGTTGCTCCAAGCCCCATCCAGCCTGGCCTTGAACCCCTCCAGGGATGGGGCAGACACAGCTTCTCTGGGCAACCTGGGCCAGGGTCTCACCACCCTCAAAGTCAAGAGTTTCTTCTTAATACCTAATTTAAATCTCTCTCTTTCAGTTTAAAACCATTACCCCTCATCCTATGGCTCTACTCCCTGGTAAAGAGTCCCTCCCCATCTCTCCTGTAGCCCCTTCAGACACTGGAACGCCATTACAAGGCCTCCCTGGAGCCTTCTCTTCTCCAGGCTGAACAACCCCAGCTCTCTCAGCCTGTCAGTGGTATATCCTAGAGTCACAGCACTAGCATGATCCCTCCAACACTCCAAGCAGGCCAATCAACAAAGACCCATAGCAACAGGAGTGCCTGCAAGCTAAGGCAGAACAGTCATATTACAATCTTCTCTGTAAAAGGATGGATTCATCCTCACACACTTTCGGCGTTTCTTCTGATGGGCAATTCCTGTAAGTCATCCCTTCAGCATGCTCCCAAACCAAAGAAGTGGAGACTATACAAAAAGGCAAACAGCTACCCAAAATTATCACTGCTAGTAGTAGCAGCACATCACTGTCATGCTCTTCCAAGTTATCGGTACTCTTAGTACGCATGTTGCACACCTTGACATATTGGTATCTGGCAGTTACATATATTTTATAACATTCTTTGATGTAACACATAGGAACACTGGCCTCTATACTTTTTCTGTTATCTGTATAAATTCTAATTTAAAAGGTATTATAGGAGCCCACTGTTANTCAAACTCAACAGTCCCAGCTCCTTCCACCGCTCTCCATAAGATTTATTCTCCAGGCCCTTCCCCAGCTCCGTTGCCCTCCTCTGCACTCGCTCCAGCCCCTCCAGATCTCTCTGGTGTTGAGGTGCCCAGAACTGGACACCAGACTCAAGGGGTGGCCTCACCAGTGCTGAGTCCAGGGGGACAATCACCTCCCTACTTCTGCTGGGCATACTATTTCTAATACAAGCCAGGAAGCCATTGGCCTTCTTGCTGCCCTGGGCACTCTGCTGGCTCATGTTCAGCCGCTTGTCAACCAGAACCCCCAGGTCCTTTTCTGCCAGGCAGCTTTCCAGCCACACTTCCCCAAGCCTGTAGCGATGCAGGGGGTTAAGGGTTTATGTAAGATTTAATGGCACAATCTGGAAAAGATAGCTACATGCACATCTATATTTATGTGAGTTATATATATATACACACTGTTTTTTCCCCAAACCAGATCTTCGTCTTTCTAAGACCCTGTCTACAAAGGCACAGAAGAGATCCTGCTTTGACAGAAGTCTACTTCAAATAACACTGTTGTGTGTGTGTAGAAAACCTGCCTGACTTGTTACAGGTGGGTACTGAATGAGTAAGATGAGGCCAAGAAGGAAAATGGTGTCTTGCTGTGAAGGCAGCTGTTGAATGATGAAAACAGTGGGGGGGGAAGGAAGGATTCAAAGATCCCCGTACAAAAGAAGCATTTCACTGAGCACCATAGAGTTCTTAGTGATATGGGTGCCAAAATTGTCAGTGGGCTGCAGCACAAACAGGTCTTTGTTCCTGCAGAGCTTACTGAAAATATTCAGCAGTAACTTTTGCTAAATTATCCTGGAGACTGCACTGTATTAATATTAGTATTTTTCCTTTATGCTTTGCATATCAGAAATGTACATTAATGAAGCACTTCCATTTCATAATTACATAGTATCCTAATTTAGTAATCTGCAAACATGTATGAAGACTACTATAAACTCAGTATGTAGGAAACAGTGTTTGAATATGTCAGTAAAAACCCTCCCTTCAGCTAGTAACAACAAGCTTAGAGTGATGCTGGTCACTTTCCTGCACTGTGCACTCAACAAAATGCTAGAGCTGTTACAGAAACAAAAGGAATAGCAGTGAAAAATATGTGTAGCATGTGTAACCGAGGAGCTTTGCAGTGTACTGATCCTCTAAATTACATGCAGGAGTTGTCTATCTTACTAGTTAACAGCAGCTGGGTTTATAGGCAGTGCCCTGAGGTTGCAGGAAACTTTCTCATTATTCGCTCAGCAACGCTGAAGCTGAGAGGAGGAGAGTGGCAGGAGGCTGGTCACACTAGTTATGACCTAAACCAGAGCCAGGTAGATTGTCTTTTCTTCTTCTTTTCAGGCAAACTAGACAACATCTTTCTCACATTCAGATAGTGTGACTTATGTTAAGTCCTTAAATCTAATCATCACATAAGAATTAAAGCTAATTGGGATACATACTGTGTTTTCTCATGTACTTAGACTTCATAAGGTGCTGCCTTAATTGAGGCTTAGATCTTTACTAGTGTCTTTGAATGTCACTGCAGTACAAGCAGAAAATGCAAGCATAGCCACTGCATAAACATTAAACAGGCAAGTAGAAGAATGACCCAGGAAAAACGAAGCCTTATTAGCTATCAGCAGAGATGGGGAAAATCTACTACTCAAATTGAAAGGTTCGACAGTTCCAAGTACCCCAACAGCCGCTGGAACCATGTAACAGCATAAAAACCAAAGCAGAATAGAGAAGGAAACAGATGAAGCAAGACATTGGAATAGATTATGCAGAAATGGGAACAGGCGAGAAAATTATACCGCTAATCTGGAAGCAAGGCCAGCAGTGAAACCGAAGGAAGGGGAATCTGTATAGTGACTGAAAGTATGGTTTAGAAGCTCTTATAATTTTGACAGCCTTGCTTCTGAAGGCAGGTGCTCTTTTGCTCTTAATGCTCCTGGGAGAAGGTAAAACACAGATTTCAGGGGATATGACTGCAAATACTGAGGATAACTCATATTTTAAAAAAAAAAAAAAACAAAAAACTTACCTGTGTAATCATGGCCTTACTGCAGTTTGCAGTGGTAGCTTCACTGCTTTCCAAGTGTTAAGATTTCATTCAGTGACACAAGAACCCTCACTGATCATTGAACGGTAATGCTCTAAACACGACAGAAAACCCCATGCCCCTTCTCGAAGCAGGAGATCGACCTAGCCATAGATTGGACAACTGAGCCTCATCACCATGCTGTGAAGAACATGCAATTGAGGACAAAGGAGGTGGGCAGGAGGTGGCTACCACTGCAGCCAGACCCAGTTTCCCGGAAGAGGATACAGCCAAGAGTGTTTGCCAGTCT
Source organism: Nycticryphes semicollaris (assembly GCA_013400055.1). Classification (NCBI taxonomy): domain Eukaryota; kingdom Metazoa; phylum Chordata; class Aves; order Charadriiformes; family Rostratulidae; genus Nycticryphes; species Nycticryphes semicollaris. The sequence goes on along the minus strand of VXBJ01001583.1, from coordinate 104,294 downwards.
GCTCAGTGTCTTAAAAGAATCTCCTGGCATGGATTGCTCAGGTTTCCATATCTGACATAATCCATGCTTCTCTTTCCCCCCCCCATTCTGGTAACATTTGATTTGTTTAAATACACTTTTACATTGTGTGCATAAAGCAAAATCTATTCAACATCTTTCAACCTGAAGAGTTTCAGAGGACAGGGCAGCCAAGTACTCAAGAAGCACTCTGCTAGCATCTAGGAAAAAGGAGGAATGGTAAGCAAAAAGGACAAACTGGCAGCCATTAACATGTTTCTTTTCATGAGTTATTTTACTAAGCTAGAGATATTTCTATAGACAGTGATACAATTATCATAGAGAAGAAGAGAGTTTGCCATTTATGATCACGTATGAAATGATCACAAATCACCCCCACTTGCCTATCTGAAGGCTCACCTTAATCCAAGCCAATAGTTTCCAGCATCAGGGTACAAAAGCAAAGAACCTAGAAAAACGGAGGAGGGAGCTTTACGTAAGTGCCTGCTCCAAGGTATGAGCTGGGAGAAGCTGTTACAGGGTCGCCGACACCCTAGGAGACTGCATTAGCTCTCAGTGCTGCGTGCCCTCTTGCTAAGAGCTGAAATAAGAAAAGCTGCTAGCAAGGCTGGTGGAGTGAGCTAGAGCGGTGGGTGGCAGGGAGCAGCAAGTTACAGCGAAAAAAAAAAGAGGGTCACCATACAAAAACTGACAGCTTAAATCAGGCCGTGTTTCCCGGCGAGCTTGAACAATCCCAAGCTGGAAGCAAGCGTCAGCACAGAACGGGAAGAAACCAGCGGGTCTAACATTTGTTTCAGCAGGGGAAAGAGCACTGAATAAGTGTTATACACGAGGAACACAGCACCACTTGCTACTCTGCCTACCACATTAAATCATACTGTTGCCCTGCAGCATAAATCTTGTTTGCCGAGCTAATTTAGGTATACAAGCACAGAAAATTAACTCACTGCCATCAGAAAATGTGGTTAATTTTCCTCGAGTTTCTAGACAAGAGCTCAGCTAATGCGGTGACAACCTGACCCTCAATGTGAAACAAGCTTTGGTGGCTGCACACCACGCACCAGCAGAAAGGCCACACTTGTGACTAATTTCAGAGCACCCAACCATAATTATCATTTTGCTGTACTTCCCAGCTGGAGAGCTGAACTGAATAATCAGGATTCCCAGAGACCCAACTTGATTCTGCTGCTGACGGCCAGTGCTGGACAGAATATCAAACACAAGACTGAGGGAGAGGGCAGAAGATACTTTTTTTTTTTTTCCTTAGGTCTTAAGCCTAACTTCAGAAACCCAGACATTTCTCAGAGATGGTGACTTGGTGTCACAAACCTCACTGCACGTTTTTAAAAGAAGCCTTAGTGCCTGCCTACAGAGGGATGCCACAGCTTTCATCACTGTTAGCACTTTTCATCCTTTCCACTCATTTCTGCCTCACTGCTGGGAGTGCTGGTGAATAAATTAATTCCATTTTCAAAACCAGGCTGTGTCATTTTTCTTGAGTGTTAATTCCTAATGGTATTTTCCTTTTTGTGATACCACTATGGATTTCAGGCCAAATTCCGAAATCAGAGAGAGAGAGGCTCTCTTTACTGAAGTCAGTAAAGCAACAGAGATGCATAATCTGAATCAAGCCTATTATATATATAAAATCAACCTTTGTCCTTCCTCTGTGTCTCCTGAACACAAGGTACCAGATGGGGCATTTGGAGTGTCTGAAGAAATGATCTGGTTCAAACACAGCCCTGACAGAAGCAAAAATCCACAGAGTTCATGGAGTACACGAGATCATTTTTGCTATTGAGACCCACAGATACGGTTCCCAACCTTCTGTTTGCAAATCCCTGGGGTTCACTTCGCCGTTTTCAAGGGATTCATAAAACCTTCAAAAGAGTTCTGAGGAAAGCAAGCAATGGTTGGGGAGAAGGTGCAGAAGGGCACGTACAAATCAAAAGAGGTCAACGGTATCTGATTGATTACATTACCTTCTATTTTCACAATTTACGTATGTACAAATACGCAGCTAAAAGCAACAACTATATGCATATTATTAAAATAATATATTTATTTTAGTA
>VXBJ01001583.1:41359-102152 GCA_013400055.1 Nycticryphes semicollaris | reverse complement strand
TATCTCTTATGGATAGATATCGATATCTATATTTTATAATGTATATTCATATATATATATATATACAAACACATATACACACACTTATATATAATTATTCTGCTATTGGTTTTTCCTTTGAGAAGGAGGCATTATCCATAACCTGTTGGAAAGCACTGTGGTAGTTATTCAGTGAGCTCAATTCAGGATTATTATAGTATATAGCTACAAGCAATTCAGCAGTTTGATATTATAACGCAGAGTTAAATTAATCCCTAGCCTGGAAAAACCTTCAGTGCAGCCAGAAGCTGTAGGCTGGAGTCACTGCCAAATCCTGTTCCCTACTCCCTCCAACTTCAGTGATTCCATGTGACTTTCCTCCAGATTCACTCTGCCACACCAGGGATCAACGGGGATTTTTCAGATCTGATCCTGTTTAAAGATCAGGCATAACACAAAAAGCAAATTAACTGCCAGAGGCCAAGGCAGAAGCAGAGATCTCCTTCCTCACTTTGGTTTCTGCCAAAGAAACAAAGCATGAGGACATTTCCTACCGCAACGTTGTCCCAAGTAGCAACTCTTGTATGACTGTGGCATCATGCTGTAAACTGTGTATAGATAAACAGACATAAAATAAGACATATTTTCAAAACTTAACATAGGGCATAAAAGCCGATCACCAAAGCAGCGTTGCTTTGGTTTAGTTCTGAAGGGGGGGGATTGTGTTTGGCATCTTTATTTAAATAAGTATTTCTCAAGAGTTACAAGTAAGCTTTCCACAACAAATGTAAAATAGCTTTCTTTTCAGACTGCATCCATTATTTTACTTTCCATAACAAAGCTGGTACCAGGTAGGTCTGACTGGACTAAAGCCTGTCATTTGAAGAAAAGCGGCAACATAACAACACCCACCAACAGCCTTGATTTTTCTCAAAGCTACGTGGGTTCAGCACTAAACCAAGTTCTAGTTCAAATCTCCATCACATATGTTTTTCACGTAATTTCATTTGTATTTCATTGCAGATATGCAAGTCCACTAAAAAGTAAATGCAGTGAGGAGTTTGACCACTTTACTGAGTATGGACTTCATGCCAATGTTAGTCTAGACCAAAAGCTAAAAAAAAAAATAAAAAATTAAAATCTCCTACTCCCTTCAAATACTGATCATGTCGCCTCTGCCACTGACCTTGAGGATGACTCAAGTAATTTTTGATGCAATCATGATGCTTTTTGTGCTGTCAAATGTAATGACAGCATAGCTGCAGTTGATGATACTCCCTGAGGATTTGATTTACCCAGACAGGCGCGTTCCTACCGCACAACAGCCTGCCATCAGAGTAGGTAATATCAGCAAATTCCAGTCAGCTTCCCACATCACACAGGCAACAAGCAATGGCAGACAGAGGACAAACTCTTAGTGAAACCTTGTTCACAAAACTGATGTAAGCCCACAGTCAAAACTGCGTTACACACTGCAGCTGAAGACCACAACAGCAGTTTGGCATCCAATCCCAAAACAAACTTAAAAGGCAAAACCCCTTCTACGCTGACAGAATCAGAGAATTGTCCAGGTTGGGAGGGATCATCCAGTCCAACCATCAACCTCACTCTGATAAAACCCATCCCTAACCCATGTCTCTAAGCACTATGTCAATGCATCTTTTTAATCCCTCCAGGGATGGGGCCTCAACCCCTGCCCTGGGCAGCCCATCCCAAGGCCCAAGAACCCTTTCTGTAAAAATTTTTCCTAATAGCATACAATCGTAATATTGTTTAGGTTGGAAGGGACCTTTAAGATCATCTAGTCCAACCATCAACCTATCTCTGATGAAAAAAAAAACCAACAAAAAACCAACCAAAACCAAAAAACAACCCCATCACTAAACTGTGTCTCCAAGATGTCAATACATCTTTTCAATCACTCCAGGGATGGGGCCTCAACCACTGCCCTGGGCAGCCCATCCCAAGGCTTCAGAACCCTTTCCCTGTCAAAATTGTTCCTGATCTCCAATCTGAACCTCCCCTGGTTAGACTTCAGGCCATAAATAATGACCGTAAATAATATCATCTGAGGAAGAAACACACATGGTCATTTCTCACTCTCATTGGGTCTTCTGTAGGAGAGCCAAGGTTCACCTCTGTGCACTTCGCACACGCATTTCCACAAGGCGATGCTGAAATTGGGCAATATCAAAAGTGAAAGCGACCCGAAATACACATTTTCCTCATGCTTGATTGTGTCTGTCATTACACTGCCAAGAAGCTTTAGTTTTAAAGCACAAGCAAGGCCAGTTAGAATGATTGCAGAGGTGTTAGCAAGGCCACGGACAACTTCCGACGAGTAAAAAGATACTGATGTTGACCAAATGGTTATGTTTTTCAGTCAAATTTAGACTTTGCATCTTGTATAATCCAGCATATATTTAGCCAACCAGCACGTAAAATGTGACAACCTGCAAGGGAGCGTGTGATGGATTAGTGCGACATGCCAGGGCAAAGGCTGGGAAAATGTGGGATTTTTAAGAAGCATTACATATGCCTGAAGTCTGAACTGCCAAACTTTGTAGACCTTGGCAACTCTTTTGAACCTCAAGGATGGGTGTTCTGTTATGTATGTCATTTGTTAATTAGAACACTGTCATACAGTTCCTCTTCTCATATGCAATATGCAAAACTCTGCACAGCTACTTACGCTGTAGTGCACCTGAAAATGCAACTAGCTGCCACTTAACAGCATCTTTTTCAGGTAACCCTGTGTGGCTGTGGTCATTGACTTCTATGGTCAATATTAAGGAGAAAGGCCTGCCTTGATCTATTACTAAATACTTGTCTAAGTGCAAATACAATATTAATTTTTTTTTGCCTTGAGAGAAACCCCATTTAATGGTTTGTCTGTAGGTACACTGTTAAAGAGTGGTTTATATGTATTTCCATTCCTTCTATATGACACTGACCCTTAACTATCAAGCCAACATTTGATGCTTTATAACAGCATTTGAAACAGATGTAAAGAATAAATCTGTTGGGAGAATTTCAGCAAAACAGCACTGAGTTCTGATTAAGACAAACTATTCAAAACAACTGTGCTTGCCTTATTACAAGTTGTGTTTTCCCATTTAAAAAGACTGCCTTATTGGAGAGTGTAGACAAGACAAGAGTCAGACTGATCTCACAGGTGGGCACCTAAAAGACAGGGATCAACAGGCACAAGGTATATCTTTATTTCTTCAGAGAGTGGTCAAACACCAGAGCGTGGTTCCAGAGCGGATGAGGAATCTCCACCCATGGAGACAGTCAAAGCTCACCTGGACAAGGTCCCAAGAAACCTGATCTGCTTAGAGCAAGGAGTTGTACTAGGGGCCCCCAGAAGTCTCTTGCAACCTCAATTATTGTTCAGAGTTACCAATAGGAATACAGAGAAAGACGGTATTTATTCCTTTATTCTCTCTTCCTAATTCATGCTAAGGTTCATGAACCACAAGAGTCCCTAGATTCACAACCCCTTAAATAACGTGTTCTTCCTAGCTGAAACTAGAAACCACAAAAATGTATTCCTTCTTTCCAGAGCAGCTTTGAGTCAAGTTGCAAACTATTTTGTACCACATATACTTTAATAAAATGTACATGGCGATGAGGAATAAAAAAAAAAAGACAGGACAAAATCTGTGCATTGTTAGCATTGCAGTAAGACCCCTTACACAAGGCTGCAGCTCCCACTGAACTGAAAGCAGAGGACAGAAATGGGGAGAAAATGTCTTGGGGAAAAAAATCTGTAAGAAATCTGATGTGGGTTGGCAGTATCAAGAAAACAGTTCTATCATAGCTATTAATAAATGAGGAAGCCTTTCTGGATTAGTTTTTATATGAGAAAAAAAAAATATTCCTCCTCTTACAAGACTACAGACAGGTATGAGGGATGGATGAAAGCGTCTGTGAAACACCAACATCTTAAACTGGATTCTCAGTGTTGATTGGCAAATTGTTGCCCTAATCAAGACTGCCTGATGACCAGCCCTGAAACATCATCAATTGTCAAAAGAGAGCAGTGCTTCTCAGGATTTTAGAAGCCCCATTCTGTGAAACATAGCTCCTCAACTATTTCCAAAAAATGGCTCCAAAATCACATAAATCTTTTAGAAGTGTTTTAGGTGCTTCTGAAATAAAAACAGAAGTAATACTTCTAGCACTAACGTTCATACTTTCTTGGAAAAATTTTTAAAAGATATGTGATTTGCAAAAAGAGCCATAACTTCACAAATTTAACAACAACAAAAAAAGCAACAATAAAAAAATAATCTCCCCACGTCTAATACTGAAAGCTGTTAGAATTTGCTAGTTCAAAAGCCACTAGCCAGAGACAGGTCCCGACCTCCCTGCAGAGCCTTGTTTTTCTCAGCCTTTATGTTTCAACTGATCAAATATACACATAGTTGCTACTAAAATCATTAGATTTTGTAGTAAGTTGTCAGCTAGAAAGAACATGTTATTTAAGGGGTTGTGAATCTAGGGACTCTTGTGGTTCATGAACCTTCGCATGAATTACCAATCAAAACTAATGTTTTTACTCCACTATCTAATGTTTTCTTGCAGGTCTCAAACATCACAAAATATAAAAGACTGAAATATCTGCTGCCATAGACAGAAAAACAAATACATGCCGTAAAGAACACAGTATGAAGGGAAAAGGCTAAAACCCATCTCTTTGATATAACATATTCCTTGAGGAGCACACCCCGTCTCCAAAGATGAAGGAAGAAGTACAGTACCTATTGACCTGGGGAAGGACTGCAAAAATGGAAATAAAAACAGAAGCTTCATTTAAAAATCAGTGCTCTGCCTTTGCTGTTCCTGGCATGGGGGAATAAGGACTTCTAATTACGGCTTTTCAAAACAACGTAATGGAGTCTTAAGCTCAAATCAACAGCACACCAGAGACTTAAATAAAGCAGAGAGGATTTTTAGCTTAGTTTATAGGGCACCTTTTCTCCATTTTCTCTTCCAGCAATTTCTTCGTGTTCCTCTCCTCCTCTCATTTGTCAGCATACTAGAACAAATATAACCATTAATTATGACTTGCAGATGAAAGTGTAACTTTAAAGAATACAGTCACTTTCTACAAATATGATGCCTTTTCTATGCCTTCATTTCAAAATAAATGAATTAGTATCAGGCAGCAAATGAATGAGTTGATAGAAAATATGGTCATGGTCTTAAACAATAGATGGTGGCAGAATAAGACAAAAACATTCCTCATTAAAGTAACTCTGGCACCGTGACTGGATTACTCTTTTTTTATACAGATAGTGTTTACTTGCTGTGTAAGGAATCACTGTTCACGTATTCCAAGTAAAGAACCTGGCAAGACACAGTCTGTTTGCCAGACCTACTCGGCAACAGACTTCAGCTCACCCATAGTACAGGCACACCAAATAACTCTTAATATGAAAAGAGAGCAACTTTCAGCCTCAGTTGAAATAATACAGCTTAACATATATACTCTTTCCCCTGTATAACCTCGCTGAGAACAAACAAACAACAAACAGCCATGGAATTGATTTTTTCCTGCTCTTGCTTCTCAGTGCTATTGTGCTTCTAGAAGAGTTTTGCAACACCTCTGGGGGCTTGAGCAGCACATTCCCTTTCCAGCAAGACCTCTTCAGAAATCGATAGCCCAATTCAAGGGATTTATAGTGTGATTCTCCAAAATCCTTTCACAGTGGCTTGCATAACTTGTTCGGGAAACTGTGTGCAGTATTATCTTTACAAGTGCTTTTCTAAGAGAATTTTTCTTTTCCAATAAACATAAGGCAAATTAAGGGATAGCAGCACAAAAATATCTAATGAACCTATATAAGATTTTAAGATAAATTTAAGAACAAAGCACTGAGGGGGAAATTCTTGTCTCTCTGGCTTCAAGCAAAGGTATCGCCATATAAAGGTAGAATACCACTTTATGAGACTGTGAGTACTGGATTCTTTATTATTTTAAGTTCAGTGCCACTGTGTCAGAGGAACGTTCAGAGACGCTAAGATCTCTGATCAATAGTTACCATCAGCACATTCTCAGTGTGACGCAAATGGAAGTGATGAATCCGGTAATAAAACTTTTAATCATTTGCTCTACTGAAGAATGAAACATGACCCAAGCAAAGCAAAGTCACGGTTAAGCCCCAAGTACGTAAATCATCTGGAGTTTGTGGGTCTGCTTGCAGCACTTCAAAATTTCTTCCCCAGCCCAGTATCGTTACTGCTGTGCTTCCCTCTGATTGCTGACAGCACCTACAGTAACTGTTCTTTAAAGTTCACTGTGCAATTGAATAATTCCAATACTTTGAGCCCAGTAGTTGTGTTTCTAGGGCATCTTTCAGATACATCCAGGTGACTCTGCAAAACACACGCAGTAGAGCTAGGTGTAATTTCCTCGTTGCTGTGAAGACAAGTGATCAAGCGCTGATTCGGGGCACACAAACCGCAGGGTTTGAACTATTTCAGAGAATACTGGGCAGGCAGCTCTGAACAAAATTACTCCCTTTTTCCTCAAAACTCTTTTCCCCGGTAACCAAACGCAACCAGGGAATTCACAGAAATCCATTTGAGAAAGCAAAGTACTAAATAACCTGACAGCAAAACCTTTGACAAAAGTAAATTTAGGACTGCTTTACACTGACAGCATTGTGTTCTCTACTAGCAAAATTCAGAGAGTAGAAATCCTGTTTCCTCAAAGGCAAAGAATTTGCTTCTGAACAAGACAAAGCGTGAGAGAATCCCAAGCTTGCCATAGCTTTGAGATGGAGCTGCCCACATATTTCCCTACGAGAGCTTCTGAAAAGGGACTGGAAGATCATTAAATACAGGAAAAGCCTAACTTCACTGTAACAACAGTTTTGGTACTTCATCTTTAAACAGAGAAACTCCAAGTGAAAAACAGAAAAGTAAAACAAGATCCGCGCACGACTCTGCTTACTGTGTCCACAGGACAGGTCCCTGTTCCATGCCAGATGAGTGACAGGGTAAGATCTGCCAAGTCCCCTTTGGGCCTCAGGAATTTCTTCTTATTATTCATGGAACTCTGTGGTTCCCACCTGAGCTGCAGGCTTCCAGCATGGAGCTGTGTCTTCCCTGCCTGCCACTTCTTCCCTTTGAGCAGGCCCAGTAGCTCCACTGGGCTGAGACTTTCTCCCTTGAAGAATTTGTATGTAATTGGGAACCAAGCAGTGGAAAAACCCCAAATCTTACCACTCCACAAAAGAACGCCAAATGCAGGCATTTCGTTTGGAAAACCAAACTATCATCACAAAATATTAATGGAAAGAAGAAAAATTTTTCTGGGGAGGAGTATTTTAAAGGATAGTCATAGTCAGAGTAAGGCAGCAGTAGTTTCTTGTGCCCAGTGGCAACACTCATTTCATTTTTCAATCTTGACTGTTCTTCCCCCATCCCCTTTGTTAAATTTTACTGATAGAATTAATCATTAATTCACTTCAGATCATTATCTGGAAACTATTTTAATGCAGCCAAAAAACCCTCCAGGGGACTAATAAGTGCATTCTTCCAAGAGTTTCTCTAGTTATGAGAAAAGTAACAAGGGTAACTTAAAGAGATCACTAGCCCGAGATGTTAAAACAACTTATTAATAGGCTGCATTCAGAAATATGCAATACATTGATTTTTGTTAAAGTATTAGCATCCGAGGAACTAAAGCATATGAAAGTTAATCATTATCACTTCACTTGCAGAATTCTTAAAGAAGGAAAAATTATTGATCTTCTTAATTGCAGAAGTATTTGTAATTATATTTAACATTTTGGGACTATCCCCACATGCATTCATTCCAAAGCATAAAAACTTCATAATGGAATATAGTGGAAGGTGAAGATTAAAAATATAGAATAAAACCTATAAAGGTTCTAATTGACTACTGCATTCTTCTTTCATTCTTAATGTACACTAACAATACTGTTGCTCAGTTTTCACTGATACAGAGATTGCACAGACACAGATGTGCATTTCTTAATCTCCCCATATTCCTACAGTAAATTGAACAAAAAGGTTTGCATAGAACAGCATGGCAGGAAATAATATTACAGAGATGATTTTAAGGAGAGAGAAGAGTGGAGTAATTGCAGTTTGTCCGTTAAATATTTGCACTTGCCTTTCACAAAGGAAATCTTTAAAATTCAGTATGTGTTGTATTTGATGGTGTTGAAAACTAATGAACTGTAATATGTGAATAATATATATGGCATGGCAAGGGGTTCAATCAAAACTAAATTACTGGGTATAGCACTTAGTAAGCATTCTGTATATATCCAAGAGAATTCACCCATTTGGTTCATTAGCTAGTCAAAAAAATCTCTCAGAGAATGAAATGAGTATAAGTAACAGAACAAATCATGTAAGTGTAACATCAGGCAAATACACGCACCTGAACAGTAAATACAGTCTGTTTTTTTTACAGACATACACAAACAACTATAGCTATCTTCTTTGTTAAGTCCTTTTGTTTTCTCAATTTTGCTTTGGGTACTTTTGTGCAATGAAGCTGAAACAATTTCCTTAATAAAGATTTTCATAATCTTGGTATTTTTTTTTTTTCTCATTATGTTTGCTATAGAAAAGAGCAAGGAGATATAACCAATACACTGGAGCTACGCTCTTTACAGCCAACATCATTCTGGCTACCACTGAAGAGGAATAGAAACTTGCGCACACATAGACTCGGCTGGCAAGAAAAGAAGAGCACAGTGACCAACTCTGGGGTCTGAGATAATATGACACAAAATAGATCTTGAAAGGAGTTCAAGTGATCACAGAATCTTAGAACTGTCTAGGTTGGAAGTGTTCATAAACTTCATCAGGTTTATCTCCTCTCAGCATCAGAAGGAAGGCTGGAACCTCTCTGCTGACAGCATTAGTGATGTACACTTATCTAACCTTTCTAAAGGCCTCAGGAGATGGAAATACCACAAGTGTCACTGGAAATGTATTCTCAACCTCTTCCCATGCTTCAATAACCTGGAAAATACCTAGTCTCTGAATCCACCTTGCTGCTCTGCTCCCAACCATTTATGTATAGCTACTACACAGTTTCTACCTCTGTCACACACTGTTTGTACGGATGCCACATTTCCCTAGGTTGCTTACAAGAACATCACAGGAAATGCTGTCAGGGCTTTCACTGAAGTGAAGCTACAGCATCTTACATTTACCGTTTCTTCCACAGTCACAAGGTCTATTAACCTGTCATTGTGAGTTTGACATGACTTCTTTTTGACACAGCCACATTGACTGCTACTTAACACTGCATTATTTATTTATTTTTTTTGTGCTTGCAAGGCCTGAACATTTTTTCCAGTATTTTTCTGAAAATAGAAGTTAGCCTGGCTACTCTCTCCAGTCCCTATCTATTCTTTTTCTTCTCTTTCTCCTCCTTTTTCTATGACAAGATTCATGCTAACATTCTTCAGCCTTCTAAAACTTCACGCTTCTTTTTTCTTCAGGGCCTAAACTATAAAATGTGACAATAAAAATCGACTAAAGCAAAATAACAAAACCTAAAAATATCAGTTCAAACCCCCCAGGTAACTACATCTCCTCTAAACAATTCTTTTTAAAAATATGTGTCAGCAAATGCCCCTTTTAAAGAGCCTACTATGTAAGCCATCTGGATTAATACTTAGACTATATTAAGCTGCAAGAAACCACCTATCTAAGAAATCATCTTCTTATGAGGGAAGACTGCCCTGCATTTCTGTATTCCTTTATGTCAACATCCATCACAGACAGCAACATGCCATTATCTCCAATTATACGCAACAGAAATATAGTATTTTACAGTCTATTATTCCCTTTGAATAGCTAAAAGCGTTTCTGGCAATTCTACTTCCAACTTAAGCATCACCCATGCTAAATCCTACTTATAACCCAGAAGGCATTTTTACATCATTTTACATCATTCAGTCCTAGGGTCCATGTGATCAGAAAGAGTCCTACAGTGTCACTAACACCAGACAGTTATCATTAGCAACAGTGATTTGGTTTCAAGACCCCAGAAGACACTTTAAATACACACTTATATCCAGAAATAATCAAAGAGCTTTTTTACCTCTATCGTTTCCATTAAAGTGACAGTACGGGACAGCTCCAGGAATACTAGAGAGAGAAAGCAGAGAAAAACTGTCTCTTGTTATAAACAACTGACTCACTATATCACTGCTTCCCATTAGAATGTTTTACATGCTAAAATCAATTTTTATTATTTCCACTGATGAATGCCTCACTACAATTGAACACACTGAAATCAAAGTGTTGTTAAGAAGGCAGAAAATGAAGTGGTGTTTGCTGTTGGCTTTCTTTAATGGTTGTTCCCAGCAAAGACAAAGAGATAGTAGCCTGTACACTTCTCAGAAAGCTATTTAAACTCCTGGAGTTTAAGTAGAGAAGTATGCAAACTGCTACACTGTGAGTAGGGAGTCAACCACAAGCTACAAGGGTAAAGAAAACATGTCTTTCCCTATTGTTAAGCATCCTGTACTCTTCTTGCAGTTGACTAGACTCTGGACCAGAGAGAAGTTTAAAATTTCCTCAAAGCTTTGGAAGAGAAAACTTCAAAGTAACCTATTGCCTTACTGATTCTGATTTTTTTTTGTATTTTTTTAATGAAAGAAGTCATTCCAAGACATGAAAAATACTATACTAAATGACTTAAAAGACTAACAGGTCTCATGAAAAAGAAACCTAAACCCTCATTAAAAATGCTACTATAAGTGGAGAGATGCAAAGCAAGTCGTTTTCTGCCACAATCTCTGCAAACCAAAACAAGCTTCACGGCTATGTAAAGATCTTGATTAAGCCATGTGAAAAAAGGTGAAGTGTTGTAATGAAATAGTAGTTCTGTTGTACTAATATAACAATTTAAACTGCCCAGATGATGATGCTTTGACAGAAGCCTCCATGGAATTTATTAGGGGCTTAGTAAAAATCCAGTCAAAAGCAAGGTGACAATATCTAAGTGATAGACAGAAGATCCAGCTCACTGCTGAGTGCTGGGGAATGACGAAATTATATGCAACTTGAGATGGCTTATTTGATTATTTTAAAAAAAACCAAAAACCAAAAAACACTAAAACCCACCAGAAACTAACATGCCTTGCTATAATATCACCCAACTCCAATGTCATAAACTAAAAAAGAGTTAAAAAACACGTACCAAGACATGTACACAAACAACAAACCATACCAAGTAGTTTCAGAGCAATTTGACTGGTCTATCAAATACAGTATCAGGATCCTAGCAAAGCAACAACCTTCAGAAGAGATATATTGAAAGGTTCAATAATTTGATATTATCTCAGAACTTTTATTTCTTTTCTACAGTTTCATAAGATATCAGAAAGTTAATAACAAAGGACTACTGAAGAAAAGATCTGAGGAACTAATAAATGCTGAAGATGTATGAGGACAATGGGGTCAGCAATATGCTTTACTGGGGACCAAAGAAATTTAGATCTATGATGGTTCCATGAAGTTTAATAAATGACCAGTGATGTCATCCAGGCACTACTTTCTTCCACTTCTAGCCATGGGTGGAAGAGGAAAACCTACCTGTATACATACCCAAACCCTGAAGGTCTCAAACAATATTGAAGTAATTCCAAATTGCTTTTCATAATGGTCTTTTTTCATGCTGAATTTTATCTCCTTCCCCACAACACACACTCTTTCATCTGTTAAGCTACTAAGAAATAGCTACACAGACTTTCCTTCTGAACAGCAGAACCAGCCTCCACCCAGTATGCTAAAATTCCCACATAAGAACGGGCCACTTCTAAAGATCTGAACCCAGGACGTTTTTGCAGATTACAAGAAATGGAAACGTAATTAAAATAGATTTCCATATGGCCTCTACTTTCATGGAATCCAGGAATTATCAGAGTTGGAAGGGACCTAAAGCAGGGTTGCCCAGAGCACATCCCTCAGGACTGCATCCAGGTGGAGCCTGAAGGTCTCCAGAGAAGGGGACTCCACACCCTCCCTGGGCAGCCTCTGCNAGAATGACCTCCCTCCACCTACTGGCCACACTCTTCCCTACGCAGCCCAGGATTCCATTGGCCTCTTGGCCACAAGGGCACATTGCTGGCTCAGGGATAGGGTGCGTGGTATTCTTCCTCCCCACACACAGGACCCTACAGTTGCCCTTGTTGAACCTCATGAGGTTCTTCTCTGCCCAGCTCTCCAGCCTGCCTGGGTAATGCTGGATGGTGGCACAGCCCTCTGGAGTGTCAACCAGCCCTCCCAGTTTGGTACCATCAGCGAACTTGCTGAGGATACACTCGGTCCCCTCATCCAGGTCACTGATCACTATGGTGAACAAGACTGGACTGTATATTGACCCTTGGGGCACACCACCAATTACAGGCCTCCAACTTGACCCTGCTCCATTAATTACAACCCTCTGAGTCCTGTCACACAGCCAGTTTTCAGTCCACCTCTCTGCCCCCCCCTGCATAATAATAAGCTTGTTTATACAAAGAGTAGCACAAAGGATGCATGATGGCATCACCTTCTTTGTTATCTCTCTTGTGCCTGCTCTCATTCCTTTCCTCTACTTGATTTTACAACACTTTTAAAAATCTAAAGTAGTAACTTTCCTATTCCCCTCCCACCCAGGGCTGGTTCAGTGCTAGCCAGCAATAACATTTTTGCCTGCTGACAATACTTTTTACACTGCAGAGCTAACTGATAGCACAAAGCTGCCCGGTACCGAAAGCAGAGTTAAAATACGCTATGGACACAAAATACAGACAGCATAATCCAGGTCCCATTAACTTTGCATTTCTTAAATCCTGAATTTACATGGTGGGCAAAGTGCTTGAAAAATGGAAGGGCTGAGACGTGACTGAGTACCCTGAGCCTGTGACTCTTCACTAATCAATGTGATGGAAAGAGTTTGTAGGAGTCACTTCAAGCCTAACCTGTCTGCTTAAATGCAGCTCTGAAGAACTTCTCAGGTATTAGCCTTATACTCAGCACATCAGTTCCATGTTCTCACCTTCTCTGCCTCTGAAGATGTTAGAGAGGGAAGAATCTAGCTAAATATTTCCAGGAAGGGTAAGGAACAAGGGTCCAGGAACAATCAGCCAGTTGCTGACAATAAACACAGTTTTTGTAAACTCTACAGGAAGTATCTTTCCAAAACTTGAATTGAACCAATGATAACCAGTGCAGGGACCCAGTGCCAATGGGATTGTTCACTGGAGGGTTTTGACATCCTTACCGGAGATCACCAGCCTCTGTGGGAGGGAGGGTTCACTATAGTAAACTTACACCAAAAAAGCCAGCAAACCACGTTTTCAGTGATGCAGGTTTCAGCAATTCAGAACCTTGACATCAAACCTAACTAGTCAAGAACAAAAGACTTCTTATTTAAGAAAGTACATCATCATTTATCAGATATTGACATCTCTGCTCCTCTCATGATTTTGGTTGTTTTTAAATCTTACCTTTCTAAGATTACATCAAAAACAAAAAAAGCAGTAACAGCACCCCGTAGGCCTACAAAACACAGTATTATTTTTCTAAAGAATACAAGATTACAAATACATATTAAAATAACCATAATTCACTAATGCTGAATTCATTAATTCAATATGCTTGTTCCAAGGCTGTTTTCAAGCAGAAGAGAGCACATAACTTGCCAAGAATTTTTAAAAATACTTGGTTAATATTTAATTGTCTACATAAAAGAAACAAAAAATTCTCAGTCGACAGGAGATCCTCAGAGACATTTAGATACTGGAATGATCATGTAATTATAGATGCTTTAAGATTTGATGGTTTATTATGTAATTTCCCAGGTCAAGGCTAAGACTAGAGAGTCTTTTTTCCCCTCCTCAGCTCCTTAATCTACTGTACAAACATGGCAGACTGCTATGATCTGGCATGGTCAAGACAAAACAAAGCCTAACCCACTTCTCTTCTACACATTGCACTTCACTAAGCCCCATACTTCCAATGTGCTTCCCACAATCTGTTGAAGAGGAGCAGCGATAATACTGTCCCAAAATGGAACAAACTATTACTCAGTTTTAAATGGCTGATGTTTGTGGCAGTAAATATCAAAATACCTGGACTGGTGAGAATTTTTACCAGTTCAGCCACAATTACTTCCTCCACTTCCAAGGAGGGGTTTTCCTAAGAGTGCAATGATTCAATTGGTAAAATCTTCCACATGCCCTTTTCCAAAGCAGAATTTTCCCATACGCCTTCCCTGCCACGGCCTAGCAAACGCATTGGCTGTCAGGTCAGACACACAAACACGCGCACAAGAAAACAGTTTCTGTGACTCAGTTTCCCAGAACAGACGCTTGAATCATTTTCGTAAGAAACTGCTGTTGAAATACTATGACAAGCAAAGGATCCTCAACAGATGTTGACTTGGCTCCAAAAATAAAGTTAATTCTGTGTCAAAGCTTGTGCTGGCACAGCACAGCAACTGTGGAAAAGGGAACAGTTGCTGAGTTTTAACCCCCAGATTAATTACCTAAACAAAATTTAATTAATACATGATGAAGACAATATAATACAATAATTATTAGTCTTTCCTCCTTTTTTTCTGTAGTCACACTAGGGATATTCAACAGCAATGGCATTAATCAACTTGAAAAAATAGTGTTGAGGAGAATAACTTATTAAACAAAAAAACCCCCAACAAATACTGTAATGGTTTAGCATATTTTTATGGTAAATATTGTATGCAACTTAGCACATTTTCCTGCAGAATTTCAACCCTCATTTTGTCAGACAACTTAATATTACAAGTCATATAAATGTATGTAGCTCCTCTAGGTTTCCGTGAAGATAAACTTATGTTCAATTTCCAAAAACAAAGTCAAACCCTCCTGTTTTCCAGTACAAGTATTTTCTCCCTTTCTTAGAACATTCCAGAGAGCCGTAGGTCCAATGGCACATTGCACTGTTACGAAGAAAGAAGGAGATACCAAACATAAACTGGAAAGGAATAGCCATGGCCTGACCTGAAAATAAAAACATTTACTGAACAGCTAAAAATGATGACAAGTTCCGCAATTAAAGTAACCACGTATCTTTGAACTGTGCTTTCATCACTTTTGATGAGTTTATTTCAGAAGCTACAGCCGTTAGACTTGGCTTAATGTATTTTAGAAAGAGAAAAGGCCTCATCACGTTTCTAAGGGTGTTTTCTAATTTAGTTATCAATTACCATTATTCACCTGGCATCCTGGGGGGCATCAAGAAGAGTGTGACCAGCAGGTGGAGGGAGGTCATCCTCCCCCTCTGCTCTGCCCTGGAGAGGCCCCACCTGGAGCACTGGGTCCAGTTCTGGGCTCCCCAGTTCAGGAAGGACAGGGAACTGCTGGAGAAGGCAGAGCAGAGGAACACAAAGATGATGAGGGGCCTAGAACATCTCTCTGATGAGGAAACGTTGAAGGACTTGGGCCTTTTTAGCCTGGAGAAGGCTGAGGGGAAATCTGATCAACACCTATAAATACTTCAAGGGTGGGTGTCAGGAGGATGGGGCCAGTCTTTTTTCAGTGGTGCCCAGGATAAGAGGAAATGGGCACAAATATGAACATAACAAGTTCCATCTTAACATGAGGAGGAACTTCTTCCCTTTAAGGGTGGCAGAGCCCTGGCAGAGGCTGCCCAGAGAGGTGGTGGAGTCTCTGTGGAGACATTCCAAACCCACCTGGGCACATTCCTGTGGGACCTGCTCTGGCAGGGGGTTGGACTAGATGTTCTCCAGAGGTCCCTTCTGACCTCATATCATTCTGGGATTCTGTGTCGCTGCCCAGGGCAGGGGAGTGGAACTTAATGATCTTTAAGGCCCCCTGCTTCCCAAACCATTCTATGATTCTGTGACCTGCATTGGCAGTAACTCCAATGAGGAACTCCTGTTAGTGATGACTATGCAATCTCCCTCTCCTTCTCAAATAGGAAACTTTTCTAGAAAATCTAGGATGCTTATAGGACCAAAATCTGCCTTCAGTATTAACGGTAAATTACCTGCACACAATGTACATTTTAGAGGACAGGTAGGGATACGTCCTCAGTGTCCTTCAGGGAAAAAGGAATACAAGGACTCTTATTTTGTAAACAGTTTTCACTGAAATTCCAGTTTTAAATGAAGGTTGCTTTTGTTGCTGTTTGGCAAAAAAATACTTTTTTACTTTGCAAGAAAATTAAGTTTTAGTAAACTACATATAGACCATAGTTGTCTTTAACAGAATCCATAAATTAAAAGAAAGGAAGCCTCTATTTCAAGATTAGCCAGAGGCACATGGACCAAGCCTGAGGAACACCCATTACTGTAATTGGGACGAATAGGTTTTGCAAGCTTACTGTCTTTTTTCCACCAAGGCACCAGTTCATTTGTTCAAGTTTAAAAGTTTGTTATACCTTTAATTATAACAGTCTTTCCCATACCCCTTCAACTTTGTAAAATTATCTTGTATAGTGGGCGACTGAAATAGTCATGGAGAAAACAATGGCTAAATGACATCTGGGAATTTATCGCTGTGTAAATGAGGTCAAGAAAGCCTCAAGAGCTCCCTGCGGGATGACTTTGCCGTCTTGGAAAGCAAGCTAGAACACAGGCAGTGACTCCACGTAAAGCACAAGCTCACAATTATAAAAATATTCTGCTTTTGCTATTGCTAAGAGTCAAAGGTATTAATTTCTCAACTTACAGAAATCAACAAAATGAACTCATGTAGCAAGCTAGAAAACAAACCTGAATTTGTGCGATATACTAAAGACAGAGTGCTCATAGCTAGGCCCTTCTAATCATGCTTTCTATGGAGAATATCCTTATAGCAACTCATTTCCTTCACTGCAGGCAGTGCTGCTTCTGATAACAAGAATGGAGGAACACCTCCTGAAGCCATGAAGTGTTTTCCAGGCAAAGAAGCTGTGCCTCTTCTCCCTGTCTGAACATGTGGGGTTTTTCCCCTCCATCAAGATGATATGCCTCAATCACATGATTATTTTCACTTGTAAGTGAAAATAAACTTGAAAACAAATCTTCATTGCGAAGCTTCCTTGACCTTAAGGAATCCCTGTCATCTTTTCACTGCTCGTGAAGCAGCTGTTCCCAATTAGAACAAATCCTCTGCAGGGAAAATTACTCATTACGTATCAGCAGGCCTCAAACGCCAGCTAGATTTACCTTCCAACCCCACCCAGACACATCTGTGAAAACTTCTGCATCACCCTAATCAAATCACACTCCATCACTACGTACAGATTAAGATGACTGACTCTCTAAAAATCTGGGCAGCGATCTGTTTTGGGGCAGCCAAAACCACTTTCACATTCTCTGATACTTCTTAACCTTCCTACCTTCTCCCGAAGTCCCAACACCTGCCTGAGCAGACCGCTTATTTCATCACACCACACACAGGCGGCGTCTCTGGGTGCCACCGCCAGGCTCAGGCACCCACCGTAGCTGGAGACCTGCACGGCCGAATGTTCGCTCGGGAGCTCGGTCCGGGTTCCCGCATTCGTTCTGGCGCTGGACTTGGGCTGTGTGGCGGCCATGTTCTCCTCTAGCACCGGGCGGGGACCAATCACCGCCGGCTGCTTCCCGCCCACGTGCCCGCCCTGTGCACGTGCGCTGGGGACCCTCCCCTCGCGCTCAGCACAAGCACCCGCCTCGCGCTACACCGCTGAGCTGGCTGTAGCCGCTTATGACGTTTGCCTCAGCTCGACCGGCCCCGGCTCCGGCCCCGTCAGCCTCATGGCTCCCTCAAGAGATTCACGACTGGTTTCGGGCCTCTCCGCTCTCCCTCGGCCCCTCCGTCTCCGGGAAGCCCCCTCTCTGCCTCAATCTAGCTCGGTTCTAAAGACGCAGCACCCACCGCTGTCGCTCTCCGTGTGGTCCGAGGTAAGCTCTCGGTATGGCCGCTTTTCAACTTGCCGCGGCTCGGCCACGTCAGCCTCGCGAGATTCCCGACTCGTTTGGGGCTCTCCGCTCTCCCTCGGCTCCTTCGTCTCCGGAAAGCCCCTTCTCTGCCTCAATCTAGCACCCGCCACTGTTACTCTCTGCCTGTAGAATGTGAAATCAGTGACAAACTCATAACAGGCATTAAAAAAAATTAAAAGAGAACATGAGACACCAACACAAATAAAGGATAGGAGAGATCCTGAAAACACAACTGATCCAGGTCTCAGTTATGCCAAGGTCTTTTTGACTACCAAATTAAGTGAAAACTAGGTTCTGGGTCATTGTCTACTATTACGCAAGAGGTGGCCAGTTCTAACCCATGTGCTTCTGCGGACTGGTTGCCATCATATTCAGTTCCACCTTCATTATTTGCAGCTGCTGTTTAAAGTGCCACAGAAATTTCAGGGGAAGTCCAGCCCTCTGAGCACCCATTAAAAAATAGCTGCTTTAGCAAACCCCTGGAATTTTCCAGAAGCACAAAGCTGACACTGAAATAAAATACCATATCAAAAAAAACCTGAATGATACTTAAGGGACAACACAAGGCCATCTTACTGATTCAGTGGCATCTTTCCTTCTCCCTCACTTTCTCACTTGATGTTAAATGTTTCCTGTAAAAGATACAGGTCCTATGAGGCTATAACAAAAAATCACCAAGGGTTTTGCACTGCATAAAGCATATGTGGGTAGTGTCAGTTTTTCCTGAAGAAAGAAAGACAGGAAAACAAGGCATCTCTCCTTCTAGGCAAATTACACAAAAAACATTAAAGCAGAAAATTGAAACAGCAGAAAGGAAAAGCATGCTTTTTCACACTACACATAATTAATCTGAGATGCTCACTGACCTAAAGGATCAGTAAGGTCAACAGCTTAGTAAGACTTAAAATGAGGATTAGCCATTTATGGAGGCACTAAGAAGCTCCCTGGTTACTTCTGATAATGTTAAACATTTATAAAGTATATTAATCCTTATGCTTCAGGTATGACACAACTGCTTGCCACCAAGGGTTAAGAAGGGGCATGATCACTCTGAGCACAAGGGCTCCACTGGGTTAAAACCTGGCTGGAGGCTGGGCCCAGAGAGTGGTGGGGAATGGCATTAAATCCAGTTGGCAGCCAGTCAGGAGTGGTGTCCCCCAGGGCCTGGTGTTTGGGCCAGTTCTCTTCAACATCTTTATCAGCGATCTAAACAAGGGGATCGAGTGCGCCCTCAGTAAGTTCAGACAAAACACCAAGTTGGGTGGGAGCATCAACCTCCTGGAGGGTAGAAAGGCTTTGCAGATAGATCCGGACAGGCTGGATGGATGACGTTCAACCAGGCCAAGTGCCGGGTCCTGCCCTTGGGTCACCCCAAGCCCCTGCAGTGCTCCAGGCTGGGGGCAGAGTGGCTGGAGCTGCCTGGCAGAAAAGGCCCTGGGGGTGTTGGTTGACTGTGGGCTGAACACGAGCCAGCACTGTGCCCAGGTGGCCAAGAAGGCCACCAGCATCCTGGCCTGGATCAGGAACAGTGTGGGGAGTAGGACTCAGGAGGCGATTGTCCCCCTGGACTGGGCACTGGTGAGGCTGCATCTCAAATGCTGTGTTGATTTTTGGGCCCCTCACTACAGGAAGGAAATTGAGGGGCTGGAGCAGGTCCAGAGAAGGGCAATGGAGCTGGTGAGGGGTCTGGAGAACAAGTCTTCTGAGGAACAGCTGAGGCAGCTGGGGGTTAAGCTGGAAGCTTAAACAATATACAAGAAAAAGTGCCATCCAGTATAGCAAAAGATAACCAGCATGAACAAATACATCCAAGAACGAGCCCCAGCAATATCATCTCAAGATTCACATTGGAGAGCAAAAGAATACACACAAGGAGTTCAGTCCATCAATGTACACATCTCAGCACTGATCTATAAAATGAGTTCTTGCAAAAAAATAATGGCATTCATTACTAAGGCAGTAGAGAAATTTGCTAGTCTATACAAGAATTCAGCGTGAAAAATCTCCTTACAGCATGATTGTGTTGTGTATGTGGCCTGGATGGAAGCCCTACTGAGTTTGTCAGCCTATCGCTTTGGACAGAAGAAGCCTGCTCTGTGCATACCCCTGCACTGAAGCAGAGATGTACAGTAAATACACTGTGATTACTTTGTCAGCTTCTCTGTAAATATTTGATAAAAACCATTAGCATTTTGCTATAAATTCACTTTATGTTAGTTACAGCTGCTGCCTGAGGTTCCTCAACACCCGCTGCTGGCTGAATTCAAATGACCAGTGATTGTCAGGGCAGAGGAAAAGGACTGATTGGGCAAGAAGCCAACCCTGCTTAGCTCAGCAATGGGAGAAAACAAGTGACTTGGGAATTATATTCCATTAGTTCCCCCCCGCAACTCCCTAAGGTTTGAAGGTGTCTTTTCAGCAATCACTACAAGTAATTCTTCTTGTCCTTTTTTTAGTAACAGTCTGGTTAAATGTCAACTACTGGACCCCATAAAACCATTTAAAGCTCAAGAGAGCCCAGGCAATCACAGCATTAACTTCAGAGGAGCTGGTCCTTTCGAGGTCTGAGCAAGGGTACATTCCAGCCTTGGCTTTAACAGTTTGGACAGGAAGACTTGTGCAGATTTGAACCTAAAATTTGAGCCAGGCTGCAGAAGCAATATAAATATGCCCTTTTAAAAGGTAAAATTGTAACACTCCATCTGCACAGTATTTCTACCTGAACACCTGCAAATGATGGAAATCTACTGGAAGCAATCAAAAATGCCCAAAGATTTTTTTGAGAGGGATTTCTGGAAGTAGGTGTAAAATTGCATTTTGTCCTTGATTCCAAGACCTGTGACAGTCTCTTACCTGCAGGCTTGCTTAGAAATACAAATGAGATTATTTGCATGTATGTTAAACCCATATCAAAACAGTTTCTTTAAAAAAATTACAAAAACCCATCGCTATCTATCATAGGCCTGGTACTTTCTTTCTGCAAATTACTACATGCATTAAACCTTCATGTGAAACAATATGCCAAAGTTAACAAAACAAGTTTATAAACAAGTTACATAAAAATTTTCAATGCAATTCACATATCTTGTCTCCAAAAGAAGCTGGTATAAAAAGATACAGGAAATCATGCAGCTTGGAAGTGCCCTGCTTCCTAAAGATGTTTCTTCTTAAGCTCCCATAATTAGAGGTTGGTTAATCTTCAGAAACACGAAATATCTTTCATCTTGCAACCCACTACTTTGGTGAAAAATTCATGATGTATTTCTATTCCTTTAGTTCTTTTTCTCAGAACAAAAGAATTTCATCTGATAATAAGTAGTAAAAAAAAAAAATGGGTTAATCTCCAGTATAATACAGGATGCCCAGGTGAACTGGCTGTAAGTGATAAAGAGGCAGATTCTACGCAGGGAAGCGGTACAATAGACAACTTGTCATGGGCTTCATCTCATCTCAATTTAGATTAACTCAGCATGGGGGGCGATATATATAGTCAGTGGATACAGATTATACAGATACTTCTGGGTTGGTTTGTTTGTTGAAAAAATAAAACAACCCACAAAATCCACGTCAACCTTATAAGATGACTCATGCTCTACAACCTGGCATTTTTGCATGAATGTACAAGAACTGCACAATGTGGGAGTAAATCACTATCATTTAAAGTCAGTTATAACCTGTACCTTTAAATAGTAATAACATGCAAGTAGAAAAGACTGGTATAAATAAATGCAGTCACCGCACCTCTCCGCCTTCTGCTTAATTCAGAATTTATCCTCATTCACTGTCTTGTTAAATTGACTGCACTAAAACAAAACCTCCCAAACAGTGACTTTGGAAAGCCAGACAAATTTCCTTCACTACAGTCACTGACTAAGAAACGTTATCTTCACAATGCAGCAGGCCTTTTATCAACTATATGATCGGTTATAGGTTAATTACGAAGTAACTTAAAACAAAATCCTTTAACTTTCTTTGCATAAAAGACATTTTGCCCTTTTATTCAGCAAAGATTTATGAACTACTGCATGAAAAATCATTATTATAGTAATTAGGAATCCTCTATGGATTAAAATCTCTGGAAGTCTCTGTAATCCTTCTAAGAGCTAAACATGTTTTCTTTGTGTTGCATTAGTATTCTGACACTGAGGCATGAAAAGAAACCTTTAATCTTCTCGTGCCCGAGGGATCTATCATTGTATACTGACACTTAGAATGGTCTCAACCCGTCTAAGCATTTTAAGACTTATTAGCAAATAAAATAATCAGATCCTGAACTTTCTTCATTGGTATTTGCAGTCAGAACTAGCAGGATAAATCTACATACATCCTCCATCAAAAAATATACAGGAATATTGCCTCTTACACGTCCCCAGACACAGGTATACTGAACTTGTGTTGCCCCCAGAATCACTGCGTGCGTCCCCTCACAATATCCATTTCCCGTTCTCTGCTCCACCTGGGGGGAAGCCCCTGCTACTATTCATGCAGGTCAATTTTTCCACCGTATGACTAGAGGGAGAGTTCGCTAACAGAAGCCTGAGCTTGGTCCGATAACTGAAAGCATCTGTTCAAATTTATTATGTGTCATACTCTGTATCACATACAGAGATGGTGACAGCTTTGCTTGCACTAACCACATCTGAGCTTAATTCCGCCCCCCACCAGGACCACTCCCTGGGCCGACTGGGGGTTTCCTTTCCCAAAGATGCTATCTACAGAGAAGACTTAATTTCATCTTAACTTACATGGTTAGAAAACCCACTCGGATACAGGCCATGAAAAGTAACCACATAGGTGAAGGCAGTACTTAATTCCTGATGTGGAAGACTAACAGCACAATCCAGGCAAAATGCTACCCATCTCATACGGGCAGTGCGGTCAGTGATGCCGTGATTCCCTGGTTCTCTGCATATTGTACCCTGTGGGAAGGAGGTTTGCATACACATCCAACCCCTTCAGACTATCAGACATTTCACCTGGACTTACAGGCTCATCATAAAACCCCTGGGAAAGGGTATAAAGCGGAAAGAATTAGCCTGCATGTCACGATGTACGTTACATTAGGAGAAGAATGAAAAAGCAGGGGAAATCTTGCTTCTTGCTGGAAATGTTGATTACAGTGTCACACCTAATAATCATCCTTGTTATTGGGAAACAGTATCAAAATAAGCAGCTTCCTTAGCATTTCTGAGTCAGGCCATTTCCAAGTGTCATTGCTTATGAAACTATGGAGGGGAATAAATGAATAAATACCACTCTTCTGACAATTTAAATCCTTTCCACAGTCTTTTAACCATCTAAAGATGATGCAAACAAAATGGCATTTAACTATTTCCCATCAAGGAGAAATTTTTTTCTTCACTGATAATGCATTGGCACCAGTAACGCTGTGACCAACAAAGTCAGTGCAGCCCACCCTAGGATGTCTAGCCAGTGGCATCGCGTTCCAGCTCGGCTGAACACTACAAAAAGCGTGTAAGTGAAGTAACTTAAAAACCCACCTATATTAATACCCATTCTCAGTATCTGATGGGTGATCTGTACTGACTCCCAGCTGAAACTTTACATGTACATCTGGGCAGAGAATTTACCAGCAACAGCAGATCAAAAGAACTAGTTTAGGAAGCTTCCTGTGAAGTAATGCAAAAGGAAGAGAAAGATAAACAACATGTCACCAGCTGGATACCTTTACACAGAAGGCTGTAAATAGAGGCAGTCCCTGAAATCACCAGCTACGCTACCAGAGAAGGGGACCCAAGGACTTTAAAGAAGGCTCATTGAATA
Source organism: Nycticryphes semicollaris (assembly GCA_013400055.1). Lineage (NCBI taxonomy): Eukaryota > Metazoa > Chordata > Aves > Charadriiformes > Rostratulidae > Nycticryphes > Nycticryphes semicollaris. The sequence goes on along the minus strand of VXBJ01001583.1, from coordinate 78,427 downwards.
ATAAGCATCTAACAGAATTGATAGGAAATGCCAGAGTAAATTAAACAGTCTTCATGGGTATAAAGGAAAGCAAGAAACTTAATAAAAACAACTACACGAGTGTACAAAGAAACTGAACTAGGGAGATGAAAAAAATGAATGGAATATTCAGTCTTTACATACAAGCCACGGGCCATCACACAGAAACACCTACTGGGTTTACCTGAAACAATCAGTCCCGAAAATAACTTCCATGAAATGTCTGCAACTAACAGAAGGAAACTGCAACACCTCCTCCCACCAGCCACCACAATTCCCACTTCTACTTTCCATGCAGGCTAGACTGATTCCCTGGCTGCCCCAGCATCACCGTCTCTTCAATGGTGTGATAGAACGAGTTGTTTTGAAAGAAGAGTAGCTGCTAAGGGAAAGATAGTAGTCACAGAGAAATTTAAAAATGCAAATATCAAAAGTAAGACAAAACATCAAAAACGCGTGGGATAAGTGACAGGAGACTAAAATACAAGAGATCCTGGAAGCAGCACGAGGAATGGGCTTCATTACATCTCAGCCAGAGGCTGTTCTGTCCCACCGTGGGCAGAGCCCTGCTGCAGGGACGACCCCGAGCACGGGCACCTCAGGCAGGCACAGCAGTTGCCCCAACCTCCCCCCTCCCTTCCCTTTTCAGCAGAGCCAGCTGTGAGCGTGGATGCAAACACACACACTCACATCTCTGTGTCCCCCTCTCGCATTAAAAGGACTATCATTTCAATATTTCTCTGTCAGAGTCCCAGGACTTTCACTGCTTTGCTAACAGAGTCCCAGCAAAGGCCTTTCACTGAGTCATATTCACAAATAATCAAAAATTTGTTATTTTATGGAGGGCGACAGAAGAAATTTGAGATTGCTGTTGATAAATTCACTTACTGCAATAGAGCTAATAAGGTTAATATTGTTAGCAAAAATAACGGTAGTACAATAACCCGAGGTTAACATTCACCAGAGGGTAGAAAGGCACAGCACCTACCACAAAGGTGGCCCTGCCTGAGGTGGAGGAAGAGAATGCAGTCCCTCAGATATCAAGTTTCTCATCTCCCAATTTAGCACTCATTTTTCTCATGTTTTATCCTGAAAATTACAAGGTTTTCCTCCCCTTGGGGGTGTGTAGTACAATGTGGATGGAGAGACAAGTGCTATAGTCACATACGTTTAGCATGATCTCTATAATCTTCGTTGCATATACAGGGGGGTCAACTTTAATATGCACTTCACAGATAATGAGGCAAAGGTCAACTATAGGGCACTGTAGCCTCTCGAGGAAACAAAGAGCTACACAGAATCTCTGGTATCTTCATTTTACTGTCCTGACGAAAAGGAGGACGGTCCTGGCTCTCCAGAACTCCCCATTCTTTACACATCCTGTGATGGCCAGACAAGCCTTCCCTTCCCTGGGTTGCACAAGAGATAGCATGGCCAGTCTTTAATTGCTCTGTGAGAACAAACACTTCACCTCCTCATCCAAATTCCTCATCGCTACCCCAGGAAACACATGCCACCTCTCCTTCTGCTGTTACCAATTCGAACGAGCCTACAATCCCTTCTTAATCAAGTGCTGGGTTGTCCATTCTTCTAGGAGCATTTTTCGGAACAATGATGAGCTTTTGACAACTGGGAGGTTTTATTCTGCCATGTTTTTTTGAAAATGGAGATATTTCAAGGCCTAAACAGTTCTGTCAGGTAGTTTAAGTATGCACCCAAAGTTAAAGGCTGCACTTCAGTAAAAGTTGAGGTTGAGTCCACAGAGAAGTGGCAAGACACAATCTGCTCTCCTTTTTAAATACATGGTCATTTCTCACTCTCCTTCTTAGGTTTCCCAGGGACAAAACTCATTTATTGTTGAGTGACATATCATTGTAGGAGAACGCTTTTACAAAATAGAGAAGGTGCACCAAAACAAATTCTTGAGATGATTATTAGATAAAGTGAGAAATCGCTGGTTAATAATTAATGCAATAGTGACTATAAATAGTTAATAGTGGACTCCAGTCATGGCTATAACTTTTGCTCTTATTCCAGTCACAGTTCTGCACTGTACTACAGATTTAAAAAAATAATAATGGTCATTTGCTTCATGCCTTGTCACTAATCAAACCTATTTAATTTAAAATAGGATTTAGAGAATGCTCTCATTTTACTGTGACAAAGCGGTCAGCCATCGAACAGAATCCATTAGCAATATGACGAAATACAAAGGACTGCAAATGTCCTCCAATCACCACTATTAACTGCGCAGCAAGACGTAAAACAGCCCCATCAACAGCAACGCCCTGGCAGTAACGAGAGCTTAATGAAAAGGCAAACTCCACACTACATATTGCAATAAATAACTTGGAATTACAAAGTATGACAAATACAGCATGGAAAAAAAACCGCTTTCAACATCTGCTTCAACACTCTGCTGCAGTGATGGGTAACTTTTGTTATAAAGAGAACTAATAATTTACATGATAGTTTTATCACACTGGAAATCTATGAATATTTTCATCATAAATGGCAAGGGCCCAAAACCATAATGACTTTGTAGCAATATTAAAGTCACTTGATTAAGTTTTTTTATTTACAACTGCATTTCACCTCAGAAGCTGAGCTACGTAACATATGTCATCTTGGAAGTTTTATTCCTGTGGGAAATCGCACTTGGGCTGTTTCCTCTATCTGTGGTTTTGAAGCTGAATTGCTCTACAGGAGTTTTCCCAGCTCCCTTTTAACTGCTACAACCACCTGCTCCCCAGACATATTGCTCCCTCTTCTCCCACCTTGTGCCTCTGCTCCTCGTCTACTCTTGCTTTTCCATCAGTTTTCTCTTTTGAACAGCTTTCTTTGTAGAAAAATGAGCAACAAGGCAGTAGTAGTGATGCAACCATAATGCTACAGGATTAGGGGTAAGGCGGAGGATATCTAAGAGTAAACCAGTAAATGCCACAATTCAGCAGTATGGCATGACCAGGAGGAACACCACAACACGCAAGCAGAGAAACCAAAGTAAATACAACACAACTTCGCTTCAGAGAAAAGACACACCATTTTTTGGCTTATTAGTGCTTGTCACCGTCAATGTTAATGCGGCCACAAACAGCAGCAGCACAATGTAAGATCTGACTGACTTGCATTTAGAGTCCTGTGCAGTAGAACAGACAGTGTTCGTGTTTCTAGACCAACAGCTAAATGTACTTTCCGTGTAAATCTTACATTTATGAAAAACATAGATCCAGAAAATGTGTATTTACAGGTATTCTCTTTTCTCTGTCTTTCCCCTACTTACAGAATTCCTCATGAGGCTATGCTATAGCATCAAGTTTTATTGCAGTTGGCCATCACCATTCTTCTAAGTGGCAAGAACAACAAACTTTCCCACCCTTATGCAAGGGTCAGCTTTCAAATGCCTTTGGATAGATATATAACATCTTCGGTCAGACTTGATGGGATTCCTTCCTAAAGTACACTTTCTGTGTACCAGAATGGGCAACCATGGCTGCAGGTACTTCCTTAAAAAACAGTTTCCTTACACTGAGTTGTTTGTAATGGCTGAGAAGATAACCTGTTCCATTAACCTTGAATTCCAAATGGAAGGTACAATAACTGCATACTAGATGGTCCACTCCATCAGTATGAAAATTAGTATGGCAGCCTTTTGACCTGCATGTCAGAAGTTCATCCAAGAGTTCCCAAATCTCTCAAGACAGAGAGAAAGAGACATCCATTTTAATAATACCCAAGAACTTTTCTTTCAGAAACAAACCAGCATGTTAGACTGAGTCTAACCCTGGGGAGAAACAATTGCTTTCTGCTAAGGACATGGAAGGAGCTATGCCAGCACATAATACAAGGGTCTGTGCCTTGTTCACTTGAAAAGCCTAAAATTGTCACCAGTTACATCTGCCAAAAACTACAATCCAGTCATCTTATTTTTAGCTTTTTTCACGGAATGATGTGGGAATGGAAGGGACCTCTGGAGATCATCCCAGAGCAGGTTGCACAGGAATACATCCAGGTGGGTTTGAAATGTCTCCAGAGACAGAGACTCTCTGAGCAGCCTCTGCCAGGGCTCTGCCACGCTCAAAGTGAAGATGTTCCTCCTTACGTTTATGTGGAACTCCTTATGTTCCGGTTTGTGCCCATTCCCTCTTGTCCTCTCACTAGGCACCACTGAAAAAAGACTGGCCCCATCCTCCTGACACCCACCCTTGAAGTATTTATAGGCCTTGATCAGATCCCCCCTCAGTATTCTTTTCCCCAGACCCCAGTACCTCAGCCTTTCCTCATAAGAGAGATGTTCTAGACCCCTCATCATCTTTGTAGCCCTCCACTGTCCCATCTCCATCAATTCAGTGTCCTTCTTGAACTGGGGAGCCCAGAACTGGACCCAGTGCTCCAGATGGGGCCTCCCCAGGGCAGAGCAGAGAGAGAGGATGACCTCCCTCCACCTGCTGGCCACACTCTTCCTGATGCCCCCCAGGATGCCATTGGCCTTCTTGGCCACAAGGGCCCATTTCTGGCTCATGGGCATTCTGTTGTCCCCCAGGACTCCCATGTCTTTTTCCTCAGAGCTGCTCTCCAGCAGGTCACCCCCAACCTGTCCTGGTGCAGGGGGTTATTCCTCCCCAGGTGCAGAACCCTACACTTGCTCTCGTTGAATTTCATCAGGTTCCTCTTTGCCCAACTCTCCAGCCTGTTCAGGTGTTGCTGGATGGCAGCACTGCCTTCTGGTGTGTCAGCCACCTCTCCCAGATCTGTGTCATAAGGAAACTTGCTGAGGGGACATGTTTGCACAAACATGCAGATACAAATACAAAAACTCTTGTGCACAAAAAGGCAGTCAGGAAGCTTGCTTCAGAATATGTCTTACACCAGACCATAAGGAGGGAGGAACTTGATACACTTGCCATAAATCAGTAGTTTCCAAGTTTCTGAAGAGAACACTACAAACTGTTTTTCATGACCACTTTTCATGACCCGCTTGCTATCATCATCAATTTTTTAATGAAAATAACATGAAATTGGTTTCCCCAGTGAACCAACTTTGAATTTTTTCGTACAGTCTCAAGAACTGCCCTTTGGGAATGATTGTCTTTAAAGGTTAGAATAACGTGGCAAAGGTGTTCAATATGTGTGTCAAAATTTAGGCAATCAAGCAATCAGCCTGATTTTTCAAAAGGCTATGTACTAACAGCTCATTTTGAAGTCACTTTTGAAAAATGTGGCAATTTTAGGTCAGATGAATGAAAAAAAATGCCAGTTAACTCCCATGGAAACAGAGTAGGTCTGCGTTTAGGTCCTACATTTAGGCATCTGTGACTGAATGTTGTTATGCTGTAAAAACAACTGTAGCAAAATAACTAAAAGCTCTATTAAATTTATTTTACAGAAAACTTACTTTTACAATGGCCATTTTAAAGAACAAGCAGTCATTTCCAGGGGTGTCTCCTGCCCAGTTAGTAGTACTTCTCCACGAACATTTTACTTTAAACTACTTAAAAGGGCAGTGTACCTTGTCTTTACAGGTAAAGTATATAAATTTTTCAATTTGCTTGTGTCAATCTCATTGACCTCCATATCAAGTCACTCTCTTGACATACCTTTCCACCAAAAAGCGATCACATTCCAGCACAGATATTCCAGCTCTTTTTTTATTTACTTCCAGAAGTCCAAGTGCAGCAGCCTAATATTAAGCAAGGCCCACAGTTGCCTCTTAATCATTTAAAAGCTACAAGATTGTAGAAGTGCATATAACCTGTAATCATCATGGTATGCAGATGATATGCTCTCAGCTGCACAGCTGCAATAAATTATGAAAGGAGCATTTGGGACTGGCTTGGTAAATTGCGTGCACAAAACTAATTCCACTTAATTTCATCTTCTGCTTTCCTAAATGGATTATCAACTGTTCAATACTGTCCAAACCTACTGAGAGATTTTGCTAAAAGGATGAGGGTTTCAGTATGGTACATGCTAAGAAAATTACCAACATTCAGTTAAACAAAAGTGTCCAAGACAGAGCATAAAATACGCATGACTCTTTCTAGAAGTCCATTGAATGCCTTCAGAACTTTCCCTGCTGGTGGACCAGCACTGCAGTATTCCAAGATCAAAATTGCATCTACACATCCCACTTACAATACATAAGCTTGCCCCATAGTTTCAAGATTTTGCATGGACATGCTATGACACAGAACGGTTCAAAGCAATGCCATCCAGAAAAAAAATAAATCCATTAAATCCCTTTAAGAGACAGAATACCAGAATACCATGTATGAGAGGATACATGGAGTCCTCAGCACAGGAAGGACATGGACCTATTGGAATGGGTCCAGCAGAAGGCCATGAAGATGCTCAGATGGCTGGAGCACCTCTCCTATTAGGACAGTCTGAGAGAGCAGGGGTTGTACAGCCTGGAGAAGGGGAAGGCTCCAGGGAGACCTTAGAAGAGCCTTCCAGTACCTGAAGAGGGCTATAGGAGCACTGGAGGGGGAATCTTTGTCAGGCAGTGTAGTGACAGGACAAGGGGTAACAGCTTTGAATTGAAAGAGGGGAGATTTAGATTAGACGTATAGGAAGAACTTCTTTGGTGTGAGGGTGGTGAGAGCCTGGCCCAGGTTGCCCAGAGAAGCTGTGGCTGCCCCATCCCTGGAGGGGTTCAAGGCCAGGTTGGATGGGGCTTGGAGCAACCTGGTCTGGTGGGAGGTGTCCCTGCCCAGGGCAGGAGGGCTGGAACTCAATGGTCTTGCATGTCCCTTCCAACACTAACCGTTCTGTGATTTTATGATTCTAAGGTATGACCAGAGGAATAAAAAAACCTCTTATATCTGTTTAAAACAAAGTAGCTAAAAGTCTTTAGGTATCTCAACAGAACTTCTTGGTCTCATTAAACCAGAGACCATATACATTTGAAAAGAAGGTTTCTCTGATGTTTCTTGCAATTGTCTGCGCTACAGCCAAGTGTGAATCAGACAGAGCTTCACAGGCCACAGTGTTTTTATGAAAGACAGCAGCCTGGTCGCACAGACAGTCATCTTTTCTCTGTAGCCTAAACCTGTAAGCTAAAAGCACAACAATTCACAAAGATGCAGGCCTCTATCGATGTCTCCTCGGTAATTCAGATGACTCTGCTTCACCTGCAAGTCTTACACTAGACCTAGCAGGGTGTACCCAGTTGGCTCCAATTCTTCAGCTACTCCCTGATCCCAGGGGGACAAAGCTCCCAAAAGCTGTGTGTTTTCCCAGGGTCTTCCCAAGGACAAAGCAGGAAGGCAGATTGGGGCAGTGGGGAGAGATGGAAACATTATTTGTGCTTCAGCTTCTTACCTATCATGGGTCTTCTGTGAGGAAGGTAGGCCACTGGGAATTATCTCCCTTCATTAATTCCTCTTCTGAAAGATTCTGTCTGAGTTTCTTCTAAAGAGTCACTCTGTTTCACAGAAGTCAGAGGATGAGAGAGAAAGGAAGAAGGTACTGATGCAAAGAATACAGGCTTTGACTTGAAATGCAGAAGGGCAACCTTTGAGACAAGAGTTAACTACATAATGTTAAGCTGGGCAGTGGGTTAGAGAAAGCCTCCTTTAAAGCGAGTACGGCTCAGCTTGAGGAATATCTGGTACAAGTCTGTACCCAGCCTTGCTAGGACACGCCACAAAACACTGTCACTCTAGAACATGAGGGAATTTTCAAGTAGCCCAGCAGAAACAGACTTACTATTCCAGTTTGCTGAATATCTACTAATGGGCTAGTCGGACCATTATCCTCTTTAGCAGTAGAGTCCATCAAATGAATATTGGAAGCAACATACTCCTCAGAAGAAGCATTTAGGTCACAATATTTTGCTATTTGAAATATGTATATGCTTCATTAAGTTTTTAATGAACATATTTGAGCCAACTCTTGAATACTGAATATTTTCACCCAGCGACTGGAATTAAAAATTCAGCCCATGTGGCTGGTTAGATGACGTGCTAACCATTCCTGCTCCTTGCTGATTGACAGAAATCATTCCAGAAGAAGCTTCTTAATCAGTCAAACATGTTTAGAAAATGATAGGACCTTCTTTGGTTGCCTGCTCTTCTGGCCCATCCACTAGATGTTCAAGATTTATTACTTGCAGATTTTACTTCAGCTCAGATGCTAACACAAAATAAGCAAGTATTTGTTGGCTGTTACCATAGCGATAGTAGGCAAGGAATTTCTGACAGCACAGTGCTTGACATAACGTTGCCTCTTTAGCTTGCTAACAAATGTCTGATTAAACATTCATGTTCCCCCCCACGTTCAATCCATACGGATAACTGACTTTACAAACACTTGACCCAAATTCCGATTCACTACGTGGGTGAGCTAAGAGTGAGGTGGTGGAGAAAGGACCTGTCACAGTACAGCTTTGTGGCAACAAGGCATGATTTTTATTTGGAAACCAAATGAACAGCAGGAATGAGGCTGAACTCCTGTATCTGCATGTAATACTTGAGTGAAATCTATATTATGTTTTTTTATCACGTACGCACACACAGACCCGCAAAAGGGTGTTGAAATCACCACGTACCACGAGGTCAAGCACCTTTTGGAAAGGGTCATGATCACGCCTTTGAATTTAGATGGACTGTCGGTCCCCTTGCTGATCTGCTCCACAAAAGAGATGAAGACTGTTCTGCTGGAAGCTGCAACATAAGGCGGCAGAACGGGGGCTGCTTTCCCACTTTAAACATCTCAGAGAAAAGGATCCTTCTCTTTACCTTCACACAAACCATTCCATTGCCCTGTTGCCCCTCCAGGACTTACACAGCTGTCTCCTGTATGATCACTGTACGCTCCTAAAGCCTCTCGCTGGGGCAAGGAATGAAAGCTTTGGCTGTGGAAGTGGTGAATATGGGGTTGAGGATGCCATGCCAGGGTGGGAGGAGGATGCCATGCAGGTACTTCTGAGGAACACGGGCTGAAAATGAAAGCTGGGACACAGAGGGAACGTACTGCACTGTGGAAAAGGACCAGGGGCAGCAGCACAGAAGGAACAAAACAGGTTCTGTAGATACTAACATCGGTGCCTCATAACTTTAGGGGGTTTTTTGTTGGTGGTGGTCTTTTTGTTGTTGTTGTGTTTTACTTTTAGAATCTCACCTTATTGCTGTATTACCCTCTGCACAGGCTCCCGAGAGAGGCAGCCTAAAGGCTGAACTGAGACCTTGATTAAGTCACTGAACATGCTCTATTGGCACGCAAAAAACATTCTCTGCACGCTCCCACAGTAACATTACAATATACCTGTTACCGCCATTTTTCCCACCCTATACCAAAAGAACTTTAAGCCACATGCAAGAAGAGTAGGATCTGGTTAAGAACAATTTACTCTGTGTTCATGCATGGTTTCAAGGAATAATTCACAGAAGTGGGAGATCCATGGAAGAGTTCATCTTATTTTCATCTCCTTTTAATCTCATCCTCATCTTGCTTTAAAAGCTCCTTCTGTCCTTCCCTGATAGAGGTCATGCTAGCAACCATTGGCTAGTGACACTGGGATGATATATAGGGCTACTAAATCACAACCACAGCACCTCTACTCAAACTAGCACTCTGCTGGTGTTGGAGCCCGTATATGATATTAGTAGAATGTCATCACTCTGGTGATGAATTGGTGTGAAACACCAGCTGAAAGGACTTTCCCGCTTGGTGTACAGCTCTCAGCCTCAGCAGCAGGAGGAACAACTTCTACCAAAGCAGCTCACATGAATATTCATACAACAATTAGAGGTTGGTTTTTGTTTGTTGTTCTACAAACGCCATTTATCGCGGAAAACTTCTGTGACTGTCAGTAGTCACTCATAGTCCCCTGGGAAGCATTAGAGCAGGATTCATACCAGACTGTCAATATATAGGATACAGGTGCCCATTCTGACCTGGGTCTATGCCAGTCTAGACCCAGCATTCCAGCAAACTGAGCCATCCGACTGCCTCTAACCTAACTGCAGGTCACAGGAACCATGCATACAGGTCACATCAGCCATGAAAGGACATTGAAAACATGAAAAAACTCGTGTGACAGCCCTCCACCTAGGTGGACTGTTGGGTAGAACTTCAAAATATATGGGTTTTTTTCTTCAAATTTAATTCTTTTGTTCTCCATGAAGGTTGGCCTTGAAATGTTCCATCATACATCATACTTCTCCTCTCCCCTACTAAACAGAAGGACTTTGCTTATATATAAAATCACATAACTATGCCACTTATTTTGGAAGAGGTTATAATTGAATTCATTTGGAACCAATTTGTTCAAGAACACGGAATACTTTACGAACCCTCAACAATTAAAAGCACACAATTTAAAATAAAAATATGAAGCCAAAACTGAGCACCTCAGAGACAACGGCTCAATTGCCTGTCAGGTTTAGCCACCAGGAGCTACACAAAGTCACAAAATTAATAACAACAACATCTCTAGCAGCTTTTAGCCACCTGGGGATAGCATAACACAGAGATACTTCAAAAGGTGAACTTGAGCCACTTCAGTAACTCTAGAAGAACACTAATTAACTCTGATAAACTTATGCCCACGTTTCAGTTCTTTGCCTATTTAAAAAATACCCATTTTTCTGTTCTGTGGGTTTCTACCTCAACATTACTTTGAAGATACGAAAACACTGCAGAAAGTAGTTGACTCTGACCCATTCCTTCTAGATATATCTTCTGCTACAATGATCACTGCCAGTTACACGTCCCAGTTTTCATGAGCGTCATTTCAGACTGGTCCTTCCGAGGTTTTCATACCTGTGAGATCACAGTGCTGGCAGCTGACCGTTTCTCTCCTTGGAACTTTTTTGTCCCTGAAGGTCAGAGGCTCCGTTTGAAGAATTTATAATGAAAAGACATTTGAAGAATCAACATTTCGTGGTGCTCCAGACAGGCTACTCTCCAGACCTCTTGCTGACAGCTACTATTAAAATCCTGAGCTGCCTCTCTTGTGCCTGGCAATTGAGAGGCAAGGCCAGCTCAACCACCAGTGCAAGGCAAAAGAAACAGTTCTGAAAGCATTAAAAATCCCAGAAAACTCTCAAGAGATTCTGACTATCAATCAAAAAAAAAAAAAAAGAAAAGAAAAAGTTTCCAGACAGGTCTCAGACCTGCTAACACAAACACGGGAAAAATGCTAACAATCTGCTAACCCATCATCTGTCAACAAACATGGGTAACAGAGCCAAGAGGTGGAAACAAGGGTGAATTTCATGAGACACAGTAATTTGGCAAGTGAAATATGACTTAAATTGTGATGAATACCTGGGTCTGCTTCTGCCCTCTTCTTTTCTTGCATTTAATCACCGATCTTAGTATGAATGCTTATACTTGTTTTTCTCTGGAACCATCCTGCAAATAAACAGTCAGGATCACAGCAATGAAATACTTCTTGGTTTCTTCTGTGTAAGATGTACCACCTCTGTAACTAGGCATCTCTAACTACACGCATATTAAAACTTCACTTACAAACAAACTGGACAACAGGATGCCCATGAGCCAGCAATGTGCCCCTGTGGTCAAGGCAGCCAATAGCATCCTGGGGGGCACCAGGATGAGTGTGACCAGCAGGTGGAGGGAGGTCATCCTTCCCCTCTGCTCTGCCCTGGGGAGGCCCCACCTGGAGCACTGGGTCCAGTTCTGGGCTCCCCAGTTCCAGAAGGACAGGGAATTGCTAGAGGGGGTACAGCAAATAGCTACAAAGATGATGAGGGGCCTGGAGCATCTCTCTGATGAGGAAACATTGCAAGACTTGGGCCTTTTTAGTCTGGAGAAGGCTGGGGGAGGATCTGATCAATACCTATAAATACTTAAAAGGGTGGGTGTCAGGAGGATGGGGCCAGTCTTTTTTCAGTGGTGTCCAGGACAAGAGGAAATGGGCACAAATATGAACATAACAAGTTCCATCTCAACATGAGGAGGAACTTCCTCACTTTGGGGGTGGCAGAACCCTGGAAGAGGCTGCCCAGAGAGGTGGTGGAGTGTTCATCTCTGGAGGCCTTCAAACCCACCTGGACACATTCCTGTGGGACCTGTTCTGGGTAGACCTGCTCTGGTAGGGGTTGGACAAGATGATCTCTAGAGGTCCCTTCCAACCCCATAGCATTCTGTCAACTAGGGTGTTTTTTCAAGGACTTACATTACAAGAGTTGAGAGCAAGATACAAAACAAAATGAAAACACTGGTCACACTGCCAGGCCCACAAATATCCTAAGATGACAAAGTTAACAAGCACCAATTGTCAGGTGACAGTATTTCTGTGCTGCCACAGTGCAGTAAACAGAGAAATTCAACATAGTCTTTCCAGCAGGATTGTAGTGGTAGAGCATTCTGCCTTCAAAGAAATCAATAGAGGAATAAGAAAGATACTATACAGCATGGAAATAAAATTATTACATTTTAACAGTACTTTTAAGCCAATCTAAAGGCTACCTGCTGCTAAAGGGGCACCTCCACTACTGTCTTCTTCCCAGCAGCTCCAAATGTAGAGTCCTCCAATGCAGATTCCTCTGAGCACCCACTTCCATGTTTTCCTACCTAGAGATTAACTTCTGTGATTCCATCCAACAGAAAAGAGACTGTGCCACAAATTCCCTTGGTTAGCTTTCCCGGAAGTCAGACAAGTGTCAATGCGAGGAAAAGTACTGGGAAGAATGTATGGGATGAAATCCGGGCTGTCTGTTCACTGGCATCCATAGTGGGTCTTCAAGCTATATCCAAAGAAAGCAACACATCTGTGTGACTGGTCTTGCACTGTGACATACATCCATTCTTGCCAAACTGGACTTATCTTTTCCAGTGCTTTTATTTTCCCTGTTTTTTCACAGAAGATAGCTTATTCCTACGAGTTCAAACCACTTCCAACAGGGAGACCAAATTATCGCACATATCACCAGCAACCTCACACTGTCCTCATACACAGCAAGGAGAAAGCAAGCCTGAAAGTCAAAAGCTGGTTGCTCAGTTCCCCTGGATGTATAGAATTTTCAGAAAACATCAGGATCTACTGTGTCTCCACAAAGCAAGACATGGGTTCCCCTCTAGCACACCTAGCTCACCATGAATCCATCCAGTGAAAGACTTGTGAAGAGGAAAGCCCTCCTGAAGAGAAAAAAAAAAAACAAAAACCAAAAAACCAAATTCTCAGCCTTGGACATACCCCCACTTCCTGGGTTTCATGTACAGCTTTGACTGCAAACATCTCAGGGACAATCTAACTCTGTTTTCTTGTTGAAAGTCATTCCTCTAAATCACAAGAGCACGCATGTCATCCGATTGATCCACTCTCACTGGGTCTCCAAGCCAGGAAGCAACTCAAAGGTCTGGCCCTTAGAGTCTGTTGCAAATACACTTGCCTTGGCCAGCCTTCTGCCTCCTCCTACTGTTCTCTAGATCCGCTCATCTGGATGAGAGCTGCTGTAATCATCTTCTCCCAGATGCTGCTGAAAACCCAGAGGACCACATGCCATTTTTTCCTTCCTGAACAATTTCACAATTTCCATTTGCACATGGAATGACTTTCTCTACCACCAGTCAAGAGGTAAGATGAGAATTTCCAACAGCACAGCTTTTACAAAAGGAATGAATCAGCAGAGATTGAGAACTTCAGCAAGTAGAGAGGCCTCTCTCAGACAGGAGGAGGACAGAAGGCTTCAGGAACAGACTGCAAACTAATTCAGAAACAGATGTGTCTGTGCACAGGTGCAGGGTGCATGCAAGGAGCAAGATGAGGAGAGATTTAACAGCTTCTCCCAAAGCCACCACAAAGAACACTTGAAGCTGTATCAAATCATATACCTTAAAATATACATCCTACATAAAATACAAAGGTTCAGACCTTCAAAGAAGCATTAGGCTGACAGCATCTCAAATGCCGTAGCTGTTCTGTTTGCTCAGATAAATTTTTAATTTATACCTCCTCTATCATTCATTGTAGGAGGCATTTCTGAATGAATTAACCAATAAAACAAGCTCATTCTAGTAATTTATTTCTGAATTTACAAGCAAGAGAAAGTGTTTAAGTGCCATCTGAATTAATCGTATAGGATTACACAGAGAGATTAAAACAGAAAACAGAATAAATGAAAGTGGAGGAAATAGTTTTGAGAATTTATGAGCCAAGTCATTATTTTAATCTTAATCAGACAATTTTCAACTATTACTACTTTTCTAGTAAACAGAAACTTCTGTTGATGCCGTACCATAGTGACTCCCAGTAAAAATACCTTACGACACAGCACAAAGCTTATACTGCTGCCTCCAACAGTGTCATTGATAAATACTACCAAAGACAGAGGCTGCATAAGAAGCAGCAGCTCACACTGTCATCCTTCCCTTCCCAAAGAGTGGACCCCAGCATCACAACTCAATCTTTCCTCCCACCGCGCACCCCAGAACCTGGGCTCCAGCTTCCTCACTCGTGTCTTCTCCCTGTGATCTTCAGACACAGTTTTGCTGTCTCAGCCTGGGATGCCAACCCCAGATCTTCAGAGCTTTCTCTCTCCTGACTCCTTGCTCCTTCACCTCTACCTCCAGACCTGAGTGCATAACTGCTAATACTCACAATGGCAGCCACTGTTTGATAGCAGTTTAGTAACATCAGCCTCACGAAGAGTTGTCCAAAACAAGAGTTATTTTGGGAAAATCTGGGCTTAATTATGTTTACTTGGTAATTGGCACCAAAATCTATGAAAATGCAGCATTAGCACTCATACAGCTCCAAGCACAATTCACTTCTAATGCCAAAGAGGACTTTTGGACACATCTAAAACATAAATTCATCATCATCATCATTACTAATGCATTTAAATTGCCTTTTACACCCTCAGAGTGGCTCAGTAAAAATAAATTAAACATTAGCATATTTCTTGCAATTAGATTCTCATCACACTGCTAATCATATTCATTCTAGTGAATAGGGTTATTTGAATATTCTTAGCTACATCCTTGTATTGAAAGGGAGATGGGACAAAAAAAAAATTCTGTTAGAATTGGGGACGCTATACAAAATGTATAATTAAGTATTTCACAACTGCTCACTATAAATAGAAGTAAAAACAAAATGATGAGTATTTACTTGGAAGTGTTGTCAAATAATGACAGTATTTTAATTAAAGACAAAAACCATCTGTGTGAAGAGACAGTTGAGAGAAACAATAGTGTAACAATCTAGAAAGTAAAGGGAACAGGAGTAAATATATGCATTCACAGTGAATCTTTTACTATAACATTATATAAAGTTCTAAAATAATTCAGCAGTCTCATTAATGTATAGCTGCAAGGATTTCTCTAAAATCCATCCAGGGATGGTGACTCCACAACCTCCCTGGGCAGGCTCTTCCAGTGCCTGACCACTCCTGCACTAAAGTCATTCTTCCCAAGATCTAACCTGAACCTCCCCTGCCCCAACTTCTCACCATTGCCTCTGGTCCTGCCATCATTCCCTTGGGAGAAGAGGCCAACACCCACCTCTCTACACCCTCCTGTCAGGGAGCTGGAGAGGGCAAGGAGGTCTCCCCTCAGCCTCCTCCAACCTAAACATGCCCAGTTCCCTCAGCCTCTCCTCACAGGACTTGTTCTTCAGACCCCTCACCAGCTTGGTAGCTCTTCTCTGGACACAGCCCTCGAGGTGGGGCCTCACCAGTGCCCAGGACAGGAGGACAATCACCTCCCGGAGTCCTACTCTCCACACTGTTCCTGATCCAGGCCAGGATGCTGATGGCCTTCTTGGCCACCTGGGCACACTGCTGGCTTGTGTTCAGCCCACAGTCCACCAACCCCCCCAGGGCCTTTTCTGCCAGGCAGCTCCAGCCACTTTGTCCCCAGCCTGGAGCACTCAGGGGCTTGGGGTGAGCCAAGGGCAGGACCTGGCACTTGGCCTTAAACCTCATTGCATTGCCCCTTTTGTGCCATCCAAATCATTTTAGCATCGATGGATCCTCATGTCATGCTTGACTGAACCAAAGCAAAATTAGATGGCAGAGATAAAGCCAAGCAGCAAAAAATATTGGGAGCATAACTTACTTTGTGTATAAATCAATAGTTCAAAGTTTGATCTGGTGGGGAAAAATCCATTCTGTGAATCACTATGGAGGTAAAAACATTGATAGTGAGCATGGGCTGGGATAAATTAATGTAGCACCACTGCCTTGAACATTTTTAAGAGGTTAGGTATAGTCTCATACGTTCTCAACGGAAAATGCACATTCCTGTTGATTGTGATTCACCAACAGCACACAGCAGATGCCAGGAAAAACCACCCCAATGTACCACAACTTTGAAATGCTGGTTGCAGCTCAGAGCACGGACTAGTTGATGTTCAGCCATTGCGCACGGCTTTGACAGCAAAGCTGGCTGGTCACTCACACGTTTTTGCTGAAATTCACCCTCCCCAGTATAGCAGGTACTGACCACTTACACTGCTCTGAAAAATCCCCAATGCCAAGACAAGAGACTTACACCCAAACTACATTAGCAAAAAGGGGTAAAATAAGTGCTCCATCACCATTCAAGGCGATTCATTGGTCCACCTTTGTTTTAGGGCAAAGTCAAGTTTTCAGTGGGTCTTCCACCAAAAAGTACATCTGCTTCCCATGGGGCACTCTGTTCCAAGACAAACAATGCCACTTAAGCTACTGTAACAAAGGGAAGGACTTTCAAATGGGGTCGTGCAGAGTTCTATATTGGCCCTACTTCTATTTTATCTGTTTCAGTTATATATTGGCCCTACTTCTATATGTTTCACAAACACCTTGGATACCAGAACATAGAATGTTTTCTTAAAACCTACAGATGGCTCAGCCTGGGACAGATTGAAAACACTCTGGTGTACAAGTACAGATTTCAAAACCATAGATCAGGGAAGTGGTCTGAAATCAAAGTGATTAAATGAAAACGAAATAACCGAAAACCCAAACCTTTCATGAGAATACTCCATTTTGGGGAGGAAAAACAATGCCCAAATATACCAAGGGCTAGACTGTGAATCTCAAAATACAATACAGTAATTCTACCACTGACAAAATGAGTGCGGAGAAACAACGTGATGCAGATAAAGACAATGCTCAAACTGTGATGCACCAACAGAGAGACTAGGTACCTATTCACTTGCTCTATTAGGGCCTCAAAGAAGGCATCTCAGAGTACCACACTGCCATAAAATTATAGACCACTGCGTAAAATCCAAAGGGACCATCTGGAATAGCAAGATGGTTAGAAAGCCCGATTAGTGACAAAAGAAATGGGTTTTAGCAGAAGACTAAAAATGACTACGGTCCTTTTAAAATACTTAGAAAGTGACAGGAATGCTTGTAATCAGCAGTTCTCTGTGATGACTGTGCCAAGGACAGAGAAGATGTCTCAATAGGCCAAAACATGGGCAAGGAAAACCTTGCTAAACCCAAGTAGGGAATCTCTCAGTCCAGAGAGGTGGTGGCACTTCCTTTGCTATAAGATTCTCTTTAAAAGAGATGACATAAACACTCGTGACAAAAAAAAAATAAATAAATAAATCACATCTAGGACAGAGCTTCTTAACCACCGGTTTACAGACTCCTGGGGTCTACACACAATTTTAAAGGGATCTGTGGGTGATGAGCAGGACAGTCAAGCCTGCGAGCAGCAGATTCACTACAATGGAACACAGTTCTGTAACAAGAAGATGGCTGGTAGCTGGAACCAGAAGAACACCTGGAAACCCCTGGGGTAGCTCATTTCTTTGGGTTAAAAGTTCTCCTTTTTATTAACAAAAATGAGCACATCTAAATTTAGAGAAAGAAGCCCAGAGACTTTTGGGCTGCTGAATGCCCCCGATTCTGATGACACCCAGGTGTATTTTTCTTTTTACAGCTATTACACAACTGTGTGTCAGGAACAAAGATTCACGGGCTGTTAAGTGAGTAGGGACCTTTGTATGGTTTTGGGTTTGGTTTGTTTTTGTTAGTGGAAGAGAGGATTAAAGCCCGTGTTCCTTCTCTGATTAAAATAAGGTTTAAATGTTTAGAAGATGTTTCTTCTCAAGTCATTTCTACTCTCTACTTTTACCCACCCCTTCAATATTTTATAAAACATCAGGTCTCAGGAAGGAAAATCTTATTTGTTTTCTGTGCCAGTGTAGACATAGGAACTTTAGTGTGCTACTTTCTACAGGGAAATGGCAGAGAGAGAGACAGATGGCCCATTCTGACAGAATTGCAAACAAAAGCTCAGCTCTGCTACCTGAGGAATTTTCAGCATCAGAAAGTTAAAATATTTACGACACCAGACTTGTAAAAAATGAATGCAAGCTAAGAATTTTTTATAACATGAAACTTTGGTTAATGTGAATGTGGCATTTATGAATATACAAACATTTAAAATGGAACAACAAGGGTCAAGTTGAGGAAGGTCCTTGTCTGACTGAAAAATGGGTAAATAGATACAGATAAATCAAGTAGGAGGGATGACAGCAAGGTCATTAGACCTCTCAGCATGTAGTACTGTTTTTAATCTATTCTCACAAAAGTGGGTTTTTTAACACTTTAACCCTTTTAATGTCATAGAGCAAAAAAGCAGTTCTTCCAGTGTGTTAGCTGAGTTTCTTACCTCACTGCCTCTCATTCTCTCTCCTCAATGTCCAAGCAAAGTGCCAGAATTCATTGCTTCAAGTGTTTCCTCTAAACCTGTGGTTTTTTGGAAGCCCTGGAGATTCAAAAGGGACAGAATGAGAACAGTACATCAATTACACCATATAAGCAGGAAGTGATTACTGTTCTTAAGATAAATGAGAAAGAAATAGTCGACATTATCAGCATCAAAGATCACCTAACTGGCCGTGCAGAGCTTGCCACCAGCTCCAGTTGCCTTCTCGTTCTTCCTCCCAGAAGCTGCTACCATCCTACCCACTGTCAGCAGAAGGGAGTCAGGACAAGTGCTCTGGCTCATAACTGGGTGACTTTGTCCTCCACTTGCACCTGCAGCTTACTCGGTCAACTCATGAGTTCATGAACTTACTCATGAGGCCAGGCTTCAGTCCCTACGACGAGACTACTGTTGCCCCTATGAAGGCTGAGAGAACAGCCAGAAGATTCACCAGAAGGCACCTATTTGTGATATATGGTACCACACATCCCTACGCAGCGACAGACATGGGTGCATTTACTAGGAAAGGAGTAGGGAGCAGGCCCTTGAAGTGCCACAGCGTACGTATAGATTCCTCCGCATACACATCCCTGATGGTCACACACTGGTTGATCTTCAGGCCTCCTGGATCTGAAAACACAGACTCAACACAGCACCCAGAAACTGCTGTTCAACGCTGGCATCTCTCACATGGTTTCTTGGCTTTGCCTTTGCCATTCTTCTACATGGAAGTCAACAGCTACTTCTGTGCCTTTTATTTATTATGTTTTAGATACTTCAACTGCAGGATGGGAACTTCAGTAGGGTTTTGGAGGCGGGGAGTTGGTTGATTTTGTGTGTGATACAGCTCCACCTACAGTGAAATGCAGCCTAAACTCTAGAAAATCACAGGGTAGGATGGTACATTTAAGCAGAACGCTGCTCTCAAAACAGAGCATATTTATCAGAGTGCTATTACATAAAATAGGAATAGGCACCTGGTTCTGCTTAAGTTCAGACTATTTATTAAATATATTAAACTACACAGATAAAGCTTCTGTTTTACAAGAGGGATTTGCATTTTGCTAACAAAACCAGTGTTTCAGACCTGCAGTAAAAGAAAACCAACCAACCACAACAGCAGCAATAACAACATTGGAAAGAGATGTCTTTTGTTGGTAGCCTAGGTGAGAGAAAAATTTACTTTCAAAAGAGTAAATCATACAGGTGATAGACTGTCAATGAAGGAAAAAAACACACAGAATAAAAATGATGGGTGGTGTATTCAAGTTCACTTACAAACAAAAGATTATCCTTCTTCAAAATGTCATCGTTTTCCTTCTTTTGATGAGGTAACAATAAGCAAATGAAACATACAGACTTAGATACTAAGACAGAATGAATACAAACAATTAAAATATGAAATCAGAGATTCTGCTAAAAGATCCTAGTATCTTCAAGGACTTTCTTATTAGATATTACTGTTGAGTACCTGGAGAACAGCCTTCAATAAGAATACTGGTAATACTGAATGGCGAGTAACACTACTGTAAATAGAGATCAGTTGTAAAAACGTACAATCTGATTCCCTGGACTATAAAAGGCTAAATCCAGTACAAAATGGTTATATGATAATCCTGTAGCAAAATAATCAATGTAAATAAGTACTTGTCGGGCACAGCAATAAAAACACAGACCTACAACATGACCTGGTACTTTAACAAACCAAATGCCATTGATTAATATAACTAAAGCTAATTTGGTTTGTCACATGTGGCTCTGGCACAGAGGGAAGAACTAGAAGTCAAGAATTTTATTTCCACTCACGTCCACCTTTGTCAAAGGGCTAGAGAATTTGATTATTTCCCTAAAGATAGCTCTCAAAGATCAACTGCTGCATAAGTGCAACCTTTGTGGTTACATGTTATGCTGGACAATAATCTCCCATGTTCATTTCCCCTACCTGTTACTGTTCAGCACTGCTCTCGCTTTCCTCCCAAACACATCTGGAGCCACTGTGAAGAAGAAAAGAGGATCCCTCACATCTGGCCTCCCTGCATTCTGATTTCTGATTCAAACAATGCCAGCAGGTAAGAGACCCTACTCTCATTTTGCTTGGTTCACACCTTACTGATGGGGAGGCAAAGTGGGGGGGGAGACAAAGAGAATAAGAGTCCCTGAAACTCTGTAGTTTGAAAACTGCAGTCCAAGAACCATTTTCTCACAGGCTTATGATGGTATTTCAGAAAAGCTCCTATGCCCTTTGTATACGGCTTTGTTTGTTACCACACACTTACCATATTCCATGAAGCAACAGGAACTTCCTGCAGCTCTCCTGAAGCTTTTATAATTGTTTTGGGAAATGCAATTTGGTATTTAAAATTACTCAGACCAGACATAGCAAGAGTAATGGTAAACCCCATTTCTTTTAAGTTAATAGAGCTGGCGATATAATCATGTCATTAAGCAGCTCTGGCTTCAGCACTACTCTTCTCAAAAAGGAAATTGTACTGTCTCCAAGTCATGCCCTGTAAAAATGCTACACAATTCTATGTTTATTTAAACTTTACTGCATGTATTTATAGTATCTCTAGTAGTAGTACAGTAGAAACCTGCATGATCTCTGAGTGTCATTTGATTTTAAAAGTTAGTTTAAATGAAATGCTTAAGAAATACAGAAAAAAAATCCTTTGCAATTTTTAATACTTCACATTAAACAACAGATGATTCTCTTATTTTGAGAATATTGGAGACTCAGAAGATAAAACAGAATCACAGAATGCTATGGGCTTGGAAGGGACCTCTGGAGATCATCTAAGTCCAACCCCTGCCAGAGCGGGTCCCCCCAGAGCAGATCCCACAGAAACGTGTCCAGGTGGCTTTGGAACATCTCCAGAGACAGATACTCCACCACCTCTCTGGGCAGCCTCTTCCAGGACTCTGTCACCTTCAGCCTTTTGTCAGAAGACAGATGCTCCAGGCCCCTCATCATCTTGGTGGTCCTCTCTCTGTCCCCTCTCCAGCAGTTCCCTGTCCTTCCTGAACTGGGGAGCCCAGAACTGGACCCAGTGCTCCAGATGGGGCCTCTCCAGGGCAGAGCAGAGGGGCAGGATGACCTCCCTCCACCTGCTGGTCACACTCTTCCTGATGCCCCCCAGGATGCCATTGGCCACCCTGGTCACAAAGGCCCATTGCTGTCTCATGGTCATTCCGTTATCCCCCAAGACTCCCAGGTCTTTTTCCTCAGAAACCACAAAGGCTACATTGGTTAAGACCTTTGTCTAGAACTTGTAGACGTGTTAGAGGTCCTGCTCCATCAGAGATTTCTGTGTGACCCTGATACTAATGGTATCTCAGTGTCTCTGTTCCAGCTCTAACACAAAACCAGCACTCCCTTACTTCAGAGGAAAATGGTGAGGATAACTTTACCAAGGATTCCAAAATTCACATATACTACAGGAATTGATGAATTCAGTCTACATAAGATGGGTGTTTTGTATGGATGAGCTGATTTTAGGTCAGAAGATCTAAAGCTTACAGGCATTCCTAAGGGTGCAGGACTATGATAGCTTTTCCTAGGGGAATATATCAGGATGAAGTGGCACAGGAAATGACAAATCAAGCAGCTTTCAGACACCTGCTCTCAAAAAAATGGAGAATACAACCTTGTCTCAACTTGCACGTCAACACAGATGAATTAAATGCATGCCCTCAAATGGTGTCCCATTACCTACCACAGACATATCAGATTTCTGAAGAATTTTCATAGGTTAGAGATGATATTGCTGTATCTTGTTCACACCAATGCAAATACTGGTCAGCAAAATGACCTAATGCTCTAGATACTTGCGGTGCTTTACAAGTATAATTTTGCTTTTCTTGGCTCGCAAAACTGCATGTGTATTTTTTGGGGGGTGGGGGAAGGAGAGATACGATAAAATAAACATAGTTCTCTGGACTACAGAAAAAAGTGACCTGTAGGGAAAGGAACTGGAGGCAAAAAAGATTCTGAAGTTCTTGTAGCTTCAGTCTGGACCAGATAAATCCCTTTGCCTTGCAAATTCAAATTACTCTGAAAAAGGTTAATTGTGATTCTTTCCATACTCTCTGGGGTTTTGCTGTTGACGTCAATTGCAAGCTACAAGTACTCCTCCACAAGCAATTACAAATTGCAATAATGTCTGTCCTGGTTTAGATCAGACATTATCTATATTTTCATCTTTTTAGCTGTACTCTCCAATAACATCAGTTTTAGTTAGAATGCCGTGTTCTTTAGATTTAGACTACCTTACAGTTTTGTAGTGGGCCTCCCCTTCCACAGTTAGCTGAAAACTATTAAAAATATAACAGGAAAAAGAAAATTAAACTCATTCTCAATTTCTTTTTTTTTTTTAAAAAGCTAATACTTTAAAATCCAGAATCAAGTGCTGTTTAGACACTTTTCAACCATTCTCCCATATTCACTCAATAATACTCAGAAGATTTGTTTATGCCATTCATACACTTCCAGCTTTCTGCCCCTAATACCATGAGATACCGAGGAACTACCTTTACTCCCTTCACAGGGAATACACGATGAACCTCTGGACAGCCTAGCATTAAAAAAACCCAGCCAATTTCATCTGGCTTCTGCCAATCTGGCACTTAAAGGACACCCCAGACCCAGATCACCCTTAACCTTCCAGCAATATGAAGATACATACCCATTATGAGATTAACGTGTATTTTTTCCTATGTACTTATTACATGAATTTCAATTTATTTAACACAGAACGTACTTTGCAAGTCATTTAATTTTCTTCTTTCTCTGTGCTTTTTTTAAATCCTCTGACTGTCCTTATTGAAAACATCTCTTTTTAAGCCATCCCTTTGAGAAATATTAATGCTCTCCATGTGTCTTATCCAGGACTTTCGTTGACCTTGTGACTAAGAAAATCACTTTCTTCCTGTATCAAACAAAACTAGACTTTTAAAATAAGAGATTACCCTTTGACAACGTCAGACTGTCTTGAAATCCATAAAGGAATGAATAAGGAAGCCTATACAATTTATTTTAATAGGAAGCTTGATAGAGCCTGAAATAGTCATTTGTATTAAATAGAAAATATAAAACTAGCTATACACTAGAATGAACATCTCGGGAAGAAAAGCAGCAGTCTGCCTCTCAACTTACTCTCATTCTCCCGTCTGCCATTCTAAGCTCCTGGCAGGTGTTTTCTTTATTAAATCTTCAGGCCTTTACACAACACTTAGTCCTGCATTAGCAGCCCTGTGACAAAATCTCCCCCACGCAGTCATTCTGAGTTATCCTCTAAGTCCGTGGGAAGCCCTCCTTTGAATAACTCAGGGTTGAAGTCAGAAAAAAAACTGGCCAAAGGAAGTTAAATTACACGGCTTTCTGATCCAGCCTTTGAACTCAGGCTATGGCTCAATAACACCATAAACCCAGCTTTAGGGCTCCTTGTACTTCATCAAAAGTGCCATGGCTCTGTAGAGGTACTGATCTGGAATAAGCTCACCCTGCTGATCGGGTACAAGCTCACTCTGCCATTCAGATCTCTTCAAAAACTGATGAATGGTTCAGTTACCACCAACAGGCTTTATGAAGAATTAAGCATCACCTGCCCACCTGCAGCCAGCATAAAGGAATGAAGCCAGCACAAACTTCATCTTGAGTACTCTGGATAACCCGAGAGTTCCCGACAGGGAACTGCTGGAGATGGGACAGCAAAGGGCTACAAAGACGATGAGGGGCCTGGAGCATCTCTCTTAGGAGGAAAGGCTGAGGGACTTGGGTCTGGAGAAGAGAAGGCTGAGGGAGGATCTTATCAAGGCCTATAAATACTTCAAAGATGAGTGTCAGGAGGATGGGGCCAGGCTTTTTTCAGTGGTGCCCAGGGACAGGACAAGAGGGAATGGGCACAAACCGGAACATAAGGAATTCCATATAAACGTGAAGAGGAACTTTGTCACTTGGAGTCTCCATCTCTGGAGACATTAAAACCCACCTGGACACGTTCCTGTGGGACTTGCTCTGGCAGGGGGTTGGACTAGATGATTTCAGAGGTCCCTTCCAACCCCATAGCATTCTGGGATTCTGTGAATGGCTACCATACACCCAACCTTGCTTCTGATCAGATTTGTTTTGCTAGAGGCCCTGCCAGTGTAAAGATCTAAATGAACGATTATGGAAATCGGAGAGAAAAACGCCTCAAGGGAAATTCACCCAGGATAAGAAAAACGGTTCTTGTGGACCTCAGCACCTCAGCATGTACGTGGAAACAACCTTAATTTGCACTTCAGTTCTTCAGCATCTCACATACCAAGGATAGTGATAGTGACAGAAATGTGAAGGAAGATGTACTACATGGCAGCCTGCAAGGCAGAAGCATCACAAGCCCAGGAACTTTCAACATAATTTCTCCCAGCAGAATAGTTCACCTGGGACACAATGACCTCTTGGAAGAAAGATTTTTGTCACTGCAGCTGCTGCCCACACAGACTTACTGCTCCTCGGGGCCTCGAGAGGATTCAACTCAGCAGAAGTTGGAGTAAGATCAAGGCTCAGTTCAGGGTAAGTTAAATCTCAACAGACAGAAGAAGTTAATATGATTTGTTAAAGTTCCTAACATTCAGTTTTTAGGTAATATATCATATCTTCCTACACTCTGCTGTTCAAGTAAAATATATTACTGAAGTTAAAAAAAGTATAGCTACTAGTCACAGTATTGGAGTACTCAGACCACTGTAGGATTTTCTTTTCAGTTTTAAATTCCTTGTTTCCTAGAAATAAAATCGGTGTTGACAGCCCCAAAACAGGGCGCAGGCATCAGTCGCGCTCTAGAGCGAATAGGCCCAGGGTCTGTCCTGGGGCATAACGCAGTGGGACATGCAGGTACTGGCTGCACTAAACCCACACAGCACAAGGTACAGCCGAAACGCGCACGAATTGTAAGAGAGTAACTATGCATTCTTTACGTTTCCTACTTCCCGCCTGTTATTTTACCAATTACTGTATGATGATTTACAAATTGTGTAACTTGAACCCCTAAAGCAAATCAGATTCAGGTAAGTACATGAATTTACAAACTTAGTAACTTATTCCTCATACAAACCCATCACTTCACTTTTTACATGTACCTGCATGACTGCTGCAGAGGAGTAAAACAACATCTGTTCACAGCAGTACTGAGGCAAAAGGTGGTTTCCTGAACCTTCTCAGCATTCAACAGCGTGAATGCCCATCAGTTTATAACTATGGTATTATTACAGTCTAAGAAATTCAACGCTTATTTAACTGGTATTGATTATTTCATATAAGCTTCACACTAGCAACTTGAAAAAATAATATCGTCTAACTGCATTTGATTTAAAATGAGATTTTGAATCCTTTCTTTGCTCTTAAATACCTTCTGAACTACTATAGCAAAATTTTCTTTTATTCTGTGGTCCCCTAAACTGCAGCACAACTGTTTGCCCATATTGCTACCTCCTTCTTCATGCAGAGAATTTCTATTACCATGATTGTGCATTACGAGTATGTTCCCACCACGTGTGTGATGGGGTCTCAGCGTTCTTGTGCAGCTTTGTAATGAAGAGGTGCAAAAGCAGGCAGTCTCACTGCCTTCCTCACACCAAGGGCTTCCTCTGCCTCCCTTGCACCAACACTGGCAAACACCTGGACCATGCTGAGACAGTTCAGGGACCTAAACTCACTTAAAACTAAGCCCTCCAAAACCCAACAAATAGTTTCAGTGTGACAATCGGCACCAACTGAGCACTGAGCCGGGCTTGCGATGCTCTACTAGCAAGTGGAAGAGAGGGGCAGACACATACATCTGGGTTTAAGCCTACCTAAATTATAGCAAAACCACGCCTAAAGGGTCCATATACTGGCTGTCAATATTTCCTGTTTAGAACAGCATTATAAATCAAGAGTTCTCATCAAAAAAGGATGACATACTGCAAACACTGTAGATATTTACAAAGAAGTTGTAGGTAACTGAAAAAGGGCTGTTGGTCTCCTGTTACAACTGTGTTTTTCACAATCGGTGCTCTAGAGACCAGCAGTCTGCTGTCCTCAAAAGCAGAGCAACATTTGTGGAGAGAGATCATATCTCTTTTTAGACCTGCTGAGACAGAAGACGTGCCAGCATTTGGTCACTCAAGCCCCGTGTCGGGTATGGAATATAAAGAACAATTTTCAAGTTAAACACCTGTTGAGAAAATTACTCTAAACGAATGATCTCTCTCAAGCAGAGACTTCTGAGAGAAGCAAGCCAGCAGCAGCAGTGAAGCAAGGCTATGATATGGACAGAGAATATGGAAGCATGGGGAGAACAGACTGGTAGCCAGGGAAAGGAAACTGAAGTGAGGAAGGAAAAAGGAATTTTAAGTCTATACTTCATCATTTATTCCGTACATAACTAACAGCAATTCCTTATTAGTATTTCAAGCCTTCTTTAGCAATCAGTAAAGCATTAATTTTCATTCTCTTCCACACAGAAACAAGGAGGCTAATTTTCAGTGACAGGTTAACATTAAATAATTTAAACTGTTGTCAAAGGTGCATGAGGGTTTTGACTGCCTGTGTAGTCAGTTTGACAACTTGAGAAGCAGGAACAAAGCAGCACTGGCGAGGCTGAGAAATCCTGTGGTTGCAGCAAGGAACCAGGGAAAGCGCAGAAGAAACCTATAATGATGTAAAACCAAAAGGTACATGAAACAGCCTCAGATCAGCCCATCAAATAAATTTATACAGCACAGAAATCCGAGACAAGGCTTGGCTCGCCAGGCTAACACTGCAAGGCCATGAGGCTTTAGGATGCAGGCTGGAATCCAGGAATCTGACAGGAGGCTTCCACACACTGTAAATGCACCTTTTACATTTTACAGGAAAAAATACAGGTTCAGGGCTGGATAGTGTTGAATACCCGCTCCTCCCAACAAATTTAGTAGAGGTGCTCTCTCAAGATCTATCATCAAGTACATAAACTACTACTACATCAGCACTGGAAATCTGGGCATGTTTTGTACCTGCTTTGGAAGGGTTTTTTCCTGTGCTGCATGAAGATGGGCTCAGTAGGGTAACCGTGTCAAATACCAATCCTTCCTTATATTGAATTCAAAACTACAGCCATACTTTACTGAAATGCTAAGGATTTAGTCTCCACAACCTCTTCAAGGCTTTTCATGTGATTGTATTGAGGGCTGGTGCCTTCAGCCCAGTGATTCATGTTTTGTATTAGAACTGATTTCATCCTGTCATAATAATTCATGTTTTATATATATGGGATGTCCACTGACTGCCTGGAAAGCACATTCATTTGTAGTGTCCTATTTTAAAAGAAAGATTCAAATATTCAAGATCAACACCTTATTGGAAAAACAGAGCAAGACTAACCATGTCACGTACACCTATATTCCATTGAATTAAACAATCTTGGGATTTTATCGGAAGATTTCACCACCTTCTTTATTAAGAAGGACAGGTAGAATGGTTGCATTCTTTTGTATGATTAGAAATATCATGCTAAGTTTTTTGTATCTTTTCATCCCGAACTATGCTTCTCTGAGATGGTATATGTACAAGGCTTTCGAGTTTGGTTGTTTGAGGTTTTTTGTTGCTTTTGTTTTTCTTACACGTAAGCACACACCTCCTTTTTTCTACCTAAATACCAAATCATTCTCGATTTGCTATTTCCTAAAGCGTAAGTCCATCTTTTCACATAGACTCTGCGTAAAATTTTCCCTCCTCCCCCATCTTCTAATACTGTTTCAATCACTTGCAAGACGCTTTTGCGGCTTAAAAAAAAAATGACATGTGCAGAACCAGTATTTTTAAGGGTCTGCACAATAACAAAAAAAGACATGAAACGGGTCACTCAATATGAAGTTAGGCACAGGCTGGTTTTCATTGCAACTAATCTTAATCAAGGGAATAACTTTCCACACTAACAGAAAATTACAGATGAGCAATTGACATTGATAAACTAATACTTAGTTTAAAACTTTCCTTAAGAAGAATTTTAATGAGGGAAAAGAGAAGAGTCGAATTTATTTCCAAGCCAGCTTCAAAGTACCAAAACACCACATTGCTATGGGGCTTTTTATTATTAGTTATCTTGGCCATACAACTTTACCCTGTTCCTCTATGCAAAATAGCAGTAAGCAGGTAAACACTGGCAATACAAAAAAAAAAGGCCTCCATGACTTCAGCCAAGGGGACAAATTCTGAAGCAAATATTGATGTATCTCTGCATTTGCGTATATTAATATATGCATTTATATCTTAGATCTGATTCAACGGCAGCTGTGCTCAGCAGACCGCTGCAACGCCTGACGTGTTCAGCCATAAATGAATTAAAGAAATGATCCTGAAATAAAGAAAGGACTCAAGGCTACGAGAAGAGAACTACGCTTGGGACAGGAATAGCTCACAGTGAAAACACAGGGACAAGAACAACTGGGGACAGCAATTCTGTAGAAATCAATCATAAACTGCATAGAAATCTGCCTTCTGCAACAATGAGAGGGTCTTCGTAAGTGACTCGCACTTTCCTCTCTGATTTGGCAGGAGGACACTCAAATCAGGTGTATCTCAGCTGGGAGACATAATTACCAGCAAAGGGACTGTACCTTCTTAAACTGCCTTTGGTAGCTCCTGAATATTTAACAACTGCTGCGCTGTTTCAATGTGAACACAAAGCGGGGAGGGGGGGAAGCAGCAATGTTAAGCTCACCTATTTGCTTCTGGCCCGTTTCAGGTCAAGTCATTCTAAGGTGTAAAATGATAAAGGAATTTTCTAAAAGCTTCTTGACTGCTCGAGTACTTCTAAAACCAACTTCACTGTCAATTGTGCAACCTGGAACCAGCACTCTGAATTCACTCACCAGTATGACTTTGCATTTAAGTGGTGTAAGAGGATTCATACGGGCTGTAGCTGCTCAGAAACAGGTTAAAATTTGGTTTCAGCTTGTGAAAATATCAAACATAGTCTGTTCTTTCAAACATATACAAAACATGAGGCATAGGAATTCAACACACTCCAATCTGGGCCAGTTCACACGCACTCAAGCATCTCTAGGTACGTACTACAAGTGGTTTGAAGTTGTACTAAATATTGCTGTCCATATACTGCCTTTTGTATTCCCTTTTTACAAGCTATCTTCCTTTTTTGATACATATATACATGCTATCACTTGTCCTAAAAAGGATTAAAAAAAAATAGTAATATGAGATCAAATGTAAATTCTGGGAGGTTTCTGAACTGAATATTACATTCTTGTCCCTAAAGCAGTTTCATCCCAACAAAATTAGTCCGCCATACTCTACACTATGAAGAGCTACAAGTATTTTTGGCATGGTAGTTCTCCGCATTAGCTGTAAAAGATTTCTCTAGGATTTATCATGCGGATTCACAGTTACTAGACGACCATCCACGAGTTCATAGACACTAAATTATGACATCAATACATTTATAGTTGAGACGATGACAGATGCCTTATTCCCATTTTGATTCTCTGCGATGCGTATAAGCCAGCACCGTTTCAGCACCTGTGATCCACACACAGCAAACGGGAGCTCCTCCAGTCTTGTACTCACTGCCCTCAGCTAAACTCCCAGGCTTTGGCTCTGCAAATTGCTTAGGCTCCAATTCGGGATGCCAATTGGCCTCAAATGACTCCTTATCCACCTAGGTATGGTTAATTAGCACTAATAACTTCACTGAAGTGATTCAACAGAGACATTAAAAATGAGTATTTACATTTACTGTTGTAACTTCCATAGTTGTTCTTTTAAAAATTATATTTACGTTACCTAACACAACATAAATAAAGAGAGAACTGAATATATCTCACTGGGGAATGTACCACATATCGCTTTACATACTCTCACTCATCTTCTCTGGGAATTCAGAGTACGCCTTTTCCTCAAGGCACCACGACTGAAATAAACCTGCCTGCACAGACAGAAGCCATAAAATATACATAACATACATGTATGTCCAGAAATAAAGCACCACCCCAACAGGTCTGCCAGAATACTTCTGCTTGAACCAAAGCTCTATACCACATCAACCTTGAACTGATACAAACTGCCATTTGCAGCATCACGTATTGGACGTGCATTAAAACCTTCTCAGAAATGAAAAGGGTTCTTCAGGGAAAGAGGGGTTGTGATATGCCAGAATGGCAAATGATTGCTGTGATCACACAATACTCACTTTGAAGTATACGGTAAAAGCTTTTGCATGCATCTGTCCCAACATCAGTTAAGGACACTTACAGTTGCAGACAGATTCTGAATTTGTATTCTTCCATTTCTTCCATTATGCATATTTCTTTTTTTTTTTTCCCCTAGCATTTCTATTTTCTTGGTTGGCTTTAATTAACTTCCTTCTATGCTCATAAACTCGGAAAGGATTTTCTCTAAGCTCTTACATCTCTAGCCCACATTAAGATATTTTAAGCTTTAAACCTCGAGTACATTTAATGGATTTAAACCATTTAAGAAGGGAAAAGTGGTAGCAAAATGTACCCAAGCTGAACATTTCTGCATGAACTTTCTATTTGACACAACTTAAAAGTTATCTTAAGACAACTTAAGAACTCCTGACTGGGCCCAATCACAACAAAAATGCATTTTATTTCCCATAGAATAAAATGTGGCAAGCCAGGGAAGAAAAAAGATAGGGAGCATGGGGGTTGGAACAGAAAGAGCTAATGCAAACCAAAGCATAAAAAGGCTGCAGTAAACAGTAACCAAAAGGTCTGCTTCAGGGAAGGAGCTTTTTGAGTCTATTAAATTGAAAGGTTGAGCTATCAAAACATGCTGGGGAAAAGAAAAAAAAAGAGAGATATTATTATAAAGAAAGCAAATCTATATTGAAAGGTAATAGTTATGGGTGAATGTTTGAAAAGAAACACAGTCATTTAAGAAAAGAGATGCTTCTGTGTGGTAGATGGTGGATCTGACTTTAAAAATTTCTCTCTACCTGTATTATTCATATTTCAAAATACTTGTGTTATCTACAGTGACAGAGAACTTCTTCTTGCTGTCTAATACGTAGAGCATTAGCAGGGTAACCTTAAGCATTACTTCCTTGCCTGGAAATACCAGTCTTTCCAGAATACAGCAGAAGTAATTCCTGCAGATAACCTTCCCTTTCAATCTGCTAGTTCTGGAGGACTGAAATCACAGTCTCTACTGTCCCTCCTTTCTCCTCATCTCCTCGTTTTTACCCACACAGAGATCTTCAGCAAGATGGAGAAACCCAGAAGGTGTTGGTACCCGCTGAATATTTGACATGACAGACACAAGTTTTTCCCACCCCAAGTGGGACAGGAAGACGACATGTATCTCGAGAATCAACTCCAAACATGTTTTGGAGTCCCACTCACCCTTCAAGCAATAGTTCTTTTCCACCTTTTGAGGAAGTATGGTTTTCCCTTGCATGTACACTAAGGCTTGACTCTTTGCTATTTACAATACTTGGGTAGTAATGTAGATGAAGAAGCAGAAGTGATGCTGAAAAAGAATTTGATCTTCTACCACTCCTGCTCCCTGAGGTCACCACAGACACAATTCTTGGTGTTCATCCCTGCCATCTGTCATTCAGAAAGGAGCTATCACTTGGGTTTGTGCTCAGCCATCTGAAGCCCCAGGAAAAGCACCTGTCAGCGGGTCAGTGGGACTCGATGATCTTAAAGGTCCTTCCCAAACTAAATCATTCTGTGAAAAGAAAGCGCATGGGACAGCCTCCTGAACTTAGTTTTTAGAATTTATCACCACCAAGATAATTATAATCAAAATGCCATGTTACATAAATTATAGGTACATAAATCTGATTTGAGCTATCATTTTTTTAAAAGTGAATTACACAAGTGTTATCTTATTCTTCTAATAATTCTATGAATTGTGTAATGGACACATTTATGAATTGTGTAACTTACAGACATGTGATATTCTTGCAAATGCATGCAAAATACACACCCTGTAACTGGGGGGCCCAGTCAATGCTGATATACAGAAATCAAGCCATGGGCACACAAAGGGGCTGTGTCACAGACACGGAACACGGCAATGCTTCTTGTTCAGAATTTGCGTTCCTGTTGTTTGATGAACGTGGCCTGGTACAGTAATTCATTTGAACAAATACTTCCGTGGTTAAAATGCCATTTCCTCAGATGAGACTACTTACATTAACCTGGGAGCGAGCAGGATGAATTCTCTGTATATAACATAGTGTGGAATTGAAATGGAATGGTAGAGGATACACACAATTCATCACTGTTTTTTCTGTGAGTGTGCATCTGTTGGTAAAAGACATGTTAGGATCTCAGTTTTAAGAAAAGTCAAAATCATGTGGTGTTAGTCCTCCTTATACTCTCAGATACAAGCTGGAATCTAAAGAGAAACTGCTGACCCGCCAGTTTCTGCTGATGCTGTTAAAATTCCTGTCTTCCAGTGGTACCACATCAAGCCTGTAAGAAGCGAAAAGGCCGTTGCCCAGAAATCGCTGCAGGCTTTGTGACATTCATTTGCAATTACTCAGATAGGAGAAGGTGCTTCAGATTCTGATCTTGAAATGAGCTGGTGCATCGCAGCAAGGCGAGCACTCACAATTGAGAAGCCTGTAATTCACCCAGGGACTGCGGCTTGAAAGGACGAGCTTCAACTTTCGGTCAGGTCTGTGGCTGGCTCTTTATTGTGGGGAGCAGAAGAAAGCATAATGAACCCCCGCTTATACGGCTTGCCAGCACTAATTTTATTTCTCACAGGGACTTTACTTCAGCATTCTCTCGCTTCCTTTTGGAAAAAGGTAGAGAAGATGTCATTCTGGCCCTGTTTCAAGCAGATTTTTGAATGGGTCCTGAAAGCTTGCTAGCGTGAAAGCAATATTATTCACCCTCTGGATATACAGAGTTAGGGCTTTCAATCAGAAAGATTTGAAAGCTGTAATGTTGTTACTGTATTCTCATTTTAAGATCTCATTTAGCAAACCTATATAATTTTGCTCTCAGTCAGCCCTGGGCTGACTCAGCAACCAAAAACTTTGTCACTGGCCTTCTGCACTGCCACCTAAAGTTCCTGCATCTGGAAATATGGGGAAGCTCTAAGCACATATGATTTCCACAGCTACTGTGTTGAGTATGCACAGCAGGGGTACAAGTGAAAGGACACAGCAAGGAGAGCCAAAGAGAAGTCGGAGGTAGAAGTGACATCTTCTACACTGACCGTAGTTCTGACCCAACTGCAGCCCCATCAAAATATTCCTTTTCCCTGATGACATGATGGTGAGTAAAGTTTGGACCAGGTATCCTTCCGGGTCCCTTCCAACCTGGGTTGTTCTGTGGTTCCATGAGCTGGAGACACTCACTACGTGGCTGGATACTCTAGTTACTGGGGAAACAAAAAGTCATTCTCATTTTGAGGTTGTTGCTCACCTGCAGAGGAAATAAAGTTTGCTCAAAGTCTTGCTGCCAAGACTTTCCAGGTGGCCTGTCAATAACCCTCAGGAAGACTGTTACTTTTTTTCCTTTCCAAAATATCTGCATGGGCATCTAAAATCAGATATCCAGCCAAAAAAAGGAAAAGTTGCACAGAATTAGTGCATTTGCATTGCTGTCTGGATGTTTTAATTGGCCTTTTTTTTTATCCATAAAGGGTACTGTTGCAAATTCCACATAGCTGAAAAATCTTGGGCAAATGGGAGCAGCATTTATTTACCATAGAATCCTAGAATGGTTGGAGTTGGAAGGACCTTCAACACCATTCAGTTCCAACCCCCCTGCCCTGGGCAGGGACACCTCCCACCAGACCAGGTTGCTCCAAGCCCCATCCAGCCTGGCCTTGAACCCCTCCAGGGATGGGGCAGACACAGCTTCTCTGGGCAACCTGGGCCAGGGTCACACCACCCTCACACCAAAGAAGTTCATCCTAATGTCTAATCTAAATCTCCTCTCTCCCAATTTAAAGCCATTAGCCCTTGTCCATGTCTCGCTTTGCTTCTGGATCCAATCAGCAGCTTTTCCTGACGTCTCCATAGCTAGTATCTTCAAACTGACATTGAACAGAACTCTGCAATGTGACTTTATGCAAAAACTGTGGGACCAGATGCCTCCAGGAAGAGTTCTCAGTGACTGGGCACACCAGTGCCTTTTATGTTTCATGAACGAAGCTCAAGTTACACCTTGGAGTTAATGACAGAAAAGCAACCGGTGTTTACAAGAGAGGCTGTTTGCGCGAGCAGTACTTGTGCTGTAGTTCTGTAGCACCCAGGAGAGTCTGTGAGTCCCTGTAGCTCCTTGCCCTTCTCTTTCCCTGTCAACATCCTGGATCCAGGACTACGGTTATCAGCAGCCCTCAGAAAAGCTGTGTGACTTCCACACTTCACCTTTTGTTGGGTAAGTCCCTACATTCTTACAGCAGGAGTCTTTTCACTCACATCATTACTTATCCCCTTCTTATAATAATAGGAGCAGCTACCACCAGTTTTATGTTTTGTCCTTACAGAAAAACAAGAGACTGTTTTTAACCAAAGTTAAGAAGAATGCTACCCCAGTCTTCACCACAACGTACCAAGTACAGACGCTTCCTGGGAGTGTAGCTGCAAGGCTGTGCCAATGCATCTTCATTGTTGCCGTTATCCATCATGATAACCTATTTCTGTATAGATAAAAGATATTTATAAACTATGGCTGTCAAGAGTGTGCCTTTTTACAGTGCCATGCAGTAGATGGATCCAAATTCCAAGCTGTGTCCTGTCGATAACCCTTTCAGCAGTGCACCACCGCAGCGCTCTGTCAGAGGAACACCAGCCTGCCTTCCAAACGTCCCATCCTTCTGCCTTTGAACGTCCCTACTACTCAAGGTGTTCGCTCGTTCCTACAGAGGCTACTTCTAATAGCAGCCAGTTTGAAACTCAAAAAGGAACCAGAAAGCTTACCTGGTTTTTCATGTTCACCGGGGGCAAACAGAAGGCAAAGTCATCTTGAACTACTGTCTCTAAAGGACAATTCCAAGGGGGAAAAAAATACATCTAAGAAAGAAAGGCAGTTTTCTGCTGGTATCACTGGAAATATTATGCTATTAGAGAAGCTGACAACCTATCTAGACCAGTGCTTTCTGACACTGTCAGAAAAGAAAAGGTACGTAACAGCACTAGCAGAGGTTCACAGAAGGGTAACAAAGACGCCAAAGATATTTAGAGCCCTTCCACATGAGCGCACCTGCTTCCCTTCCAAATTTTTAATTTAAACACTTGATTTAAACAAAATTGATTAGCCATTCTTAGCCTCAAACAAAAGCACTGGTGCGACCAAGCAAATGAACATGTACCACCACAGGCAGCTGATAAAAACCTTCTTTATCGAGTGCATGATTCAGTTGTGAAATTCTATGCCCCAAGTAATAAAGGAAATATAAAACACAGCAGAGTTTTTAAACACCAAGGTGTTTTGCCCTATTATGCTATTCTAAATTAAAAAAAATAATCACAAACTACATTCAGAAATAGATCAACATGACATCTAGGCTAGAAAAAAATTCATCCAAAGCCATGTCACTGCACTATTCAATTACTTTTTTTTTAAATTTATTTATTAATATTTTTGAAACACCTGACAATTTCCCATTGTCACTGAGAAGCTGGGCTATGGTGACAGATATTAGTTACTGTGCATTCAATTTAACTACCTTATGAGAGTCACACCAATGCCTTATGTTCTTCTTTCTAAACATAGAGATGACATACCCAGGCTGAAAAATTTCAATAGGATAGAGAAGTGACAAAACAACCAAAAGAAGGAAGAAATACTGTGCCCCCAAGAAAGGCTGATGAGTTATGCAGTGCAGCCACATGTGTCTTGTAGCTTGTCAAAAATCCATGCTACGGGTAGATTTTTCTTGACACATAAATAACCTATTCAATTTTTGTGAACCACATTCATGAACAAAGTACAATTTTACATCATCAACCAAGCAACCGGGACACTACTTCACCCAACGACAGACAAACAAAGCAACTGACCTACCTTTGGACCAAAAACATGTCTTTTGCTGTGAGACACTGGTTGCTTTGATTTTCAGAAGCTTAATTAACCACTGTGCAGGCACACTGCATTTTGGAAGAACATCTGAGGTACGTGTTCTTACAAAAATAGATTACCAGCAGTTATGTTCAGAAAGTAGAATCTCACTAGGAAACAAATGCATAAGTTATGAAGTGAAATTAACACCAATTTTAGCATGCTTCTGCTACATACACAGGAAGGTAAGGAGCCTCAATCCCTGCCATGTGTATCTATCTACAGACTGCCAGCATCCATGGGGATAGAAAGTCCACCCTCTAGGAAAGCAGAGATTAAAATTCACAGCTGTCCAAGCCATTTGTTTTGCAACTGTCCAGGCAATCTTCATTTGTCAATGCTCTTCTCCTC
>VXBJ01001583.1:11009-41353 GCA_013400055.1 Nycticryphes semicollaris | reverse complement strand
CTTCTCCTCGAAGACCAAGCACTCCCAAGATTTTACCAGATTAAATAGTAAGCAGTGAACGTCTTTGTTTACCAGACCCTTCAACTTCATGGCCTTCCACCCCTTCCAGCAAGGGATAACACCTCCTGCCATATTCTGTGCGCACACTGCCATTTGTCAAGTGTTAGCTACTGCCTACCATGGACTTTCCAAAACTTTATTATCTGCTGCTGCTAATTATCCCTAACAGAACCAAGCAATACAAATGGTTGTTTTAATTGTATTTATTTGGACATTACTTCTCTTGAACAGATTTTAAGCTGTGGGCAATGCTGTTCTCTGTTCNCCCTTTCAGCAGTGCACCACCGCAGCGCTCTGTCAGAGGAACACCAGCCTGCCTTCCAAACGTCCCATCCTTCTGCCTTTGAACGTCCCTACTACTCAAGGTGTTCGCTCGTTCCTACAGAGGCTACTTCTAATAGCAGCCAGTTTGAAACTCAAAAAGGAACCAGAAAGCTTACCTGGTTTTTCATGTTCACCGGGGGCAAACAGAAGGCAAAGTCATCTTGAACTACTGTCTCTAAAGAACAATTCCAAGGGGGAAAAAATACATCTAAGAAAGAAAGGCAGTTTTCTGCTGGTATCACTGGAAATATTATGCTATTAGAGAAGCTGACAACCTATCTAGACCAGTGCTTTCTGACACTGTCAGAAAAGAAAAGGTACGTAACAGCACTAGCAGAGGTTCACAGAAGGGTAACAAAGACGCCAAAGATATTTAGAGCCCTTCCACATGAGCGCACCTGCTTCCCTTCCAAATTTTTAATTTAAACACTTGATTTAAACAAAATTGATTAGCCATTCTTAGCCTCAAACAAAAGCACTGGTGCGACCAAGCAAATGAACATGTACCACCACAGGCAGCTGATAAAAACCTTCTTTATCGAGTGCATGATTCAGTTGTGAAATTCTATGCCCCAAGTAATAAAGGAAATATAAAACACAGCAGAGTTTTTAAACACCAAGGTGTTTTGCCCTATTATGCTATTCTAAATTAAAAAAAATAATCACAAACTACATTCAGAAATAGATCAACATGACATCTAGGCTAGAAAAAAATTCATCCAAAGCCATGTCACTGCACTATTCAATTACTTTTTTTTTAAATTTATTTATTAATATTTTTGAAACACCTGACAATTTCCCATTGTCACTGAGAAGCTGGGCTATGGTGACAGATATTAGTTACTGTGCATTCAATTTAACTACCTTATGAGAGTCACACCAATGCCTTATGTTCTTCTTTCTAAACATAGAGATGACATACCCAGGCTGAAAAATTTCAATAGGATAGAGAAGTGACAAAACAACCAAAAGAAGGAAGAAATACTGTGCCCCCAAGAAAGGCTGATGAGTTATGCAGTGCAGCCACATGTGTCTTGTAGCTTGTCAAAAATCCATGCTACGGGTAGATTTTTCTTGACACATAAATAACCTATTCAATTTTTGTGAACCACATTCATGAACAAAGTACAATTTTACATCATCAACCAAGCAACCGGGACACTACTTCACCCAACGACAGACAAACAAAGCAACTGACCTACCTTTGGACCAAAAACATGTCTTTTGCTGTGAGACACTGGTTGCTTTGATTTTCAGAAGCTTAATTAACCACTGTGCAGGCACACTGCATTTTGGAAGAACATCTGAGGTACGTGTTCTTACAAAAATAGATTACCAGCAGTTATGTTCAGAAAGTAGAATCTCACTAGGAAACAAATGCATAAGTTATGAAGTGAAATTAACACCAATTTTAGCATGCTTCTGCTACATACACAGGAAGGTAAGGAGCCTCAATCCCTGCCATGTGTATCTATCTACAGACTGCCAGCATCCATGGGGATAGAAAGTCCACCCTCTAGGAAAGCAGAGATTAAAATTCACAGCTGTCCAAGCCATTTGTTTTGCAACTGTCCAGGCAATCTTCATTTGTCAATGCTCTTCTCCTCGAAGACCAAGCACTCCCAAGATTTTACCAGATTAAATAGTAAGCAGTGAACGTCTTTGTTTACCAGACCCTTCAACTTCATGGCCTTCCACCCCTTACAGCAAGGGATAACACCTCCTGCCATATTCTGTGCGCACACTGCCATTTGTCAAGTGTTAGCTACTGCCTACCATGGGCTTTCCAAAACTTTATTATCTGCTGCTGCTAATTATCCCTAACAGAACCAAGCAATACAAATGGTTGTTTTAATTGTATTTATTTGGACATTACTTCTCTTGAACAGATTTTAAGCTGTGGGCAATGCTGTTCTCTGTTCTGTTTCACCGAGTTCCCAGTGGTTCAGTTCTATAGTTGGTAAAGCAAAGCAGAAATACAAGCATCCCTGGCTTGTCCTATTCATCCTATTCATACAGTAAAGCACCCTTTCCATTTCCTAATGGGAAGTGAATCCAATTGCCTCTAGCGTCTCTCTATTGCTGCCTGCTACCAAATAGTTTGGTTTTGCTCAGCTCGCCCTTTAGAAATAATTTAGAGAAAGCCATTTTGCTGCCAGACATCAGCATTTATTTCCTCCAGCACCTTCTAATAGTTTGTTTAACTCCACCTGGGTGGTGTTTTTTTGCTGTTGTTCTTTCTTCCCTTTCTTTTACCACTGTGGCTTTGGTGGGATCCTGTAGGGTTTCCATTACAAATCTAGGAGTACAGAACAGGATCACTAGACTCTTTCACAGGTAACTATACACAGACAAGAGCAAAGCAGCAACCTGTTACTGCTGTGTAAGCAATTTACTCTCCTCGCACAAGCTGTAGAAACTTTCATGTATGTCTGAACGTGGTGAACACAACTGTTGCTTCTGCAACTTTCTGGACAGATCCTACCTGTCTTTTCCTCTTTCTTCCTTCTCTTCCCTCTTCACTCAAGTTCTTCAGAAGAATCTCACCCTGTGGGATAACTTGAGTCAATAAGTCCATGTATTCTGAAAGGGAATTACAATAACGCAGGAGACAGCATGACCAAGTTATCAGAGAGCTGATGAAGTTCAAGCCCAAATCAAACAGAAGTCACTAGCAGACATTTCATTGATAGATAGACACAGGTATATATGATCACTTTATCTTTTGGGGGTATAAATCCCAGATCTTATACATGAGTCAGAGAGGAGAATTCACAACAGAGCTACAGAATCTTCATGGAAAGGACGACTGAGATCCCCCAGTCCAACCACACACACACACAAAACCCCCTACAATCTCAGCCACTTAGAGCATGCCCTGAAGTGCCACATCTCCAGGGTTCTGAAATCCCTCCAGGGATGGGGACTCAACCCCCTCCCTAGGCAGGCTCTTCCAGTGCCTGACCACTCCTGCACTAAAGTCATTCTTCCCAAGATCTAACCTGAACCTCCCCTGCCCCAACTTCACACCGTTTCCTTTGGTCCTGAATCCTTTGGGAGAAGAGGCCAACACTCGCCTCTCTACACGCTCCTGTCAGGGAGCTGGAGAGGGCAAGGAGCTCTCCCCTCAGCTTCCTCTTCTCCAAATTAAACGTTCCCTCAGCCTCTCCTCATAGGATTTGTTCTCCAGACCCCTCACCAGCTTGGTAGCTCTCCTCTGGACATGCTCCAATCCCTCAATGTCCTTCTTGTAGTGAGGGGCCCAGAACTGGATACAGCACTCGAGGTGAGGCCTCCCCAGTGCCCAGTCCAAGGGGTTGATCAGCTCCCTACTCCTACTCCCCACGCTGTTCCAGATCCAGGCCAGGATGCTGTCAGCCTCCTTGGCCACCTGGGTACGCTGTTGGCTGTCCAACAACACTCCCAGGTCCTTTTCTGCTGGGCAGCTTTGCAGCCCATCTTCCCCAAGCCCGTAGCATTACTTGGGGTTGTTGTGACCGAAATGCAGGACCTGGCACTTGGCCTCACTGAACCTCATACAATTGGCCTTGGCCCCATGGATACAACCTGTCCAGGTCCCTCCTTAGAGCTTTCCTACCCTCCAGCAGTTCAACACTCCCACCTAGTTTGGTGTTGTGTGAACTTACTGAGAACGCACTCAATCCCCCTCATCCAGATCACTGACAAAGATATTAAACAATACTGGCCCCAAAACAGCCCTGAAGGACACCACTGGTAACTGGCCACCAACATGATTTCACCCCATTAATCACAACTCTGGGCACAGCCAGACAGTTTTTTACCCAGTGGAGAGTACAGTTGTCTGTACCATGATTCACCACCTTCTCCAGGAGAATGCTGTGAGGGACAGTGTCAAAGGCCTTACCAAAGTCCAGGTAGACAGGTCCACAGCTTCCCCCCATCCAGAAGGTGGGTCACGTGGTCACAGGAGGAGATCAGTTAAGCTTTTATTCTTGTCCACAGTTACGATCTGTACCATAATACACTAGTAATTGAACCTGCTTCTACATTAATATTTAGCAGTAATAATTTCCTTTTATACCATCAAGCAGTTTCTACGTATTATCTAAAATATTAATTGCAGTGGGATCTTATAGCTTTGTACAGGACAACATATACACTTGTCTAGGGCACCATTCATCAGATTACTAGGGCTTAAGGCAACATTTAAAAATTCAAAATAATGGATGTAACAAAGGCAATAAACAGGAATACAGAGAATTAAACAGTAATTAAGAGTTAGATTACAGTAGAAAGAGTTACATACAAACTAAGATATTTTACGGAATTGCTCTAATTTGAAAGGAGGAGGAGAAAGGAATATTGAATACGAGTATCATAAATGCAGGAATTATAGACCCCATCCTTACGCTGAATGTGAATAGAGAAATAAAGAACAGTATCCATTCAGAAAAGATATATGGTCAGAAACATTAAATGAAATAGCAGAATCTGAATAGAAGGAAGATCACATTTCTAGCATGAAGAAATTGTAGCCATATAGTAAGGGGTCAGAACAATAAGCCTGTAGGTTTGGGGAAGCTGTTTTTAGCAAACACTAACATTTTTCTGTAGACTGGCAGCATACCAAATTTTGCACATTCCTCTAACAGGTGTCTGTGTCCTTATTCCCATTTGTGATAAACTGCTCAAAAGATGAGAATTTTTGCTTTGAGACATTTCTGTAAACGTTCTCTCCTGAGGTATCTACGAAGATACCAAAGGCAACATCTACCTGCAGGAAATGGTACATCAGTATCTCGTGACCCATCCTATTTAAGAGCGCGAAAATTAAAACTTGAAAGCAAACTAGTTTTTTGATGAAACTTAGAAATTTATTTAGAAAACATGTTCTTTAAAGCAAAGAGAATGCCATTTTAGGATTATAGCTGAGATCCGTAGGAAACTGTCAGTTCAATATTTCATACGAGTCCAAAATGCCAAATGAAATAATTGTTTTCAGCTCTTGGAAGCAAATGATGGACCAAATATAAATCAGAGAGTCACTGCTTATGTTTGTGGTCCACTTAGCTGAAGGGAGTACAGCTGGGCTGGAAAAGCATGGCTAAGTGTGACTAGAATCATCAGAGATAAGTAACTGGTAGCACGGCACGATCAGACT
The DNA here is from genome assembly GCA_013400055.1 of Nycticryphes semicollaris. Classification (NCBI taxonomy): domain Eukaryota; kingdom Metazoa; phylum Chordata; class Aves; order Charadriiformes; family Rostratulidae; genus Nycticryphes; species Nycticryphes semicollaris. The sequence goes on along the minus strand of VXBJ01001583.1, from coordinate 35,826 downwards.
AGCGTCCTTCCGCCAGGAAAACAAGGAACTGTGGCGGGAGGAGAGAGAGAGCTATTAAAATCGTGGGTGGCATAGCAAATAATCGTCACTGATCACCGTCTCTTCTTTCACGTGTTTTGGAGGATATTAGAGAAAACCAGTAGATGTCATTCCTGATCATGTTGTATGAAAAATTCTTGTAGGAGGAGTTTGAGTTAGTAAACTGAAGATTATCATCACATCTCCCATTTTAAATTAATGCGATCTATATATTTAACTCCCTGCATACCTTAATGAAAATTGCCCCGTTGTATACAATAATCCTCAAGATTATTATCAAGAAGATCCTTCATTCCTCACTTCTAGTAACAGCTGTCAGTAACTGGGCAATAACACCCGCTTCTCATAGGCATTTAACCCAAGAAGACAGAAGATAAGCAGCAGATGCAAATAAATTACATTTCTGGGAATCCACCTTTATTTTTCAGGCTGCCATCTAAATCTTACCATTCTTAAATCTGAACAGCCTGATGGTATGATTACATACCTCCAGCATGGTAAAGTGTCCCGAAGTTCAACTCTCAAACATGATTTTGAAATATAAGCATCCAAATGTCTAGAAAAATTGTATCTAGTGTTTTACAGAAGAGGAAAAATAAAAAAAAGGAAAACCTTATTAGAATACTGCTAACTGAACTGAACATCCTATCCAAACCAGCAGCCGGGGTTGGCAGGTTTATTGGTGCTAATTACTGTCTAGGAGTACAGGAATGTCATCTCCATGTCCAGTGAAGCTCTCCAGCCCTACTGATGCATCATCTGCTAAAACACGGAGATGTCAGCCTCAGTACTGCCAGATATCTGTACAAAGACAGATCTTTAATGGCCTGGTACAGCCAGCCTTTGGCATCGGATTTCCTAAGAGCCAGGCTATTCCCAGCAGTTTAACTTCTAAAGGACTTCCTCAGTCGACCCTATTAATCTCACCACCTGAGATGTAGATACACTGAAGGCTTACAAGAAAATGTTAATCTATTTTTTGTTTAAAGTGCCAACACACCGAAACCAAAGCTTCCTGCAGGATTTGAGCTGTTTTGGATACACACTTTGCTTCAAAAGAAGAGAAAGCTCGAAGACATTTTTCTGATAATGCCACAGTATCTGCCACAGAAGCTCCCTTATTTCCAAATCAGGGCACTCCACCAGAATTTCTTTAAGTATGTGCTAGACAGATCAAGCTCACTATTTTTCGGGATCTGACCCTGGATACATGGAGGAAGGGAAACTTCAAGCAAGACAGATGACGTGACTTCAAAATGGCAAGCTGAGGCCCTTGAACATGGGCAGAAGTCCTCTACTGTACAGAAGGTGAAGGAAAATTAATGGCCTCAACTGGAGTTGCTGTGATCACTTTGCATCTACTGTAAGACCTGTATAGAAACAGTGTTTGACTGCAGCTTAAGCTTTAAAGGTCGACTTCTCACATAACCTTAGCTTAGGACTTGGAGCGGTTTAGTTCAAGCTTTGAGCTGGGTGAAGGAACATCATTTCCATTTCTTACTGCCTGAAGTGCTCTATTATCAGATTAAATGTAAAGTATAAACAGCAGCATTCTACTGTGTGCTGACCTGACTTACACTCAGGCAAAATTCAGAAAAGAGGAAATCAAACGAAGACACAGGGACATATTAGGAAAGAAAAAACATAGGAGAAATTAGTTGTGATCCTCATTTTCTGTACTTAACACCTCACAACAGTAACTGGGTTTTTAACCTCCAAATTGTGATTACAGGAAGGGTAACGGGTATTTTAAAGGACTGCTCCTGAAGAAATGAAAGTTATAATGAAGGTTATATATATAACTGAAACTTTCAAGGAGAATAAATTAAGTAGTGCAGAATAATTTAACGTAGCTGGACAACTTTTCCACTACAGCTACACCAGTCTACTGCCAATGAGCAACTTCACTGGTCGCTAGAGCATCCAATTAAAGCTAATGTGAAAATACTAACATGCTGTGAAGGGTGGGAGGGGAAAACCCCAAAGCCCCCCATAAATCAATCATGCAATTTCTCACATAATGAAGGTTTCCGGCATTAAATACCAGCTAAATTCTAAAGCACCCATTTCCCAAATGGTAGCACACACTAGAGGAAGGACACAGCCCAAGCCTTTAACGTGAGCATCCAGTAAAGCTTGACAAATGCATTTTGTATCCACCACAAGACAAGACTTTGGAAATACAATTTTGAGTGCTCTAACCATCTTGGCTTCCAGGCAAGGTAGAAAAAATAAGATCAAGCCTACTCTCTGAAATGTCTTGTAACAGCTGTGCAATAGGCAGATAGCTACTAGATGGTGTTTTAGGATATCTCCCAAAATTTATTATACCAAATTATTTTCTGTTGGCACATTAACAAGCAAAGAGTAACTGCTGATGTTAGCCAGAAGTTCCAGGAGGATGAGGCTGACTGGAAAAGATGCAGGACACTGTGTCAGGCCCTATGGGACTCATAGCTCTTCTGTGCTCCCCCTTCAGTCATCTGTCCTCACCAGCCTATTTGATTTCAATGGCTGGACCAGGCTCGGTTTGTTCCTCTCAAGAGCATCTGCTCTGGCTCCCCACAGATTAAGCAATCAAGAAGTAAACAACTGCTTCTCAGTGAGCAAGCAGAGTACTCATCTCTTCCCAATGGCCTCTCCCATCTACCAGGACACTCTCCCCAATCTTTTTCAGATTTACACAGGCTCTCACAACAGAGGGGAAGAGATCTTAGATCTTAAGAACACACTTCTTATCCTCCCTACTGTGCCTCAAATGATGGGGTCAGGGCCAGTCCTGTTCCTTACCTTGGCTTTCTGAGCTTCCTGCCTTTGCTGATATCTACGTAAACAACAAAGACTGTTGTACAAACAGACCCGCATTTTCTCCTTGCTCCCAGTACTGAGTAGTTCCAGACTTTGTGAGGCACTGGGCAGGGGCACAGCTTACCTGCAGCGGTAACGGGGGAATAGCAGTAACACAGGAGGCACATCAGTGCAGCTGCACTTTGTATTTAGTGAATGAAATGACACCCCATCGACACAAGCACAGAGCAGGGGCCACGGGATGGCCACAGTGCAAGGCAAAGCAACACCGACCCAGCCACAGGGAAGACAGCCGAGGTACAGAGACGCCGAGAAGCACTCGCCTCACCCAGTGCCACGCTACCTCATTGCAAAAGGAAACAGCATTACTTTACAAGGGAATTGCAGACCACCCTTAAAACCAATCAACTCATTCACTGCAGGAGTTGCGCTGTGCAAATGCAAAGCGTTTTAATTCAGGTAAAGACATAAGCCTGAAGTATGTCCGTCGTCCCTCCCCCCCCTTGATATTCTCTTATATCCACAAGAAGATCCTGCATCCAAAGCTGGCTGTGGAGATGTGGCTGATCAGTGGATCAGTTAAAATATTGTACCCCACAGTCTCCACGGTATCACACTGATTACAGAAAGATGCTACTAATCCAAAAAGTGCAGCTTCCTGTTCTCTAAGGTGTTTGTAGGCACATTCGAGGAAAGGGGTTAACTTCTGCTGGGCTTATCTTCACAAAACAAGCAAGGTTACACTTTCCATCAATAAGAAAGATTTTTTTGTGAACAAATTATGTATGAAAATATTCACCTATTTGTATGCTTGGTAGCAAATCGTTTGCTTGGTAAACGTGTAGAATGGCTCAAAAATATTCTTCAATTATAACTGAAAGGCTCCCAGAAGCTACAACCATACAGTAAAGATTGAGTGAATAAAAAGAAAGATATATGCTCTTGAAAGGTATAACCACAGCTGCAGTTAAACCATTTAGTTTGATGGAATCTTGCATGTCAATCTCAATCTTAAGATTTTAGCACTAATGAAGGAAAAGGAAACTGTAACAATCTTAATTCTCCTCTCACTGAATGTGATTCTAGAAAGGAATAGCATGAAGAGTTAAATATTATTTTCTGGTTCTAGGTCTCACACAGAAACCCCTGTCACAGCACAGGGCACAAGCTAGGAGGATATAAAAAGATAACCAGAGTCCCCATCAACTATTATTTCTTGTCTCATTTAGAGTAATCTCACTTTATCATTGCTGTGGCACCGCTGGACTGCTTTCTGCTTCTAGGTTGCAACAGGCACACACCTGACTGCTGCCTTTTATCAACAGCCTGTTGAATAACCACAGAAACAAAACCGAACCGAGAAATCCTGTCAAAAGCTGGCATGAAATTAAGGCACTCCATGTAAAGTTGCTGTGACATTTTAATTCCTGTTGTAGAGATTTTTGTTCAACAGACATTTCAGCTGCAGTGAACAAGACCCTCTAGGCCTACGCATACAAAGCAGTTGTGTCACCTGGTAAGCTTGCTGTATTGGGCTCATGAGGAAGAGCTGAAACTCCTATTCTGCCAGCTTTAAGCTAGAAGCCAAGGATAACATTCTTTTTTTGTTTGTTTTTTTACCCGCACACAGCTAAAAGCACATTGGGTACAAGATACTGAAACAGCCGAGCGATCCGAGAGTCATCTGCGTGGCTGCCTGCTGTGCAAAACCGCTTTAAAAGAGAGAGAAGGGAGGATGTGACACGGCGAGCAGGACTGGAAGCACAGTGCCTCAAAACAAAACGCATGAAAATGAAAAATTAAAAGTGTCTACTGTAACGTTTTTGGTTTTCAGGGCAGTAAACTGGATTAGTTCTTCCCAGATGATATATTGTCCCTTTAAGCCACAGGGAACCTGGGGAACAGACCTTTCCTTCTAGAAAACAGCAACACTGGAAGGAAGTAAATCATTCCAGGGTTATTTTTGCTGGCTATACATACCACTCCACTGAGAAGTACTCTGGGAACGACAGGACCAGAAGTCTGCAGTGCAGAGCTTTTTCTTCTTCCTAACCAGCTAGGGTTGATAAAGGAAGAGAAGCCGATATCACTGCCGGGCTCCTCTCTTCTAGAACTCTTTACCTGTTGTCTCCTCCTGGAAGGGGAAGACCAAGATGCTCTGCTCTGACCTCCACATCAAAAACACCAGGACACAGTATACCCAAAAGCATCCTGAAGAAGGATCTGCTGCTACCTGCTTCTAAATTATGTTGCTGAAAAAAATTAAAATACAATAATTAAAAAAAAAAAAATCACCAGAGATTTGGGTGAGCTTACTCTAAAGGAGAAGCCAAAAAATTCCCAAACCCAGGTGCAACACAAGATATTTACAGGACTGAAAGACACAGGTGAGAACTGTTGGACTTCTAAGAACAAAATGAAAAACCATGAGTGTTAAAGGCTACACTTGAACTAAATCTGCCCTAGTATGAGGAAGGGGAGCAAAACCCCAACATGCTCAGCTAACCTGTCTCAGTTGCATATACACGATGCCAGTTAAAGCTACACTTTTCCGACATAGTAACTGGAACCATGTGCCAGGGAAGACATATCCCAAAAATAAGTAATTGATCTAGAGATTCACAGACTCATCTAATCATTTTGGTTGGAAGAGACCTTTAAGATGACTAAGTCCAATCATTAACCTAGCGCTGCCAAGTTACCACAAAACCACATCCCTCAGCACCACATCTAAGCTTCTTTTTCAATCCCTCCAGTGATGGAGCCTCAACCCCTGCCCTGGGCAGCCCATCCCAAGGCTTCAGAACCCTTTCCCTCTCAAAATTGTTCCTGATCTCCAATTGGAACCTCCCCTGGTTAGACTTGAGGCCATTTCCTCTTGTCCCATGGCCTGGGACTTGGGAGAAGACACTGTCCCCCTCCCGGCTACCCCCTCCTTTCAGGGAGTTGGAGAGAGCCAGAAGGTCTCCCCTCAGCCTCCTTTTCTCCAGGCTGAACACCCCCAGCTCCCTCAGCCACTTCTCATAAGTAAGATATCCTACAAATCCAATAGTTTGGTTTCTGGTATCTTCTGAAAGCTCAAGACATCAACATTATTAACACACACACACCAGACGCTTCATTGCCAACATGAAAAATACACTGAAAAGCATGCAAGAATACGGTCTCTCTTCACATCACACAAAACTCTTGAGTAGTTGGTTCTACTAAAAAGAACCCTCTTAGTTCAACTACTTTTGCTTCAAACAATACACTGATCAATACAAATCACACACTGTGCTGGCTGCCTCCCTGTGAGCTTTCAACAGTCAAAAGGTAATTATTTAAAGTACACTTTGGATTATCTATTAAATAACTGAAGATGATAAACTGTTTGGAGTGGGAGAAAACAACAACATAATGAAAAAGCGTATCAAAACCTGCAATGCCTCCCATATAGTATTTCAAAACTGTCCAAATTTTACATCATTATGGGGACTGTGGAATCTCTTTGTTGCTTTCACACAAGCTAAGTCCCTCTTTACTGAGCATTCATATAAAGAAAGCCTGGCGTGCCTTACAGAAAATAAGCCCAGATACGTATCTTGAAAAATTACCTTACTGATCCCTCCTATAATGCTTAGACCAGTGAGATTGTGATCTTGCCACAGAAGGGAGATGAAGGACTCATTTGTCTTTAACGTTCTATAAAACAGGGCCAGATCCACACTGATATAATTAAGTGACTGAATTTTTTTCCCACATAATATTAGGTAAAAATAGGTAAAATAGGTAAAAGAGTGATTCCTGCATGTAGAAAGGCAAAATAATGCAAACTTGGTATTTCACGCCAACCTATGACACCAAAGCTGCAATTATTATTTTTCTTTCAACACACACTTCTCTTTGGGGTGTTGCCTTTGAGCTTTCAAAAACTGCCTACTTTTACACTTTTGGGCCAGTTCTCTTTAACATCTGGACAAGGGGAACGAGTGCACGCTTGGTAAATTCACAGACAACACCAAGTTGGGTGGAATGCTGACCTGCTGGAGGGTAGAAAGGCTTTGCAGAGGGATCTGGACAGGCTGGGTGGATGGGCCAAGGCCAGTGGGATGAGGTTCAACCAGGCCAGGTGCTGGGTCCTGCCCTTGGGTCACCCCAAGCCCCTGATGTGCTCCAGGCTGGGGGCAGAGTGGCTGGAGCTGCCTGGCAGAAAAGGCCCTGGGGGTGTTGGTGGACTGTGGTCTGAACATAATATAAATAATTTCTATTTCACCCTATTAACACCCTCTCTGTTTTGATTTGGAAACATTTTGGATCGGTCTTACACTGAATAAGTAAGTTCAACGAGTTGGCAACAGAAAAGAGGAGATTCCCATCTTCTCCAAAAGGACAGGAAAAACAATAAATTTGTGAGACACTTTCTCAAACAAAACCGGTTACAAAATCAAGAGTTGGCACGAGGGTAAGAGGAAGCTCACCAGTAAGCTATTTCCATTACGACATTAACACTCATTTTTAGACCTGAAATTATGTTTTAATCTCCTGAGAAATTCACTGTGACATGCAGCATCTTAAATATTTCAGAGGGCAACACAGATAGCAAATAGCTTGTACAACAGAACGTTATTCCATTCTTTACACGCTCCAATACTTGCCAGGATCATAAGGAAGGGGAGAGCGAGCCATCTAAAAGCATCTCATCTCAGGCAGACCTGCTTACAGTAAGCTGATACCCACAACAAACCAGTGCTCAGCTTTTTTTTGCACACTGGGGACCTCGCTCCCTGCTCTACGTAGTTCAGTTCTCTTCTGGTTTGGCAAGAGCTGAGAAACAATCCATTAGCTTTGGTTAGTATAAAGCCATAGCAGAAGCATTATCAATCATTTTACTGACTCGCAATTATGTCTTCCCTAATTTAAAATTTTTCATACAAAAGATTAAGAAGTAATCAAATTGAGGAAACAATTGCAATGGAATGAGAGGTGTCTGTAGTGCCCCAAATGCTTATGTTGATATCATCTTTAAAAGGAGAACAAAAACTGTTTCATCACCAGCTGCAGGCAATTCACATCCCCAAATCAAGACATTAAACTATCTTTTTTTTTTTTTTTAGAATGAACTTTTTGGAACTTTTTTTTTCTTTTTGGAAAGAAAGAAGAATTGTTTTAATGCATTTAATTTGAATAAAACAGTGCAGAGGAGCTACAAGGAACTCCACTGGTAACTACTGCAATTCAGTGGTAAACACCCAGGCAAGTGCACAGCATCAATTCTGAAACGCCCAAAGAGTCTCTAACCTGAAGTCAGGCAGGATAACCAGCGTGAGAAGCAGGACTTGCTTTTATTAATGAGGATCAGTTGTAACACCAAAATGGCTGTTTGGATTCCTCTAGATGTGAAACTCATCACTGAAAGGAAAATTTGCTTTACTGAGCCATCTCTCACAAGAAATAAACATCCCGAATTCCTCTCAGCAGCAAACACCCAAGGAAAAAAACTGCAAGAGAAGTGCACACCCAGAATTACTGCTGTAGCTTGGGGGTTTCTGAAGCTGAAGAGGTAGGAAGTACAGACCACTGCGCTGAGTATTCAACTGCACTTCTCTGCCACAAGCATGTTTGACCTCTTCTGATGCCTGTATTTCAGGCCTCCAAAGCATCCCATGGGCTTGAATCACATCATGTAACTGTGACGTGTCGAATACAGGGGAGGGGGTTGTTGGTTTTAAATCACCTGCCTGACAATTTTCACAGGTTGCCCCAATGCTTTAATTCCATGGAACAGTGAGAAAGCATCTTCCAATTATGTTCTCCCTTGCTCCCATGATGATTTTTTTCATCTCTCTTTTTACGCATCTTTCTTTCCAGGACAACGATCCACCTCTGACACACAGAACACACAACCATGTTGCAGGACTGTGACTCAGGCCAGCTTTCCAGAAAAAGCAACCACCTTCACACCAACTTGCTAGGCACTAGGGATTTTAGCCCATACTGGTTGTAATCCACCTTTTTGCTCTTTTGCTTTGAAGCAAAAGAAAATATACCACATGCCTAATAAGTGTCCTTACTAGATATGGCCTCTAATCGGACATGATGCTTTACCCAAAGCTGTTCAGCAAAATTCAACACAAAAGTAATGGGAAGGAGATATCGGAAGGATGAAGAACTAATACACTTAATTTCAGCATCTTTGATTGGTGAACACCAGAAGAAACCAGAACCAGGCAATAGGCACACGCCATTGCCAAAACATCATATTTTGCAAAGTAAGTAGAAAGACGAAGGAATGATTTTAACTACTTGAATTCCTAACAGCAACTAAAACTTTCTGTAGAAACCGGATGGAAGTTAGACATGAAGGCAAAAAGATGATTGCTTTTATTCCTTGTGAATTCCATTTATCTCACGTTTGGTCCTCCCAAAGGCACCTTCCTTTGACAAAGTCCTACCTTTCAAGTAAATAAGAAACCCTCATGGATAACAAAGGTAAAAGAGAACTGTTTATTCACTATGGACATAGGATTAGAGGAAAACAGGGTGTCCTAGTGATGTATCTTCTAGCCTCAGACTGCCACAACTTCCTACTGAATTATGACTAGTCAAGCAACACCATGCCCATCTCCTGCCTTTCAGTAATTTCTCATCTGCTTGTTCTGCTGATATATAGAAAACCTCAGAATACACTGGGGGTAGAAGTTCTGCATAACAGAAAACGCCCAATATTCCTGTTTCATGGCTCTGACGTGGAAAACACTGATGGCCAGTCCCCTTTTGCTTATTCTTCCTATCTGTAACTGCTTCATTTTTTTTTGCAACTGTGAGATTCCACTTTCTGCAAGCAGTTCTGTTGGAGGAAAAATTAAAAAAAAAACCAACCCAAAAAACACCAACATAATTAAGAGGCTACAAAAAAGATAAACAAACTGGTTCTGTCCTCGCTCAGACCTAGGAAATCTACACCCTCCAGCTTAGCGTCACAACAGTTCCTAGAACTGCTTAACTTTGATCCCTGTTATGAAACAGCCACAGCTAAAAAATTAGGTTAAAAATCATCGATACATATCCAGAACCAGCAGCTATTGAGTAGGGTTGTGCCACAAGGGGTGTGGGGATACCCAATTTTTTCTTCCTGCGTTTGATAGAAACTTACAGTTTTGTTTTACAGGTCCAGGAAGCCCAAGAGCAGGGCCAAATCTTGCTTGTGTCCTGTCCTCTAAAGGCTCCCTGCAGGACAGAAACCTCTCCATGATTCCACCCATGGTTGCAGTTAAAAACACGGCACTTGAAGCTCAACTCTTCTTGCTAAAATAACAGTCCCACAACAGCTCAAAACCTGGAAAGTTAGAATCACTACACTCCAAGGCTTTTCTCCTTCATCAGGGTGCAGAGGATTACAAAAGGGACTGAACTGTTTCCAGCATTCAAGAACTGGGATAAAAACCAGAACGTCCCATCAACCAGGCTCTGACCTTCAGCAACACTCAACAGAAAGTATTTCATGGATATGTCTCCTTAATTGTATGTTTTTCTGCACTAAAAATGTCAACTCCAACTAGAAGATGAGTTACTTTTTGTTCCGGCTGCACTAGCTCAGCCCTACTTATTCTTACTATCCTTCGACCAAGGAGGCCCAAGTAGTTAACAGACACCTTTCACACTCCCAGTACCAGCTCACTGATGTTCATTTGCTCTCCAACTTTGCACGTGCATTGACAAATAAGCCATACAAAGGCTGTGGTTGAAAAGGAACAGATGATATATTCTTCCTAGCATGTCTGAGCTGGCAGGAAGTAATGAATGTTATGATTTAATGAGGCTGTAGTTCCATTCAAAACAAGTACAGCTGACTTTAGTTAGCATCTGGCTTAAAACAAAATTTACACTTTATTTTTTTACTTTATTTTATTACGCAGGCCCAAGTTTAATGAAAATGAAGTCAAAATAGTGACTTGTAGGTTAGTGAAGCTAAGAGTGATTAAGATATGCAGTAAGTGAAAGGAAACATGGAGCCGTAGAACAGCTAAGCCATGAAATAACTCCTAGTGGTAATATAACTCAGACAGGATTTTAAAGCAGACAGAAACTCCTGAGGCAGCAGCAAATAAATCAAAGCGGCTACAAGTTCAAAAGCTAACTCTGCAGATATGATTCAGAGACTGCACGCTGTCAGGTACCAAGAGTTTTGGGGTTTTTTTTTGCAATAATCTGGCCAAAGGGTTAACGTAATAAACGGTGACAAGCTCACACAGCCAAGATGATGAGGAACACGGACTCAAGTTTGGCCTTAGATGCGTGCCCACAACTCTCATTAACGTCAGGCAGAACTCGGTGCATGTCTCTGCTGTCAGAGTTTTGCTCACAGACGGTTACTGCCAGAAAGTCTTCTGAGTCTGTTCCCTTCACAGCTACTCAGCCTTCCACCTCTGCAGGCATAACCACATACAACAACTTCCTCAAGCGCTTCAGGAAGCTACTGTCTTCATTTATTTATACAATTATATGTGGTTGCTTTTTCAGTATGTTAAGGAAGTTGGTATCCTGAAACACAACACGAAGGGTACCCTGACTCAACTGAACTCTGAAGGGTACTTGAGAGCCACGCATACATACTCAGCATCTCCCTGGACATTAATCCATGACGGGATCAACACCTAGCTGTCAAGCGACCAACGTACGTGTACATGTCACATTGGGTGACAGGTGAGCAACTACTGTATGACAGGTACCCACCTGATGCTTATGTGAAGGACCAAGGCTCCAGGGCTTGTGCAGCCCCCGTGTAACTATACCAGTGAACAGCCTAGAGGTAAGGAGCTTTTTATCACTAGCTCATACTAAGTGGAGCCAGGAAGCTGCTTCACTTTTAAAACTGGAAAAGGAGGCATGACTTCTTTGTCCCAACTGCTGCTGATGATACAGACATACAGCTGTTGAGAGTTTTTATCTTCTCCATAGTTTTCCCAGTGATACTTCAGGAGTTCCATAGCTACACACAGAGAATTCCTGTACAGCAGCGGGGCGGTAGAAGGGAAATGATCTTTTCCTTGCTGACAGGTGACACTAAGTCACTCAGGCCTGATGGGAATAGCTTGTGTCCATGTTACCTCAGCTAGGGCTGCTCTACTGTTAGAACAACTTTTCTGAAGTTGCAGATGCTGACAGCAAAATTTAGAGAGGTAATTATGTCCAACATAGTGCTTCCTTGAAAGTGGAACACATTTGCCAAAATGCAACTCAACAAAGCATTACTGAAGCCCAGGCAGGAGTGAGATTGCTAGTAAAGAAAAATAATAACAAGGAGCCATATGACAACTAGTTGTTTGTGCCACAGGTAAGGTACCACCTTGCTGTTTCTACGCACTGTTTCTCGTATTCAGGGATCTCATTGGCTCAGTTAGATGTTGCACCACACTGTAACTGACACAGAGCTGACAAAAAACCCCAACCCCCACAAAAAAAACCCTGCTAAAAATATCTATACTCTCCTACAAATACATACATGTTTATTCTTCTATTTATTCTTAAGCTGTGTGTCATGCAGCTTGGTGCTTGTTAGCGAGGAGCACGTTTTATTATATCCAAAAGTCTGCATGACTGCTCGACCAAGTGATGTTGAGGTGCGCTACTGGAAAGAGGGATTCCTCATGCTTTGAGCCTATTCCTTTCCACTGTTACAATAATTTGAAAGAAAGGCTTCTAATCATGAAGAGGCCAAAATACTGATGTAAGAAAAAAATTCTAATCTAATCCTCACAAACACACCCAAGCTTTTGAATAGGCATTGTCTCAAGAAAGCTCAAGAAGAGAACATTTCATTATAAACTCTACATTCCAAGGACTTCTAAGAAAAATACCTGCAGCAGGAAATTTTTGGATGAAGCTGGGTAATAAATATAAAATGAAGCTAGAACTGCAGGAGAGGAAATAAAACACCTGCAAATACAGTAGAGGGGAATCATATGTCTAAAGAAGTGAGCATTTGTTATAGATTCTGTAAAGATTTTCTTCTTTCTGTGGAAAAACAACACTGTAAAAGGTCATACAAGCCAAGAAACATTCTCGCTGTCCAAACAGGTTTGAATTTTCATAAATAAAAATTTTATATGGTCCCCAAAAGAGACCATTGTAATCATTTAGTCTCACCTCCTGCCTAAAACCAGTCAATTTCACCACTCATTTGTGCATCAAAACTACAACTTGCTGTTGAAAAAAGCCTCTCTCTAGAGAGAAATCCATGCTTGAATGAAAGATTTCAAGTGATGGAAAACCAACCAGCATTCCCTAGGTAAGCCGCAACTGTTACTACTCTCATTGACAAAAAGGTGCGACTTAACTGCTAGTCCATTTGTCTGGGTTTGGCTTCCAGAATTTCAAATCACCACATGGCAATATCTAACAAGCCTCTGTTAGCAGAAATCATCCCTGGACCTGGAGAAAGCATAGGGGGCAGTGATTTAATTACTTTTGATACTCACTTTGGGTAATAGCTTCATAGCTTGAGCTTTCCTCGTGTCTATTCGTTCTGGCAGGTCTTTTAAAAATATGTATTTTTAAGATATAACAACATATTTCACCAACTGCATCGTAAACACTTGCACAAAAAAAAAAAAGAACACTGCCTTTCTGTTTCTAAAGGTTACTTTGAGTGTTCCAGGATCTCATCTGCTCACTTAAGTATCTCAACATCCTAAGTTTATGTTCAGTTAAAATCCTGACTTCTTTTATTTACTTCCAATCAGTCCCGTATTTTGAAAATAAATAAATAAAGCTTTTTTTCTTAGCTGTACAGCCTAAGAACACATCTTAGGCTTCGAGCGATGTTCAGACATGCTCAGTGATTTAACTCATATGGTATCGAATGAGTAACAGCCAAGGATAATCAGATGCCCTGTTTGCAGACCAGGCTCTAGGAGCCAGACTGCAAAAACAATCTGAAATCTCGAAAGGAAAAATTGAAATCCCTGACCACTAGACAGAACCAACCTACCCCATGCTAGGCACTGCCATATGGCAGCACCCCCAAGAGCCTGGCACAAGTGCCTCCAAGCACTTTGAACCACAGCCCACAAGTCTCTCTGAAAAGCTTCTGTTATTCCCAAATACTTGTGATCAGAGTTTTCAAGTTAAACTCCAGCTACCAGAGAAGTCAGTAGAAAAATATCAAGACAGAGCATTGGATTCCAGTGACTATTGCCAGGTTGACTTCTAAGTTTTCTAGGTAGACGTACCAGGAGGCCACAGTCTGGAAGCCTGTGGAAGTCTGACTGCTTGCCCTGCTCTCTCGTCCGTGCTCTCCAGATGAAAGCCCTTTACAGCACTTCCTCACTGCCTCCTCTTTTACCAACCATGTACTCTCTGGGACACGACTTGGGATTCTTCTGCACGGAGGCCCTCCAAGTGCCAAGTTGCGCGTCCTTTCCCCACTAGAGGCCATCACTTCCTGTAAGCAATTAGAACATGAGGTTTTCAGTTCCCACAGGCAGAGGAAAGTCTGCCTTCATTTTTTCCTTCCTCCTGTTTTAACAGGACAACAATTTAAATTGCATTTTGTGAAATGTCAAGCTTTCTTGCTTGACATTGAGGTACTTTTGCACCCTAAGCACGCTCATCGCTACGGCGCTTGTAGTCGAATTCTCCCTCCTCTTTTGCAATGAGCCTAACGGGTTAAGGCAAGAACTGCCAACGAAACTACCACTTCAGCTGCCTGGGGAACAAGCCAGAAAAGCACCTGACGCATGAGGAACATGTGGATCAGAATTCTACACGTCAGTACTTAAAAACACATCCGTGTCATACAGCAGGCTCTCTGAAACCACATTAGGAAGCGACAAAAGGGAAGGTGAGTAACAGTATAACCCTTTGAGCTAAGCCAACCTTAGCAAAGACTTAAATGTATGTTTTTAAGGAAAAAATAATAGTTATAAATATATAATGACTTTTGGCAAAATCTATTCGCGTTAGATTAATTGAATTATTTTCTTCACTATAAAAAAAATGTCCCAGATTTGTTTACCCAGAGACTTGTCAGATTTTTGTTAAACCTGGAAAGATGGGATGTAATACAAGAATTTAAACATGATAAAATGATTGATGGGAAAAAAAAATAAAAATTGTGCTTAATTAGGAGCTGTCATGTAGGTAAAAGATTACCAGCAGAGTTTCCTCATGAGTTCTTGAATTTCTCCTATTAAGTATTTTCATTAATTACCAAGGCATAAGAGAAGGGCTGCTTAAGTTGGCTGTCATACGAATATACAAGTCATCCTTAGTATTCCAAGGAATACTTTGGAGGAACTGGAAATCTTTGACGTTACAAGGAAATGTGATGAAATGTAGTAGTAAAAAAAATAAAAAATAAATTCACGTCATTAGGAGTAAAGAATCATAAATTCTTGTGATAAAATGGGAATTCGTCAAGTGGAAACATTAAAAGGAAATCGGATTTCAGTAAACTGATGGTAAATTTTTCTTTCTTTCCAATAGTTTCAATATCATGAAAATTCACTTTTAAACAGCCCTACACACATACACAAAAAGTAAATACTGAAACTGGGAACCGAATCATCTCAGAGCTCTGCACAACACCCATTTTAAGCATAATGTACATTTTAAAAAGGAACTAATTTGCAAAAGGTAGATTCTTTAAGAAATAGTATAAAATTATATCTTTAATCATTACTTGACCAGTCCTCAAATCATTTAATTTTCTCCCAAAGATAACAGTTATTCTGGTTGGTTGGACAGCATTACCTAGGTACAAAGAGCATACCTAACGGACCTGATGCCAAGTGGTCCCTCAGCTGCATTACTAATAATCTTTTTTGTATTCTTTTATTTTAACTGTCTGGTCACAAAGGTACTGTGATATTCCTCATGCAGGAAGTACAACTGTATAGATACACTTGGAAAATAACACCAACTTTTACAAGTAAGCTAACAGCTAAACATGGTTTGATTTTCATGAACACAGCACTGACAGCAGCAATCTCTTCAAGAGTTCTTCAGATTTTAATCACTAAAAGTGATAAAATAATGATAGTGACTGACAAAGATACAACTTAAACCTTTCAACCACAGGCTATGACGTCTCATCTGCTTTTGGTTGACAACAATATTTTTCCACATTTAATTGTAGTATAACCATCTTGCTGTGTTGCTTTATCAATGAAAACACCCAAATACTATTAATTAGGTCTATCTAATAGGATGCAAACTTGAAAAAAACCTAGTCAGATTCTTAGGAACCAAATTTTAGGCAGCAGTTACAAAACTTACAGAATTTCTAGGAAAGTTAAGACCGTGTTAATTTCTCGTTTGTATATTAGAAGCTTGTTTAGCATAATTAAAAAATAAAAAAAAAAACCCAATCAAAATCAACCAAACCAACCACTACTCCCAAATAAACGAAAAAACCCACTTCTTCCTGGGTGAACCATACCCCATCTATATTTCTGGATGATCTTTGCTTTACTGAGAAAAAAAACAGTGGTGCAAAGGAACATCATGAAATAGAACTTACAGAGCCCAGGCGTGGGTTATGATCACACACTCGGTTTTGCAGAGAATCACACACTTCATCAAATGAGTGAATATTTTTGAAATTATACCGGTCTCTTCCATTGTCTATGAATCCCAACAAATATTGGTATTTATACTAAAATAACATCTGGAGGTAATCCCTGTAAGAAACAAAACCAGGTTAAAAGTGATTATAAACACCAAAGCTGGTATTTCTCTATTGCTCTTCTCATTTCAGTATGTGGAACACACTGGAACTGTCTCAAGCCTTTTGTTTTAAAGGTGATAAACAACCAACCATCCCCAAGTTACCGTGTCACTGATCCAACAAAACGGCAGTTATGCACAGATGAGAAACAATACACCAGATTTCTGAAGGACCTATTTGTATTTTGTATTGTTCAGTTTAGCTTCTGGCACAGGAACGTATCAGAAGTACTGCTGCTTTGTTAATGGTCTATGGATATGGATGAAGCTACAGCAATTGGGAAAAAAATACTTTTTCTCTTTAATCTGTTAATTTGAAAGACTTGTTAAAAGTGGTAACACTGAAGCTATACAAAGGTTCAACAGAATGTAATTTGAGAGTAACAAACCAGTAGTGTTAAACCACTATGGAATTGGACTTGTTCACCTCCTCAGTTTCTTCCCTTGTTTCATTAACTAATTTTAGTAATTAGCCCTTTGAACCTGATTTCCTATGGATCGTGTTAATAAGGAGTGGTGTTCCTCAGGGGTTGGTACTACATCATTGCTGGAGACACGGGCAGTAGGAAAGAGAGACCGGTGATGCGGTCAACACACTGTAGGGAAGGGATGCCATCCACAGGGACCTGGAAAGGCTGGAGAGATGGGCTCATGCAAATGCATCCAGTTCAACCAAACCAAGCGCAGGGTCCTGCATCTAGGACATGACAATTCCAGGCACAAACACAGGTTGAGTGGAGAATGGCTGGAGAGCAGCACTGAGGAGAGGAGAAAGACTTGGCGGTGCTCCTGTATGAAAAGCTCAACATGAGCCAGCAATGCTCACTGGCAGCCCAGAAAGCCAACCCCATCCTGGGCTGCATCAAAAGAACTGTGTCCAGCAGGTCAAGGGAGGTGATTCTACCCCTCTGCTCTGTGCTTATGAGACCCCACCTGGAGCACTGTGTCCAACTCTGGAGTCCTCAGCACAGGAAGGACATGGACCTGTTGGAACAGGTATAGCAGAGGGCCACAAAGATGCTCAGAGGGCTGGAGCACCTCTGCTGTGAGGACAGGCTGAGAGAGCTGGGGTTGTTCAGCCTGGAGAAGAGAAGGCTCCAGGGAGACCTTATAGAGGCCTTCCAGTACCTGAAGTGAGGGCTGGGGGGGAACTATTTGTCAGGGAGTGTAGTGGCAGGACAAGGGGTAATGGCTTTAAATTGAAAGAGAGGAGATTGAGATTGGATACTAGAAAGAAGTTCTTTGGTGTGAGGGTGGTTGCCCAGAGAAGCTGTGGCTGCCTCATCCCTGGAGGGGTTCAAGGCCAGGCTGGATGGGGCTTGGAGCAACCTGGTCTGGTGGGAGGTGTCCCTGCCCAGGGCAGGGGGTTGGAACTCCATGATCTTTACGGTCCCTTCCAACTCTAACCAGTCTGTTATTCTATGTCCTAGCCATGAATGCAATTCGTTTTAAATAATAACATGTAATTACTTCCCCCCCACCACCACCACCTTTTAAACTTCCTCTGTAAAAATTTCAAAAATCACAAATTTATGGAAATCAGTTAATTTTAGGAACTGTAAGTCTCCATCCTGCAGTCTTGTTGCAAAGGCTGTAATATCACCATATGACTTGCACTTTGGTAACCTTAGATGAAACTAAGCTCAAGCGTTCTGAGCCCTTCGGTGTACTGGCACACTCTCCAGCAGCACATGCAAATAATATTATTGAACTCACTGAGCCGGTTATGAAATAATGAGAAGCTAAATATTGTTTGCCAAAATCACTGGGGACATAGTTTACGTAACAGATAAAGTCAATCAAATGGAACTGTTCACGGAAAGTTTCTGACCAGAAAAGAAAGAAAAAAACATTTCCAATGAATCACTAACAAAGAACTATTTACCAGCTCATATCATCTCTGAAAAGAACAGCAAGCTCGTATCATCTCTGAAAAGAAAGCTGCTGCTTCAGATCGAGTACACGTCTGACTTGAAATGGTTTAGTTAAGAGATGGCATCTACTACAGCATGTTAGGATAAAAAAAACCTAAATAAAAGGGCCTAATTAGATGGATAAATGCAAATCTCTTCAAAATAGCTATAAGCAAATACATACAAACAGAGGGTTTCCGGTGAGGCTTGACAAGGGGAAAGCAGATGGCAACAGGAAAGACTTCAGCTCTCCTGTAAGCCACGTGCTGTAAAAGCTGTGAGAGGTTTACATTTCGCATTTACAACCTTCGAAAATATTTTTAACTGGCAAGCACTTGAACAAAGATCACCATAAAGAATTAAGCAATACTTTGCATCTTTGCATGGTACCAGGATACTATGGATTTGGTTTAAAAAAAAAAAAAGTTTGGGTTTTTTTTTCAACAGAAGTTTTGTCAGACAATTAACAACATTTGAACTCTCGGAAAAAAAAAAAAGGAAAATATTTGGAAAAGTACGGCTGCCTGGACATTCTTCACTAGGCTATTGTGGCAAGATACTTCTCTCCTTGCAAAAGCCAGACCTATCGGAACATGGGCTCTTCCTTACTTCTGAAGAAGACTGAGATTTCCCTGTAGCGAAGGCTTATTATCCAAAGCTGAGCCTTCCCATATTTCTTCTAAAAAGGACCCCTGGAATTTTGCAACCATGTTTCCTGAGCCAGCAAACGCAACAGGCTGCTAAACTACCAACACCACTTTTTAATGCAGTCTTAGACCCACATAGTGGGAGGGGTGGGGGGGCAGAAAAAAAGGCAAAGCAAAAGAAATTGATGATGAGTAACACCCAGAAACCCGTATAAAATATGAGATAACAAGTTTGAACATAACTCAGGCTGAATGAGCATTTCCTCACCTGAAAGTTACAGCTACTGGGACATTTAGACTTGTACGTGTAACACACCAAGAACAGAGCCAGGAAAGGAAGGTACAGACCTTGAGTCAGGAGAAAACTTTGCCTACATCTACACTGCGCAAAAGTATCATCTCCTAAGGCCCCAGCCGGCAGATTCTGTCCTTGCCAGAATCCCAGCAGACCTGAGCCTCAGCAGCACCTTTGTTCTCTCTCACTGGAAAAAGACCAAAGTGAGAAGGGAGACAGTCCCACTGCCTCCTTGCAAGGAATTCACAGCAGCAGCCCCGGCTCTCAAAGCGGCCTCCAAGGCCAGCGTGCCTGTGTTTCTAGCTCACAATTTGCCTGGGGGTCTGTGAGGAACCGGCTGTGTTTAGAACAAGTAGAGCGCTCTAGTGCCTTGTCAAACTCCTGCAGCACCTCTCTTCATCTTGCGCTGGCAAACATGCCCCCTGAACGCCGACCAAGACCCACGCTCCTGTGATCCTGGAGGCTCTTTTATTCAGCAGCTGCCTGCCTGCCTGCCTGCCCACAGATGGGTATGCAGATCAGCTTCAATTAGGTAGCTTTCACCCTATTTTAAACCCCAGCATCTCCCCCTTGACCTTTTCCCACCCCTCAGTTCTTGTGGCTCACGGTTTGACTTTCTAAACAACTCTCAACCCCGAGTGAACTTCAGAAGCTAATTAGAAAGAAAAGGTGAGCTCTCTCCATCCTTCTGCCAGCTGACTTCAGTTATCCCTGTGCCTCTTATTTTTCATCCTCCCTTCGGTTAGAAAACAGTGCGTCTGTTCCAGTTTTGATCCATTAGTTGGAAAATTAAGCAATTAAAGCAGACAACATTGTCTGTGGACATTGATTTGTCAAACACAGATCCAGCAACCAAAGTGTAAATTTGAAGCCAACTTCAAGGGTTGGAAGCTTAGTATGGCTTCAGGAAAAAAAGGAGAGAGAGAGAGAGAATGAGTCTTCACAGAACCTAAACCTCCTGGCAGTTAGAAAGGGGAACATATTTATAGGTGGGATGAAGAACAAAGAAAAAGCCATTAGAGCAGCCTAGAGAGGGGATCATTTCAGAAGACTAATTTTATTTTAATTGCTGCAGAACAATGTACTCATTTAAGAAATATACCCTTACAACAACAGTCTAGTGATTTGACTCTGTGTATGTCACTGAATTTGAGCTACGTGATACAAATCTTGTAGTATCCGACATTTAAAAGTGATTTTGATGAAAGAATACAGCATTACAGTGAACAATGATACTTCTTATAAGCAAAGGTAATTGTGAGGGTGATTTCGTGTCATCTTGATTAAACAACTAGTTCACAGTTTTATTTTCTCTCCCACAAAGTTAAGAGAGTATTATTAGAGGGAATTATCCCTCCTCACTGATCTCATCAATGATTATAGCAATATTTGATTATGTTTTCTTTTTCATATGAGAAAGCCTCCTATGCAAAACAATGCAAAAATTGGACACTGATCTGCTTTTATGAAACAACGTAGCAGGTAAAAATATCAATACTAAAGCTGGTTTTGTGTTAATTTATATTAAGTTAACATTATACAAGTATTAAATTCATATTAAATATATGTTGTAAGTATAGTAATAACCTCTGGTTTTGATGGTAAATATAAAAAGGTTTATCAGGAGCCAGCTGAAAGATAATGATGAGCTCTGCCCGAGATGCAAGCCGGCAACACAACGGGAACACCAAACCTCTAAGCCTTCTCTTGGGCAACCTGAGTCCCTTCTCAGCCTGGCACTCGTGTCGCAGCGTATCGTGCTTTGCTGGTACAGACCCTTTTTGTGGATTATACCTAGTGCCAGCTGCTGTGACGAGAGGTATCCACCAGGAAAAGAGAGAAAACGTTATGGCAGAGGGGGAATGGGTCCAGCTGACCACACTTTCCTCCCACACTGTCCCACTGCAAGGTTCCTTTAATGTTCCCCTGAGCACACACAGCTGGGAACTGACGCACTCCTGCATAATAACCATGTTACTGGAGAGGGCACTATCAACAGGGAAGTATCAACAGGATTACAGGTTTTGCCTTCATTAAAATTTAGAACAAACAAACAAACAAACAAACAAAAAAGCCCTGAATTATTTGAAAGTTCAAGTCAATATTCAAAAGTGCCTGCCTTCTGGGGGAGTTGAAGATTTTGGCTATCGTTTCCAGTTTAAAGTGTTCTGCATGGTAGGCATATTTTTTACATTACTTTTGTAAAACTACTTCTGAGTTTGAGAGCTTCTAACCAATCCAATTCGGACATTAATTTCTACACATCCCTGTATTTACCAGAATATCTTTTTTTTTTTTTTTTCCGTTCAATCAAGTGCTTGATTCAAATTCACCTTTTTAACTTACTACTTTAGATGCTGAGAGTAATTAGATTTACTGGAGCTGCAAGCCAGAAGTACAACTATCACATTCTTATTCCTTGCAAACGTATCACCTCCTCCATATAACGTGCATATTGTTGTGCACCCTGCCCCAGTATTTTCCTCTAAATTAAGACAAAACCGGGTGGCTTATCACAAGTCCTTCATTTTTGGCACGACCATAAAGACTTCAGTATTTTTACACCCGTGCATGGAAGAGGATCCAAGCACACCACCTCTCAGACAAGACCAAAAGCAGAATTCTGCCTTTATATTGAGATGCCACCCTTTTCTTCACCATTGAAAGACAGCAGGAAGACTCATAGTCTCTAGCAGACATAGCAGGTATAACTATAATTTAAAGGGGCAAACATTGTGAAGCATCCAACAAGATAGGGGTTAGTTCTTTCCTTTACCAAACTATTCACACAGTGAATAAATTCAGCTGAGAAGGAACAAGTGATCAGAGATAGGTTGAAAAAAAAAAAAAAAAGGTGGTGCTTCTTTTATCCATTGCACTTTACTGCACGGATTCTGGGAAAAGCCCAAGAGCAGATTAAGGACTGTGCACTGAGAGGCTCCCAGACCCGGCTGGGAGGTCTGTACCCCAGAAAGGCAGCGCAGTGGTGGGCTCTACTTGTTTGTCTCCCTCCAGCTCCTGCTTGGGCCACAGCCATCACGACCAGCACAACATCATTTGCGATAAATTTCACCTGGACTTTGGGGGATGGCTGGCAACTGCCAAAACAATGTCTGGAGTGGGGACCTAGATATCTTGTTCCATGAGAATATAACTCTAGGTCAATTATCTTACTCTATAAATAGCGGACAAGCCAAGAGCCCTTGGAGCTCTCCTGTAGGGCAGCGGCTGCACACCTGGATCTCATCTTCGGTGAGGACACTTGGTTCTGCTCCTTGAGGCTGAGAGGTTCCTTGTCGCAACAGAGTCTCAGTAAGTGACTAACAGCACGCTGAACTTTAACATCTCAGATAAGTAATAGAAGGGGCTGATTGCACATATATAATCCTTTAGACATGAACCACTGCCCAGGTCTGGACTAGGACTGGATCCAGCTGCACCCAGACCCCTCTCTGAGAAGGAGTTAAGAAAGCAAGAGGGTCCTTTCTGAACCTCGTGACTCAACAGGAAGATCTCCCCAACAGCTTGTCTGTCCCTGTACACTTGATTATTTATTGCACAGAGCACCTTTCTATCAAATCGCGTAAAACACTTGCATTTACTACTAATTTTGTTAAATCACTATTCACCTTAATAAATATTTCACTACGTCTCTCTTACGAGTGAAGTCAATCACTCCAGGCAGTGAGAGCTGGGCCCTGAGCTCCAAGCCAACAAGACACCAGCAAATACATCACGGGTAACACCTTATCTTTTTGAAGGGCAGCAGCTCCCAGCTTGCAATGGGCTCCGAGCAGCACACTTTGCCTCTAATTTAGGTGAATTAATAGCCAGCACTCGCCTTTGGAAAGTTGTGAACCTCAGCAGAGTGCAGTTTACTTTCCTTCAGGCTTCTTTATTTAGCAGGTGAACTGACAAAGCGGCTGTATCCATGGCTTTCAACTGACCAGTGTGTAAATGCCCCAACCCAAGAAGAAGTCGTACAGTGTTTGATTTGGCCTTTACGTTACTCCCGAGTATAAAAGTGGCTGCAGCAACTTCTGAGAAAGAACTCCAAAACGACACAGCTGATAAACACAGCAAAGATAAAAACACATTGTCCAAGAGGACATAAAAGGGAAGCCCTTTACAAATATCACTGTGATACTACTCAGACAGTAGGTGATCACAAGAGTCTTCTGGCAAAGAAACAGGAAGGCTTGTGTTAGAAGAGGATTCTTAGAGTCATGAAATTGCCCAGGTTGGAAGGGACCTTTCAGATCATCCAGTCCAACCATCATCCTCTCACTCTGATAAAACCCATCACTAACCCATGTCTCTAAGCTCTATGTCAACCCGGCTTTTCAATCCCTCCAGGGATGGGGCCTCAACCCCTGCCCTGGGCAGCCCAGTCCAAGGCTTCAGAACCCTTTCCCTCTCAAAATTGTTCCTGATCTCCAATCGGAACCTCCCCTAGTTAGACTTGAGCCCATTTCCTCTTGTCCCATGGCCTGTGACTGGGGAGAAGAGACCGACACCCCCTGGCTACCCCCTCCTTTCAGGGAGTTGGAGAGAGCCAGAAGGTCTCCCTTCAGCCTCCTTTTCTGCAGGCTGAACACCCCCAGCTCCCTCAGCCTCTCCTCATGGGACTTGTTCTCCAGACCCCTCACCAGCTCCATTGCCCTTCTCTGGACCTGCTCCAGCCCCTCAATGTCTTTTTTGTGGGTTGGGGCCCAAAACTGGACCACAGCACCCAAGGTGGGGTGCTTGCAGTGCACAAGGATGTCCTAACTTCCTGGTGATAAACTTACAATGAGCAAAGGTAATACACAACAAAACCCTGCGTCTTGGGAAAAAAAATCTTTTCTTTTTATCCTATTTTGTATGTATCTATAAATTCATTGAGACATCATCACTGATTCCAAGGAAAAGGGAGCATGCAGAGTCAGGACAACTGCAGAATTCATGTAGAACCAATCTCTCTCTCACCGTGATTTCTTTCATTTAATTTCTCATCTTGCTCATCTAATTCACATGGCTTAAAAAGAGAAGACTGGTAGAGTTCATTACATTGCTTTTCAGCATAGCTGCTGGTGTTTTCCTCTTATATCACAACCACAACTACTTGTGTACATCACCTCATTGCCAACACTGCTGCGCACAAACCCTAGAGAACTGCAAGAAAAATATTAGGATTGTTATGAATTAAACATGAATAGGAACTGATGTACAAAAGCACCTCCAGAATCAGCAGAATCAGGATTAAAAGGAAAAATCTGTCTTGGTAATGAAGAACAGCCCTTTCCAGCAACACAGCTGAGGAGTGTCTTTATGTTAAGACCAGAAAGTCCACTCTGGTGTCCTGGATTTGGCCAGACTGACCCATCATAATAACAGATGGCCCCTGCCTCCCCCCCCCCCCCCCA
>VXBJ01001583.1:0-10999 GCA_013400055.1 Nycticryphes semicollaris | reverse complement strand
CCCCCCCCCCCCCCCCCCCCCTAAAAAGAGAAGAGGGGACAAAGAGATTTATGAGTTTAGTAAAAAACTAATCTACTTTAATGAAAATATTAACAAATAATGAAATAACAAATAATAAGAAGAAAATTTTAAAAAGGAAAAAAAAAGTAGACTGTAAATACAAAACCCTGTCAAGCTCCCAGGATGACAATGGCATCACCAGCAGGCACAGGGAAAAGTCCCAGGTTGGACTTGAAGACCGACAGGAGCTGGATTCCAGCTCTAAAGTCAGGAATGCACATATTGAGATCAAAGGCAGAGGAACAGACAGGGTCCTCTTTGGACGGCAGTCATCAAAGAAAGAGAGTTGACCCTTTGATCCCTCAGCCTTTATACTGACTGTGGGGCAGATGGGATGGGATACCCCTGTTAGTCAGTTTGGGGTCACTTGTCCTGTCCCTTCCTCCCCACAGGGGTGACCCCTCGACTCTTTCCCGCTTCCCACCCTGCAACGGGGCAAATACCACCGTTCCCTGTCCGTGGTTGTTCCAGCAATAAGTTTAAGCCAGGGCCTCTCTGCACCACCCCGTGGTGTGATCAGGTCTGATCACCCTGAGAGTGAGCAGTTTCTGAACAACACGCTGTTGATTTCAGAGTTGAGTTAGTTAGAAGAGGTGCAGCTAAAAAGTAAAATTACTGAAGAGAAAATTGGTTCTGTTTTACCTCAAACCAGGACATGTGGCCAGAGCAGAGCTTGGCAGACTTGCCAGGTGAAGACCCAGCATCCTAACAACAGTAGGGTGGCAGCAAGCCTAGCACAGCACCTCCCACACCATTTCTTTCCCAGAGAGCAAAAAAGGCACATAAATCAAATGAGAAACCTCAGATTTAAGGAGAAGGAAGAGAAACAAACTCTTGGAAGCACAGCACCATCCCTTATCAACTACTGACTCCCAAGCAATACAGAAGGCCATTGTTGCCAGTCCAGAAGAAGCCCAGAGACACCACAAGGACTCGACCACCAGCATTCGGTTCCTTCTGCGTGTCACACCCAGTCCCAGGAACACTGCCCGGGCATGCGTGTTCACATGCTTGAGACCACTAGGGAGTTATAGCAATGAGAGAATGAGGAAAATAAATCTGTTTTGAAATTCTGTAAAATAAAAAAAAAAAATAAATCACTTCCCCTGAAGTTCACACATGCAGTTGTGTCTTGACAACTTCCTAGAAGAACCATTAGGTTTTATTGTACGTGTTAAAGAGCAAGCAACTGAAATTTTCTCACCACCTTTGAGGCTTGCAAGAAACTGGTAAACATTTACTTTTACTGTAAAAAATAAAGTTTTCTGAGTCTACTGTGTATTATATATTTGCCTTAATTGGGCTGATTTTAGCCGCCTTAAATTTTGCCTTATTTTTTAACTTGGACTTTTATTTCTTGCAGAGTTTCTCATAAAAATCTGCAAACGCATTACCAACTACAGTTAATGAGCTATGCATAAAGCTCCTCTTTTCCTTTATCATTCTTACCATCTGCTTTAGCTGCTTTATTATCAGCCTGTAAGCTAATAATCTATCTCCTTTATTTCCCATCTCACTTGGGAAAAAAAAAATGAGGAAGAAATCCAGAAGAGTTTTCAAACTCCCCGTTTTCTCAGCCTTTGCCCAGAGTGGTGCCTGATGGTCCAATCTGTGCTGTGCTCCCATTCACTCCACTGTAGCAATCCCGATTTTCAAGTCTTTTAAAGAAAGCCCACTGGATTTCCAGCACCTCTCCCCCCAAGAAAACAGCAGTAGAGCAATTTTAAGACTCAAATCAATCTTTTTTACCCTAGTCCCCCCTTGTTATTACGCAAATATGCTTCTTCCTGCCTCCCCCCTCCCCATGCCTGGTGCAATTTTTACTGACTACAGTTTTGTTGTAAAATATGATCACCGCTTTGCAGAAAAAAAAAAAAATTGCAGTATCTATGTCTTATCTATCCATATACAAGGCCACGGCCTTCTTTCTATTCACTACAGATCTAGTGTGTGCCTCCATAGTGTCCTTCCTTCTCCACCAGTTAGGGCCAGTAAGTTTTCCAGACATTTATATTACGTTTTGATAGATCCCATCACACAAGCACCATTAACATGGGATGTTAACCTAATTAAATTAAAAATTCTCTTTTTGCCTAAAAATATCATTAAAAAATTCAAGTCTTCTCTTCTGAACTTGGCCAGTGCTACACTTTCTTTTGGTGATGAATCTTCATGGTTGGAAGGGAACTTTGAGATCAAGTCCAACCAAAAAACCAAAAACACAAACAGAAAATGCAACAAAAACCACACACCACCACACCCCAAAAACCCCCACCTTAACAACAACCACCCTACCCAACAATCCTGGCCGCTAGAGCATGCCCTGAAGTGAGACATCAACATGTGTCTTAAATACATCCAGGGATGGTGACTCCACAACAGAGTTAAAGAATCACAGAATCTTCACAGTTAGAAAATGACCTCCAAGATCACCGAGTCCAACCACACACACACAAAACCCCCATATGAACTTNCTCACCAGCTTGGTAGCTCTGCTCTGGACACTCTCCAGCCCCTCAATGTCTTTGTAGTGAGGGGCCCAAAACTGGACACAGGTTCAGTTGCACCAGGTGAACTTGTTTCACTTGACTATTATCTCTTTGCACCAACACGGACAACCAACTCAAGTATTATCTTGTGCATAACCCCCCACTGTCACACAGCTAACCCACGGGGAAAGAAAATGGTTCCAAACAGTTTTTCTGGGCCTGTCCATTACAGAGCTAATCCCTAAAGCAGACTTTAGGAAGCTGAGCTAAGATTTTTAATAATTATCTTGGGCAAAACAATAACATAAAAGAAAAATAAGTAATAAAATAAAATATAAAATACAAAGACACTTTAAATTATGAAAAATGCCCCTGAGCAGCACGGTTTTCTTATTGCTGCAAACTACATAATTTTGTCTGTCTTCAGTAAAGACCAACAGGGCAAGAATGAGAAACAGGATCAAGCTCCTTAAAAATTTATGAAAAAACCCCATAAAACCGGTGCCATTTTGAACATGATCATTACCTAGCAACTTAAGGGATAGGGTAATAATGGTCCCTCCTTTCTAATTAAGCCACCACTTTCAGAACTGGGAGTTAAACGGCATTTGTCCTTTATAACAGAATAACTGACTTGAAGAGAAGCTGGAAAAGCCAAGCACTAACAACTAGGATGTACTTAATGAGCGTAAATTTGAGTGAAAAAAAAAACTACCACAAAGTGAGCAACAAATAGTTAAACGTTAAGCTGAAAAACTTCTTGTGGATCATCTCCAGTTTCCTAGCAAAGCTGCTATCCTAGTGCATGAGCTCCACAGGGGCTTTAATCTATTTTACACCTGAAAAGGAGCATGTGAGTGAAATTACTACATTTTCCAATGCAAGCCCATGGGACCATGGCCTGGTGCTGAAAACTGATACTGAACTGAGGAAAAAAAAAAAAAGACAAACAAAGCTTGGTTGACGTTCTGAGGTGCTCAGATCAATCTCGGGCATGCTATGTATAAAAGGTGCCTGGTGGATTCCGTGTAATGAGCCGACGTGTATATTAGCCTTAATCAACTTTGTTTCCTTGATTTCCTGTGCTCTGACATACATTGTAGTACTTCAACAAGTAAACAGTACATGAACAAGGCTATGTCCCATGTTATCCAATTTACTATTTGTTTTATAAGCCAAACCGCTTTGCATTTATTTTTTGCAGTCAACTCTCAGTACGTTCCTGTGATCAAAAACATTTTATCAACTCAGGTATAGGAACTTGGAAAAGCAGAGAAAGAGTGCTCTCTGCAACTACCCCAAATTTGGGTAGTTCAGGCCATGTATCCAGCTTTGAAGACTGCTGCAGTTAAGTGAGGTCCACTGCTATTCACTTAAATGGAATTAATTCTGATAGGAAGAAAAGCCACATGGGAGTCTGTGCCAAAGAAGTGCCATGATTCCAGAGTCTTACATGAACCAGTGAAGATGAGCTTTCACTTAACAGAGTCCTAAAGCCACATGCCAAGTCAGGGGAAGAAAAATTACAAAATACGTCCATTAACTAAAAAAAAATGCCAATTAAAATACAGACTGACTGTTTCCTCTTCTAGAGTCATTAACATCAGCTACTGTTGCCTTTATCACGTCCAGTGAACTAGACACAACTTGTGAACCGGAAACCAGAGCATCAGGCTTTCTCCTGGCAACTCTTATGATACCTGGGTAGGTCACCCACCCACATTTCCACAACAAACACCTGTGCGCAACAAACACTTGCACTTGTTTTCTTTCTTGATGTTAAAACACAAACATATTCTAATCATGCCAAATAAGTTGCAATTTAATGGAAAGCAGTACCACTACTATGACTAACTAGCCCTCACAGGTCTCGATAATTAGCTGTGGGCCAGAAGACCACAAGGCCCTTTTCTAGCCTGATTTTCCATCCCAACAAGAAAGCAGACTGGTGTTAATTCATACGTTACTTTGGTTCCCAGAAAGGCAGGAAAACAGGAAGAAGCAGAGCCTTTCAGCTTACATACTCCGTGCTCACAAAAACACAGAATAACAGCAAAAGACAAATCTCTAAGAAACCCACGGTCGTTAGACTAAGCTCTGTAGCTCCTCCTGATGGTGTACAGAAAGCTTTCACCCAGGACAATCACCCAGGCAAATCGTAAAGAGAAGGTCATGAATATTTGAGATTGAAAAAGCTGCTGAGCATTCAGTGTCTGACAAACATGTGTTACAGAGAAGCTCCTGTACCTGCAGCACATTGGCTAGAAGGGGACACAGTTCTGGTTTTACATAAAGAGAAGGGCTTACTTGAAATTAGGCATGTTTTTTAAATAGACCTGAATCCTTTTACAAAAATGAAACAAGATAACAAAAAACCCTACTCCAAACAAAACAAAACAAAAAACCCAAACACCACCACCTAGAAAACCACTCAACAAAATGCTTGGAAAAAACAGTGTTTCCCCCATAAAATGACAGAACGGTTAGAGTTGGAAGTGACCTGCAAGATCATGGAGTTCCAACCCCCCTGCCCTGGGCAGGGACACCTCCCACCAGACCAGGTTGCTCCAAGCCCCATCCAGCCTGGCCTTGAACCCCTCCAGGGATGGGGCAGCCACAGCTTCTCTGGGCAACCAGGGCCAGGCTGTTAATTTTTTTCCCTGTATCTCATCTAAATCTACCCTCTTTGAGCTTACAACCATTATCCCTCCTCGTATCACTCCACTCCCTGACAAAGAGTCCCTCCCCAGCTCTCCTGTAGCCCCCTTTTGATACTGGAAGAGAGCCTTCTCTTCTCCAGGCTGAACAACCCCAACTCTCTCAGCCTGTCCTCACAGCAGAGGTGCTCCAGCCTTCTGAGCATCTTTGTGGCCCTCTGCTATACCTGTTCAAACAGGTCCATGTCCTTCCTGTGCTGAGGACTCCAGAGCTGGACACAGGAGTCCAGGTACAACCACATCATCATTTCTTTGGTGAGTTTCAGCCCAAGAGGAGAGTTCCAGCTCTCACTGAGCACACCGCACACCCTTATAGGTAGCGTCTGGTACAGAAACTCTTTTCTCCAGTTTTTAAGGTCTGTTGTACACTGAAAGCTCTCAGGAATAAATCCGTCCCTTCTGTGATCTCATTTGATACGGGTTTTCCCTTGCTCCTTGTTCCAGGCTGCAGTTCTGCACTGCTCTTGCCACTAGGCCATTTAACTTGCTTCCATCCGTCTCAGCGTAAAGCACAGCTGCTTAAATACAGAAAACTTGAAAAGAAACCTTGGAAGCAGTTTAGAAGCAAGCTTTCCGCCATAAAATTTTTGCTAGAAATTGAGACTTTCAAAACTTCTCCCTTGTCTGGCAGTATGTAGTGCATCTGCATTAGCATTGCAGAGGTTCATGATGTTCAACAAGAGCATGTGCAGGGTTCTGCACTTGGGCCGGAACAGTCCTCACGCTCAACAAAAACCAGGGGATGAGGTGTTAGAAAGCAGCCCTGAGGAAAGGGACTTTGGGGTGCTGGTGGATGAGAAGCTGGATGTGAGCAGACAGCATGAGCATAGCAACCTTCCAGTACCTGAGGAGGGCTACAGGAAGGCTGGGGAGGGTCTGTTTCCAAAGGCCTGCAGTGACAGGATGAGAGGCAATGGCTTCAAGCTGGTGAAGAGCAGATTTAGATTGGATATTAGGAATAGGTTCTTTACTCTGAGGGTGGTGGAGCACAGGGCCAGGTTGCCCAGGGAGGTGGTTGAGGCCCCTTCCCTGGAGATATTCAAGGGGAGGCTCAAGGATGCCCTGGGCAACCTGGTCTAGTTGGGGGTGTCCCTGCTGACTTGGGGGGGGGGTTGTCAGACTAGATGACCTTTGGAGGTCCCTTCTGCCCTGGACCATTCCGTGGTTCAGAGAGGGGATTCTCCTCAAACCCCAATCCTAAGTGCCCCACTTCACACATTCCCTTCCCCTGCATGCATGAGCTGAACTTATTCTGGAGCTGCTTACACCAGACGTGCTTCATCTGCTGATGACGCCAATTCAGTCCAAGGGCTCACAGCAGTGGCAGCCCAACGTACGCTTCCCCAAAACACTCTGTATGCCAGGTCCTCACCACCAACTGCTTTATTCTACAAACAGATCTAATCCTAATACTACACGCCAGTACAGACACAGTCAGACAATCCTGTCTTTGTTTCCTGGCTTGGAAGTCATTTGCCTTCCAGAATCTTGCCACTCTTGAAAGGCAGGAGGCCATTCGAATGCTGCCCTCATTTCCCTGGTTTCTTCTGACAGGAAGAGGTGAGATGTCATCTACTCCCCTGCAATAATTTATGGGCTATGAAATATCAGCCTTTAGAATAATATAAACACCCCTGCAGAGTGTTTGGGAAAGAGAAATGAGGGCTGCCTTGCTCTTACTAAAATAATTAACAATGACAGAACTCCAGTCTTGTCAGCCAGCCTAACAACAACCAGGAAAAAAAAAAAAAAACCAAAACCAAAACCAAACAAGCATCAGCACCCCAATTTAGTAGTGCCAACCATGGATATCGGTGTGTGAGCAACTAGGTTCAAAGGAGTGACTGATTCTCATTAAAAAAAGAGCCAAGCCGAGTAAGACTGGAGCAAGGTCTAAGATGACAGAACTAAGAAAATGCATAAAAATAAAATATATTGACTTTAATATTTACATCCTTAACATGAAATAAAATTCCCACAGTCAATAGAAATTTTAAAAGCAATAGTAGCCATAGCAACCACGTGAAGCTAATCTTTAACCTCGCTGGTCTTGATTCACATCATTATAATTGTGTTAAATGCAATGCCCTTTGATTCAAAAATATCACCATTACTGTAACGGAAAAAGTAATTAGTTTCTTTTAATTAATGAGAGGCTTGAAAATGCACGAAGGGAAGCATTAATATCTGTTTTTCTTGAGCTATTAAAGTAATTGTGTAAAAATATCACATAAAAAAGTCATATCACACTATAGATCTAGTCCTTATGGCTCTGCTAAAAACTACGCTTTAAGGTACAAAACACAATTCTTTGCATATCAAGAAAGATTTAATCATCCAGTTGGACAAACTAAATGCTTATCTCTTATTCCCTAAGGATAACGAAAAACTGTGGTTTAAAAAAAAGAAGCATTTCAGTACAGCTAATGAGAAGAGTATTTATGTGTCACATACCTCATTGCACCTGGTAACACTGGTTCAGCCAATGCAAGCAACCACCAATGCAGACTAGGAGGGCAAAGGACTAGACAACAGCTCCTCTGTTCAGACCTAAAGATCAATCTTACCAGATTTTAGAAACCTACAATGTAGACATTTACAACTGAATTAATAACCCATGGTTGGTGACAATTCTAACATCTAATATACTTATTTAAATGGAGAGCATGGGATCACAGAATCATAGAATGGTTAGAGTTGGAAGGGATCATGGAGTTCCAACCCCCTGCCCTGGGCAGGGACACCTCCCACCAGACCAGGTTGCTCCAAGCCCCATCCAGCCTGGCCTTGAACCCCTCCAGGGATGGGGCAGCCACAGCTTCTCTGGGCAACCCGGGCCAGGGTCTCACCATCCTCACATGAAAAAAGTTCTTTTTGGCATCTAATCTAAATCTCCCCAATGGGTAATTTAAAACCATTACCCATTGTCCTATGGCTCCCCTCCCTGAAGAGTCCCTCCTCATCTCTGCTGTAGCCCCTTCAGGTACTGGAAGGCCTCTACAAGGTCTTCCCAGAGCCCTCTCTTCTCCAGGCCAAACAACCCCAACTCTCTCAGCCTGTCCTCATAGGAGAGGTGCTCCAGCCCTCTGAGCATCTTTGTAGCCCTCCGCTGGACACTGCTCCAACAGGTCCATGTCCTTCCTGTGCTGAGGACTCCAGAGCTGGACACAGGACTCCAGGTGAGGTCTCCCCAGAGCAGAACAGAGTGGCAGAATCACTTTCCATGACCTGCTGGCCACCCTTCTTCTGATGCAGCCCAGGATGGGGTTGGCTTTCTGGGGATGGCATGGGTGACATGTTAAGCCACAGAATTATCCGTTCCTGTCCACTAACTATAAGGGAACAGCAGATTACCAATTCAGTTGTAAATACTTAAACACAGGGAATAAGAATTAATAAAATGGTTCATTAGAGTGTTAGAATGACTCAACCTTCCGTTTGGTTCTTTTTTTTTTTACTAAATCCTCAACATGTCACCCCCTCCCCAACTTTATTTCAGTCTGACACTGGTGTAACTCTTCGTAATGGTGGGAGAAAAAATCCTGCACATCTTGCATCAATTTTTGCCAGGAGGCATGTACCACAGTGAGAGAAGTAACACAGTGATTTACTGTACCTTCTGCTTCTCCACAATCCCAAGGAGGATTGTTTCTCAAACAGAAGTTACCTTTTGTGCAAAAATGCCCCTTCTGAGCAGGGGCTTTTCTATCTCAGAAGCTCAGTAAAATTAAGACTGTGTCTTGAAACTCATCTCTCCTGAAGGCAGCCCCTGAAAGTACTCCAGACAATTACACAAACAAACCAGCTTCAAAATAATCTGGAAGGCTTTGCAATATTTTCAGGAAGTATTTCTGCTTTAAAAAGAGGTTAAAAAGTGCCACGGTCTGCTTCAGGAAAATAGTTCTGTACAGTAAGCAAGGCTGAAAATAATTTAATTGAACATATGGCAGCTTAGATTTACAGAATCTTATGTGTGGGACCAAGTGCTTCCTGGTGGAAAGTTACTAAGTTCTATGTCAAGATCTTACTTGAAAGTACACTTTTTTTGGTTTTGTTGTTCAAAATGAGTTGATCAATTCAACTGGAGCACATACTGGTAAAAAAGCCAGCACAGAATTACTCACTGAGCCAAGCTATCGGCAAACACTCCTGCCATCCCAGAATGACCTATCCCTCTGTAAGAACTGTCAACATTTTGATCATTTAAGAGAAGGGACATCAAGCAGCTTTATATAAAGGATAATCTACTCTAACACTTATGCACCACAGAACGCTTAAATGCAAGAAGATACTTGAAGGGCTAAAAAAAATCCAAAAGCAACAATACAATAAAAATTCAATAGCTATGGTACAATTGTTCACTACCGAAGGTCAACAATACTGCTCTAATTTTGGAAGCTAAGTCAGAAGCTAAACATTTATCATCAATAAAATACTTGTAGATGCTCTCCAGCTGAATTAATTTTCCAGGAGAAGTGGAAGGGGGAAAAAAGAAACAAGAGAGGAGTATAGGTTAAGGAGGTATTTAAAACAAGAAATAGGAATTCATGCTTCTACTTGCATTCTCAAAATCATTTTATGAATTGCAATATATTGTGTATCACAGCTCTATGTCTCCAGTTCTGAAATTACCTCTATGACCTAACACTTTAAAATTGATCTTGGCAAGTCTGTCAACAAGGGAGAAAAAAACCCCAAACTGAATGCCATTATTTCAACCTAAAAACAAGAGCTTTCAGGTTCCTTCACAGAATTGCCTCGGTTGGAAGGGACCTTTCAGATCATCTAGTCAAAACACACAAATAGAACTCAGCTACCACAGCAAAAAGAAATAAAATTTAAAAATAAGGCCTGGCTTCATTAGGTGTGTGAACTGGGCACATTAAGCAGATAGGCTATGACACACATCTTACACCCTCATGCATTTGTGTGTGCATTGATGGCAGCAATATTGTCTACTACTCCCTTTTCAGCAAAGCCAGCTTCGCTGTCCTTAATCTCCAATTACACTGCTGTCCTCCCCTCCATACTACAAAGGAAAAAGAAAAAGGGAAAAATAGATTAGATAATTACAGATTTCAAGAACTTTTCCAATAGATCTTGAAAGTTAAAACTTTGAAGACAGGACATCTAGTGCTTGTGGTACTCCAGAGTGTATCAACAGCCCTCCCACGCTCAAGAACAGAAGAACAAGGAACTGCAACTAAGTCTGCAGAAACAGCACTCAAATGCCCTAATATCCTAAAGTGACCTGCACTCCAGGGAAGGTCCCTATCACTAAAAGCACTCCCAATTTCAGGGCTGGAAACTCAGTATCAAATGAAATGAACTGTAGTTGTACCATCTACTCTCTATCTATGGCAGGGGTCGCAAGACAAATACAAGCAGCCTGTAATAAGTACTGCAATTAATCTGTTGCCTGGAATGATTATTCTATGTATGTCCATGGAGAGACCAAGTGTTCATTGAGCAAGAACTCCTTATTAAGTCTTTTGCAATCACTCTCTCTCTGATAACACAGATGCGTCCTTCATATGGGATGGATGGATGGATGGGTGTCCCAGATACAAGCCTGTCTTGTCTAGACGTGCTATTGCAGTTTCGTAACTGGAGCTGCGTGTTTTTCAAGGAGAAACGTCTGAAGGGCAATCTAAGAGTAGCATTTTTTTCAGATTATATGAGCAGTACAGGAGCATCTGCACTGGCAGTGCAGAAAGTCAACCCCATCCTGGG
>VXBJ01001582.1:554966-569160 GCA_013400055.1 Nycticryphes semicollaris | reverse complement strand
AAGCCGGGCCGGGCAGTGTCAGAGGTGACCGGTGGAAGGCCAGTGTTATGTAAATACCGCTGCTGTAACATGGCAGGCCTGAATGGCCCTGTGCCTCCATCCATCATTGCTGGGGAACAGAAGCCTCCCTGGGAGCACGGGGGGCCGGCAGCGCGGGGCATTGCAGACACAGGCAGCATGTGCCCTACTCATAAACTGTTTGTTTTCTTTTTGTCTCTCTCGTTTCGGGGCACCCCGCTGAGAGCAACGCTCTGTTTTGTCCTTGCAACCTCTCCCCCAACCTTCCCCCCACCACTTCAGCTCTTCCTTTTCCTCCCTCCTTTCCCCCGCCCTTAAAAAAAATGAAGGGGGGGGGGCGGGTTTGGGGGGGGAAGAAAGTCCCCAGTTCACATTGCGGCTTCTTTCTCTGACTTCAAAGGCTCCCCATCATTGTTTGGGATCGGCAGGCAGTGGCCCTGAAAACGTGATCACAGCCGGGCACAGTGTAGGTCACCACCGAGCGCCATGCTCCGAGCGCTGAAAGGAACAGGCAGATTCTTCCCTTTTCATGCTTCACAACCCTGGTTACAGCGCTCTGCCTCGCCCGCGCGCTCCTCGCTGCGTGGCTATTCTTGCTCTTTTCTCCTCCTTTTCCTCCCACCCTCCCTCTCTCTCTTTCTCTCGCGTCCCTCATTCCTCTGTCCGTTTGCTCTCATTCTGCCCTCCTCTTTGCCCAGCTTCACACACTTCTCACACTTTCTTCTCTTTCTTCTTTACGTTACTTGCCTTCTTTGCTCACTCCTGCCTGGTATGGCACTGCTGCCCCTTCTCTCGCTCTCTCTTCCCCCTCTTTGGCGCTCTGTTATGTGAATCACTGTTTTCTTTCTCCCTTTTCCCTCTCCTGCAGGTCAGGCTGGAGGTTGATTTCCTCATACCCTCCGTTCCTGTTCAGTAGTAGCCTTCCTCTGACATTTGCCCATGCTTCTGTCTTCCCCTGTGATATCTCACTCAATGTGCCCTAAATTGCAGAGGTTCTGTAATCTCCGGATTAGCCTCAGACAGCCTGCAGTCCTGTTCTCCCTGCAAGGTGCAAGCCCATGTGCAATGGGCTCACTCCCCCGGAGTTTAGCACAGCCTTACGTGGGGAGGCAGTGTGTGGTGCCTGCCAGCAGCCTGGGCTTCCAGGCTTGCTCTCTGGCTTTGCTGGTTAAACTGTGAGGAGCTAGCAAGTAGGGTTAGTGTTGAGGCCAAATTAGAGAAGCCAGGGACTGATTTCACGTGTGTCACGGGGAAACAGAAGAAATGTTTGGGTCTTGTAGGTCTCATATGGAACACAACGCTGATGGTAGTGCTGGAGGGCAGAGTTAGGCAGGGATGAAGCAGAATTAGGCAGGGATAAGACAGAATGAAGCAGGCCCAGTAGTTTGAATGAGCATCCCAGAATACTTTTGCAGTGGATTCTGACCA
Source organism: Nycticryphes semicollaris (assembly GCA_013400055.1). Classification (NCBI taxonomy): domain Eukaryota; kingdom Metazoa; phylum Chordata; class Aves; order Charadriiformes; family Rostratulidae; genus Nycticryphes; species Nycticryphes semicollaris. Next base: position 567,714 of record VXBJ01001582.1, on the reverse strand, counting down.
GAGAACATCATCACCTCCTTGTACTGACACTTGGGCATGTGTTTGGCTGCACAGGGAGCCACAGTCGGATGGCAACTCCTCACCTGCAAAGCCTCCCCCCCCAGCAACACCAAGTCTTTCCTTTTGGCTGCAGCAGAAGAGCAGAGGGCTCTGACACCCAGCCCAGGTACAGCCACCCTGCCCTCCAACCCCGGAAACACAGATCACGGCGCTTGTGCCTCTGGTGATTTGTGAGGTTGTTTTAATGCCGAGGAGCCCACCAGGACTTGTCTCTTGCTAAATAGGCATATTAAGGGACATTGCGGCAGGGGTTATAGAGTAATAATTTGTCCTAATGAGCTGGTGTCACGTTCTCCTAGGCCGAGCTGTGCGCGAGCAGGAGCCGTGGTAGGAAGGGGCTGCACTCACTGACCCATCAGCCCAGGTTAATGAAGTGCTGTGTGGCTTGCAGGGTCGGAGAGCAGGAGCTCAGCCAGGCTGCGGTGGCTCAGGGGCGCCAGAGGGGAAGGACAGGGCTGTCTCCTGAGCCGAATGCTCCAGGGAGAGTTCTGTGCCTTCCAGGATGGAGCAGCAGGATCCACATTATGCCACCGGGATCTGAGTGCCACCGCATCCTCACCAAACTGTCTCCGCAGGTAGAGGTGAACCTGCTGTGGCTGGGGTTTGGCAGGGCTTTGTCCTCTGGCCTTGCAGGACAGCCCAGGTTGGCACACGTGGAAGGAGGCTGGAAGAGTAAGACAGAAGAGATCTCACCTCTTTTAGAAGTGCTCCCAAGCCTGGCAAGGCTGAGCTCCCACACAGCCACACCAAAAGAACAATTCCTTGCGACACCAGGGGAGATGGAAAGCAGCCCGTGGTGCTGGCCAGTGTCTAGCTAGGAGGTTCACAGAGAGATGCCACGTATTCATCCTCACCTTTCTCTGTGCACAGAGTGCATGAACAGCCAGAGGAAGTTCTCTCTGTCTTCCTCATTGCCTCTTTCTGCCCCCCTTATTCTTCCCCACGGCTTGTTGAGATTCTTTGCCTGCACAGCAACTCTAAACCCAGGCAGTTGCTTCTGTCCCTTCTGGGTAGCTGGGCAAAGGCATAGGGAGAGATCTGCCGGTCCCCCAAGAGGGCAGTGTGAGGGACCAGGCTGGTGGCAGAGTATCCTGGGCAGCTGCAGTTTGAGCAGGGCTCCACACTCTGCAGGAGAAGCCAAGAAGGGGGACTCCTACCCCAGCTGCTGCCTTGGGGATCCATGGCCTGCCTTGTCCCTGTGGGTCACACCACCCCATCCATGCTAGGGCAGCACAGTGCCCATGGCCACACCAGTGCCCTATGGCACAAACCCGATATACCATCTTCCTCCTCCCACTTGTCTTTCTGTGCTCCTTCCCCCCCCTCCTGCTCCTCTTTGCTTTTCTCTGTCTCCATCTCTCTCTCCCTTTCATCTACTCGGAAGGCTTTACTCTACTTCCTTGTCACCCTAATTGATTGCATTAACCTTTCAGCGTATTGGATTTCCCCAGCACCGTGCAGAGAGCACTGTGCAATATGCTTATAATCTGGGCTGTAATGGACAGGGAGCAGTCAACGAGCCCCTGCTCCAACAGGTTCTGCTGACAACTTCTTCTCGGGGAGGGGGAGAGGGAGTGTGCTGGTGGGACCAGCACGGCGCAGACCTGGCCTCGCTGCTCCCCAGGGAGCAGGGTGGCTGTGTCAGCTTGTGAGAACAGAGTCCTTTAAAAAGGATCCATCCTGGGGAACAGGGAGATGTTGCATTTTACCTTATTCCTGTAATTTTTCTTTAGGTCTGAGCCCCTCTCTCCCCTGTCTGCTCTCTCTGTAGTTTTGTTCCACCTGTTCAATACTAAATTAATGTAGGCTTTACATTTCAGCACTTGTTGCTAGTGGCAGGATAGAAGACAATATCATGGAATCCACATGTTTTCATATCATGCTTGCCTTTGCCTTTTGCTTTAATTTTGGTGTATGAGAATGTGAGGGAGGTGGACACATTTCCTGGGGTTTCAAAGATAATTATCGTAGGAATATTGTGCTCATGAGGAAGACAGCACCAGGGTGCAGAGAGATCAGGAGGCCTTGGGTAAGTTCTTTTACTCACCGATACCTTATTTCCCTTCCCTGGGATGGCAGAGCTGTGATTTCAGTGCCCTGTAACACACTGCAGTCTGCAAGAGGGTTGTGGGGAGAACTGGGGCTGTTATCTCTGCTCACTGGACAAGGGTGGGAAAGTGGCTGCAGAGAGGCAGTGGGGCTGCACAGCCAAGTGTCACTGCTCACGCTGGCTGCGAGGCAGGAAATAAACCCACAAGATCAGTGTCAGGAGCATGTGAGTCTGTTGAAGACCTGGCATCCTGCTGGTGGTCAGGGACAGAGCCGGGAGATGCTTTGGCATTCATGTATTTTGAAGGATTGCAGTGGTGGATCTCCCACAACCTTCTGGGGATGGTGCTCCCTCTAAGATATCCTAGTGCAGGCTTTGGTGCAGCAAAATGCTTTGAGCACCAGGTTGAGTTTTGCTTAAGGCTAAGTTACTTAAGCACATTTTTAGAAGTTCCATTCAACGTGGACCATAGGATGAGACCTAGACCCGAGTGAGGCCCTTTTATAGAAGAGGGGTCTTCACTTATGGGTATGGCTCTGTGTAGTGGAAGGTTTTCTGGTCACTTCATAGGTCTTTAGCTCAAGAGTTATGTCATCTTCTTAAAAGCAAAGTTACTCCTGCCACTTGAAGGTGTCCCACTCTGCCCTGGGGACGTTCAGAAACTTTGCAAGGTCCTGAGCAGGAGGAGGGGACAGGGCTGTATTATGAAAGGTAAAGGGAAATTCCTGGTCTGCTTTTCCAGGAGTCAGAGGGAGGAAAAAACTTTATTCCAGGTGATCATTCCCAAAAGTGGGAGGCTCCTTACAAACCAGGAGGTGGTTGAGGGGAGGGACTTTATTTTAGGTTAAATAGAGAAGGAATAGGAACAGGAAGCAAAGGATGAGAAATTCAAAACGAGCAAGAGAGAAAGAGAGCGAGCGAGAGCAGCACCTCCTAAATGGAAGAGTAAACAGGCACTCCGAGGCATTAACTTAATTGATTGTTCTGCAACAGGCTGAACGCTGTGTTATTCTGTCGCCGTGGCAACAACCCAAAAAAATTGTCAGCCTGTTTGGATGAAGTGAAGCGAAACATTCTCTAATTTGCGGTGATCCGGGTGTTTGTTTTCCTTCCAAAGAGGCGGGGGCTCTATTGATCTATTGTTTGCACAGAGCTTTTTTTTTAATGGCGATAGGGGGAAAGCAGGAGCTGGGGTGTTCTCCTGGGGCAGGTGAGGCAACAGGGGTGTCTCTGCCGTGTTTCCCCACATCTGCCTTTGCAGGGTGGCTGGACAAATCCCGCTGAAACTCCGGCGGTAGGAACTGTCCCAAGGAAGCTTGAGGACAGGGGAAAGTGTTTGGCTGCGGTGGGCTTGTGCCAGAGCCACTGCTTTGGTCCTTCCCCTGCTCCTCCCTTTGGGTTCCTGCAGTCCCTTCTGTATTGCAGCCTCTGGCGTTAGGTGAGGACAGCTACAGCTGCCTCGGGGACAAGAGCGGTTCTGTCCCCCCCCAGCTCCCCTCCCAGATCCATGCTATTCCATTTAACCTGTGCCTGTGCACACCCTGTGCTTGTGGGAGCATATCCCTGCACACTCACTGGAGGAGTCACGTTTGAGTTTTATCCCGGGACTGCAGCTGTGGTCGGGTAACAAAGTGCCCACTTTGAGCTCTCTTGCAGCAGCAGAAAGATGAAATCCCTGGGCCAAAGGATGGGAGGTTTTGTCCCAGGCTGCTCCAAGGGGCTGTGCAGGACAGGAGGTGGGGATGGCCGTGGTGGGAGGGATGGGAAGGGTGAATTGCTGCTGGCACAGCTTGGGCCAGACCCCCCGGGGGGGCAGCACGGGTAGGGAGAGACACCACAAGTTGTGCAGTGGTTTGTGCACCTCCTCAGCTGTGCCTGGCCATGCACAGCCCTGGGGGCCAGGAAGGAGCTCCTGGGGATGCCACTCGCTGTCAGCACATGCTTGGTTTCAGAGTGAAATGTTGCTGCAGCACTTGATTCAGCTGTGAAACGATTGGTGAGAATAGGAAAGCCCAGGAGACCAGGGAGCAAGCCCACATGGCCAGGGGTGAGCAGCAAGGCCCCAGGACAGAGACATGACGCCAAAAGACAGATTCTGTGGCAGTGGAGGGGAAAACTGGCAAAAAGGTGCCTTACATGTCTGCAGCAGGGGGAACAGGCAAAGATGGCCCCGAGCCAGGGGGACGGCGAGTGGCAGAGGTGGCTCTGGGCCAGCGAAGGAGAGCAGAGAGATTTGCCTCATGACAGAGGATCAGTAAGAGGGACAGGCTGCTGACCTTCCCTGTGCATGGCCCTGCACTGAGGTTTCACCCTCTTGTCTGGGGGTTTCTGCGCTCCCACAACCTTTGGGCACCCCCGTGTTTCCCATCCAGGCAGATCATCCTCATCCCTCCTCAGCAGTGTCCCAGCCCACGCACAGCTCAGTCCAGCTGCTGCCCAGGGGACATCCAGTTGGTGCCTAAGATTTCAGGAAGAGCTGTAGAATATCTTAGCATCAAGTGTGCTGGAGAGTGTTGCTTTAGGGGGTTGTGCAGGGGCAAAAAACCACGCTGTGTCCCCACGCTCTTCCTGCCTCCCTCCCTGCTCCTTTTCTGTTGTTCCCCCTCTGTTTGTACCGGTTTTGCTTTATCACCCTTTTTCTCCGTGTCTCCCTCTCCTCTGTTTCAGTCTCTCCAGCTGGTTTTTAACTCTTCTGCTCTGTTGCTCTTTCTCACAGTGTAGATGTGGGTGGGGATAAGAGACTGTCGCTGTCGGGTGAGCAATGTCCCTAGGTGCTGGGTCCTGCTCGGGAATCTGCCCCCCATGCTCCCGGTGGGTGTGCGTGGGGGAGGGCACCGTGGGCAGGTGAGAGAGGAGCTCTTCATGTCTCCCGGGAGAGGGCTGAGCTGCCAGTGAAAGTTTGGTGGTTATTGGCGTCAGGAGAAGCTAAATAACCCTGTAACTGGTATGAAGGTGAATTCACGGTCTAGTGAGCACTGAAAATACGAGAGGGCTCTGAGACAGGCAAAGTGTGGAGAGGGGAATACAATTTGCCCGTGGCTCAGGGCAGTGCTGTGTCTGCAGAGCGGTGCGAGGACGTGTGCGGTTGCCATCCTGAGCGTCAGTCACAGCTCACCACCTTCTGGGGGGCCGGCCGGGACCAGGAGGGTGCTCGGTACTGCAAGTTCGGTGACAAATGAGGCGTGCACACATTGACACGGCAAGAACGCCCGCAGAGAAAGTCTGTGTACCTCTGGCTGTGGACGGCCACGTAACGTCTGACTGCACCGCCCTTGTGCACACGGGTGGCTGCGTGCCCACACGGTGCCACGAGGCTGTGCACATACGTGTGCGTAAGCGTGCAGACAGCCGTGCCCACCCGGGATCTCACGGGTTCACATCTCTGCGTGTCCTGGTGTGTGTGGATGCACCCACGGCCGTGCCAACAGAGGGGCGCAGGCACGCACACACTACAAATACAGTCCTCTGCCGTCTGCCTCGGCTCGCAGTCAAGTCAAATTCCTCTCTGGTGTAAGTACACTCTAGTCAGGCAGCACAGACAGATTTATCCCAGCATATCTTGAACGTCTGTGTGGTTACCTCCTGTGAGCGGGAGAAGAGTTGCAGGAAATCTATTCTCCTTCCAGCTGGGAGAGGCTGATGCCTTGGAGTACCAGGAGATGTGCAGAGAGGAAACCCCCTTCAGCTTTTCACCTGGAGCTGGTAATCTCCTTGCGCCGAATCCCTGGAACCAGGGAATTACATTTGAGGCTCAGCCAGTGGTGATTTAGTGTTAGACGTTTGCAGAAGAGACTTTGATTAATTCGTAGTAAAATCAAGTAGCACTTGGGTGCCAGCGCCACATTCCAGGGTGAGCCGGTGACCAAGGTGCGCGCTGGGCGGGCTGCCAGGTGCCTGAGCAATCCCCGCGGAGGTGGCAGCGCCATCCAACCCACAGCCTCTCCCTGCTTGGGCTTCTTAATTATTAATTTATTTTTCTCCCTTCCTTGGCAAAAAAATAGTATTTGGTAACGACCTCAAATTGCAAAATGCTGATGATTTGGAGAATGTGTCACAGAAGCTCCAGGGTGATAAAGGGGAGACGAATCCCAGCCAACAATCCGGCTCAGCCAGTTTGCCTATTTATTAAAGAAAAAGCCCAGATCATTAACTTTTTTGTTGTTGTTCTGTTTGCGGGCAACTCCCTGCTGGCAACTTTCGGGCGCCCAGTAAATTAAACCGAGTATCGGCCTGGTTCGGGGCAGCCTGAGCACCTAGTTAAAGCTGTGAAATGCGTTAGAAACTGGCTTCGTTTACGTTAGCGCATGAATAAACCCTTTAGGGTACCACGCGAAAGTGCTCTCTGGCATAAAAGCGGTGTGTCGGGAAAGCCTCACTGGCTGCCTCGTGGAGGGTCAGGTATTGTAAGTGGAGAGCTGAGCTTCGCTTCCCCTCCCACTGCTCGTTCACACAGTTAATTGCCCCTCGACAACGTTGCTGTGCCATGTTGGTCCCCGGAGAAGCTGGGCTGGAAGAGAGCATCTGTAAGGCACGGGCTTTGTTGGTTCTCCATTTGCCTGCTTGGTTTGGTTGTTGAATAAAGAACGGCGTAGGGATGGGCTTGCCTGCCTGATGCCTCTGTGAACTCAGAGAGTTCCCTGTGCTATCAGGGAAGGGTGATCATGTCCCCCTCCTCTGGAACATCCCACGTGTTCGCTGAAGTAGTGCTTCAAGCTAAATCAGTTTGCTGAGGGCTCCAGCTTCCCTTAATTCAGTGTCAGGACCAGGCTTGCATGGCTATTATTCAAGAAGCTTTATCAGAAGCACAAAGCTAGCATCTGCCCTCCTGCTTCCCTCTGGGCATCACCAGCTCTCCTGCCCTGGGTTTGGCACACAGAGACTTGAGGGACTGCCTCACGGAGCCCATTTGCAGGCAAAACTCGTTTCAGCTCCTAGAGAGCCTCGGCTCTTACGCTGGCTACAGGAGCACGGTGGCTCGTCACTAGTCACTGACAGAGCATGCAGAGAACCTGCTAGAACTGAGGAGCTGGTGCAGGAGCAGGGAGCAGAGACGCCGCTGAGATCGCCAGCCTCTCCTCCCCTTTCCTCTTTCAACCCAGCTCGGTTGTAATTAGGGCTGGATTTTAGGTTTTACTCTCAGCTCGTGTCCGAGCTCTTTCCCTCAGAACCTTCCTCCCTAGGCCTGGTTCATGTCCCTCCACACTCATTTCTCTGGCGAAGCCTGCCCAGACCCGTGCTCACGTGGGTGCTGATGGGAGGAGAAGGGTATTTTTCAAGGTTTCTGCTAGGTTTTTTTCTTCTGAAATACAAGGATGTGCAATTTTTTTAGTTTCAATTTAGCATTGGAGAATTTTATAATTTAGTAATTAAAATCTCTGATAGGCTTTAGAAATTGCAGCTAATTGAATTTAATGGGAAGATGATTTTCAATTTTATTTGATTACCCGGACCCCTGGCATTGGTATTTATGGGAAAAAAATGGGAAATGTGCTGTGTGGGCTAAGATGGCATAATTGAATTAGGGCTAATCGGATTTCTTCGTCATGAATTTCACTATAATTTTCCTATAATTTTCCATTAGATATCTAGTTTACAAATATTCACAAAGAAATGAAGCTCTTTCGGAATGGAGATTGCTGGCTAACAGGATTACAGGGACGATAGCTCGGCACTGCCAGCCCGGGCTCCTTCAGTAATGCAATCGCTGCGTCTGCCTCACACTTACCACCCGCCCGCTGCTCCCCGCACCCCCTCCGGCCCACTGCCAGGGCTCCCCGGGGGCCGCGCTTCCTCCGGGGTCGGTGCTGCCTTTTCACGGTGGTGTCCGTGTGCCGCTTCCCTGCACGCGTATCCTCGTGCACGGGCACACAAGTCCCTGCCGGTGCTGTGCCGGCACGTGTGCACGCGTGGTGTTGGCGCGTAGCCGAGCTTGCTGGGAGTCACTGGTGTGCGTGCTCGCACATCCCCTGTGTCAGCACTGGCCGTGCTCCGGTGACTCGTTGCACAAGCAGGGCCAGCCCACGCGGATGCACGCGAGCTGCATCGTGGGCATCTCTGCCACACACTCATCACTGGGGGGGGAACACTTGGCCCTCCCTCCCTATGGTGAGGGTGCTTCTGTCACATCCCCAAGGAGGGGTCACAGTCAGTCCCCACTGTCTGCCTCTCAGGGTCTCCTTTCTCTGCTCTCACTGCCCATTTCTTACCTCCATCACCTCCCCTCACTTCCCCGCTGCCACTTCTAATGAATGAGTGTCCAACCTGCCTGCTCCATCAGGGACAGACCCCAACATCCCTCTGTACCCATCTCAGCTCCCCGCAGAGAAGCAGGGCTGACACAGGTTCTGCCTGTGATGGTGCCGGTAGAGCAGAGTGGGTAATGTGCCAGCCTCCCTCTGCCTTTCCTCCTTTCTGCCTCTCGCTCCCGCCCAAGTCAGGACAAATCCCGAGTGGATTTATGGAGACCATCTCTGCCTCACAGCATCAGTGTCCTGTGAAATCCAGCCTCTGTCCCACCTCTGCTGCTTTGGGGCTGCATATTGAACGCCTTTCCCCATCTGCTGGCATCACCCAGCCCATGTCAGGACAGTTGCTGGGTGAGTGGTCATTACCCTGGGGAGTAAGTAGGGAAGCAGCTCCTCTCTACCACTTGCCATCTCCATGGCATCAGGTCTCCTACGTATGTCCAGAGCTAAAACATTGGTGACAATCCAGCCCTGTCCTGGGCTCCCGCTGTGCTGCAGCAGGTATACATGTGAACTCCCATGTTTGTACACTTAGGACATGTGTGTGTGCACATGGCACGTGCCTGGTGGTTTTGTTTACCTCCAAAGAGTGTGTGTGCAGGAGCCCAGGCTGCCTTGCAGCTCCTCTAGACAGAAATCACCTTTTTGTTTTGTGTTTGCCCCGTGCTCTGTAGGAATGGCTCTTGCCCAGCCTGGGACCTGCCCTTGGGCAGTGGTTTCCTGGTGCCTTCAGAGGCCACCCCAGTGCCTGGTTGGACTCGGGGGCTTCGTGGGGGCAGCTCTGGGATGGCTCAAGGTGGCGTTTGCTGGTTTTGCAGGCAGAGAGCCAGGTACCTTCCCTGTTGGATGCAGTGCCTGGATAGGACTATCCCCTTGCCTCCTCGCCCTGAAATCCCCAGGCTGCACTTTTAATCACTGTAGTAAATAGTAACTAATTGTCAGCGCATTCAAACTCCTGCCACTCCTTCCCCCTAAGTCTTCTGGGCCCCTGTGGAGCACAGTGTACGTTCGCTGCTGTACGGCCTGCTCCTGGTACAGTCATTCCCTCTAGGCAGTGGTCAAGAGATGAGCAGCATTTGGCTTCCAGCAGATGCTGGATGCTGTGGAGTGTCTGGAAGAGCAGCAGCCGCATGGTGGGGAGCTGGTGTCAAACCGTTTGAGTAATGCCAAGGAATAGTAAATGGCAGGAACGATCCCGGCAGAGCCCCACCCGGCACACTGAGACTCGGCACAGCCGCTTTGGCAACGCTCTCTGGGCGCCATGTGCCAATAATGCGATTGAAACTGAATTGAGAAGGAAGGAGGGAAAAAGAAGGAAAGGGAAAGAAAGCACGGATTGTCTGCTCCTGCCGCCCAGGCCCCGAGGCCTCCGGGCGCCTCCCTTGACGAAACAGAAATCAAACAAAATTACAGAAATAGGGCAAGAGCATTTGCCTAATAGACTCCCCAAGCAGGAGCAGGAGGAGGAGCCCAGCGCTGCCAGATCTCCAACCTGCAATCTGGGAGCCAGCGCCCTGAGCCCACATGAATCCAGAGCACGGCCCCAGGCCCCAGGGTCAGCTCCAGTGAAGGAGGGAGAAACTGCCAAGAAAATGGGCTAAGCATAAAAAACAAAGGTAGAAGAGACACACAAAGGGGGATGTCCCACATATCAGCGTGACTCACCCCCTGCTCAGCCCTGGCACACTGTCTGCGGGGAAAGCATTAAACTGTAATAATAATAATAAATTAATCATCCTTCCCCCTCCCATTGCACTTTTCATCTGAGGATCTCTGAGCACCTGGCAAACATTAATTACTGAGAGCTCCTGACGCCCCTGGGAGGGTGGGAAGGGACAAGGAGAGATCTCTTCACCTGCCACGAAAGGGCAGCCACGGCTGGAGCAGATGGGGTACCTCTTACCATGGCACGGGGGTGCAGTTCAGAACAGGATGGGGGGTGCTGCCTTCCCTCAAGTGCTCCTGGAGACCAGAGGGTCCAGGAGGCACTTCATGCCAGGACAGGGTTAGAGGCAGTTTGTCCTCAGAGAGGATCCACACCCTGGAGGGATGGGAGATGAAGGGAAGGTGCTGCCCTAATGGAGGGCACAGGGGTCCCAAAAGGAGCAGAAAGCTCCACAGCCTCTGAGAGAGGAAAGAACAAACTTTTCTTGGGTAAGAGGCAAAGGAGGGAGGATGGGGAAATAAAACCCAATCCTGTGACTGGAGATCGCTGAGATAGGAAATCAGGCCTTGCCATTGCGTCAGCTGCAGGGCGTGGACTTCACCTGAAAAAACACCTTGGCAAGTTGTTCCTGCAAGGAGGAGTGGGAGGGACAGTGGGAAGTCTGCGGAGGGGATCCTCCGGGTGTGTTTAGGTTGTGTGCGGGGGGGTTCATGTGTGTCATGGTGTATGGAGATGTGTGTATTTGAATGGGAGGGAGCAGAGAGTATCATTTTCTCTGTCAGAGTGCATATGCATGTTGTGTGTGCGTGCTGGGATGGGAGGGGTGGGGAACATTTGTATACTGATGTGTGAACGTGCTCAGCTCGGTGCATGTAGAAGAACAGGTATGTTTAGAGGGTCTGTGCAGCTGTGTATGTGCAGTGATACATCCATGTTATAGTGTGGGTTGCCCCTCAGAAGGATTTGCAGATAACAGCTCCTGGGACCGCTCCTCTAGGGAACAACAGGGGTGAGCAGAACTCCCACTGCTGAAATATTAAGTTCGTAGAAGTGAAAATGGAGAAATCTGGGTGACGCGAGGTGCCATGAACCTGTCAGCAACCTCACACCTGGAAGAAAGCATCGGGTCCAAACTGAGCTATTACAAAGGCAGAGATGAAGCAGCACAAGCATTTCTGGGCCTCTCCATCACTTCCCAGGGTCGGGTATTCCCTGGCAGGTGCTGTAGCATCTGACTCGGGCATAAGGACCAGGGCAGGCTCCAATGAGGATTGTGGGTGACATTGGCTGGGCTGGTGTGGGTGCTGGGGCCCAGTGAAACACAGGCAGGCAGGATTTTAAAGGCAGCACCAGGTGACAGTGCTGGTGGAAGCCAGACACTTGGTTAGAAGGCAGCAGGGGAAGCCGGGGTGATGCTGATAATGCTTTGCCCATCTCTCTCAAAGCAGGATCTTGCCCACGCTGGGTGGGAAGGGGAGCTCCATGCAGGGGCTCGGTTTGGGAGCACTGCTTGGCTGGGCTCTCACTGCCGGGCAGCTGGCAGCACCCCAGGCAGGGCACGCTCGCCTCCTGCCTGACACTGCTGTCCCCACCCTGCTTCCTGGCCCAGAGGGTCCCTGGGTGGCTCCGTTTCACTGCACTTTGTTTAGATTTTTTTATTTTTCCGGGAGAAGCCAGAATACTTGTGGTTTTCACAAATGGCTCCCCCTCTCCTCTTCCTTCTCCCTGCCCTCTGGCCTGCTGCGCTGCCTGTACCAATTTACGCATGCAAATGCAGCGCTTGCTGAGATGATGAGTTGCAGTTGCAGAGTTGGGTCTCTGGGCTCAGGATAGTCTTCTGGGTGCAGCGTGTCCTGGTGTGCGGAGCCAAACAGACCTTGGGCTCCTTCCAGCCCTGTCACTAACCTGTCCGGCCACTTTTGTCGAGTCACTTCCCTCGCTTCGTGCCTCAGTTTCCCCATCCACGCAGTGGGGTAATGATGCTGGCCTCGTTTGAAAAGCGCATTAATTTTTGCTTATAAAAAGGTTTTAAGAGTTGGTGAGTTCATGGACTGCTCCCCAGCCCTGGTGAGGAGCCCTGTTCTGCCAAAATCCACCGGGTGAAACGTGGTGTGTTCGCAAAAACAGCCTACAACCTGCTCAAAATACCTATTTAATCAGGTAAATAATCTGCTCGTTTGTTTTAAAGAAAGAGGCTTATATCTGTGTTTACCCAACACGCCTCTTAGAACCTCCCTCGCATTCTTTGCTACTTAGAAAAATAAAGCAACAAAAAATGAGGAAATTCGCTGCAAAAGCAAACCCACCCCTCCTGCGGGCCCGGCTCTCCCGCGGCGGAGCGGCGCTGGTTTCCTGCGGGGCATTGGGCAAGATGCTTTAACGTCCACGATTGTGACACCGGCCACCCCGCTGCCGGGCCGCCACCGGCGACGGGTACCCCACGGCCTCCAGCCCTCCCCGGTGCCATGCCCCGTACCGCAAGGGCCGAGCCCGGACACGCGTGGGACGGCCGTGCCCGGGGCAGCCCGCTCTGCCGCTGCCCGAGGGCTTGCGGGTCCTGCCGGGCCCGGTCCTCGGGGAGGAGGGAGGGGGGGAATCGGTGCGGCTCGCCCGTCCCCCGCGGTTTGCCCCGCGCCGGCGGCTCCTTCCCGGCCCGCTCCGGGCCTCCCGTGGCCACGCGTGGGTCCCGCGCTCCCCGCCGGCGGAGCCAGCGCCGCCCGCCCGCGA
>VXBJ01001582.1:523323-554407 GCA_013400055.1 Nycticryphes semicollaris | reverse complement strand
CCTCCGCGCCGCCGGGTCCTTCCCGGCAGCGCGACGGGCCGGGCCGGGCCGGGGCGGCGGGCGGGCGGCGGGGCGTGGCGCGGGCTGGCCGGGAGAGGATGCGGAGGGGAAGTTTATGGGGGTTTTGAAATGATTCTGCGTTTATATTTGTTGTAAGTTGTGTGGGTTGTTTTCTCTTTCATTTCTTTCCCCTTCTGAGCTCCGGCGTCTCGTTGGTAAAGGTTGCTTGTCAGGTTCCCGTGCTGTCTAAATGAAAAGGAATTTAATTTATTTGGGACAAGGCAGTGTCAGATGAAGAGGCTGCTTATTACATTTAATGAGTATTTTTTTTTTTTTTCCAACCTGGGCATATCTGGGATGGGTTTGTTTTTGTCCTTCCATGTGAGGTATATGAGACCTCCCCCACCCCTTCACATCTCGCAGGGAGGAGGAACGGTGGCCAGGCTGGGGCAATGTTTTGGTTTTAGATTACAGGCCCCAGTATTGGGTCTGGGTGTGTTTTTGGCCATTGCTTTTTGTGGCGCGTCCACTGGTTTTTGATCAGGTATCAGGATGGGGAGAGGGTCTGGCCCGCTGGTGGGATGGGCTGGTGCATGGGCTCCATCGGGCTGGGGCGTGATTGCACCCAGGGTCTCGAGGGCTCAATGTGCTGGTGGGTTTTCCAGCCCTTGGCCAGTCTGGAGAAGGGTCCATTTAGATTTCACAAAGTGGTCAAATTTGAGGTTTGGTAGGAATCCCTTGGGCCATGTTACCTCCTTCTTTGGGACCACCACTTTGGCCCAGTACATGCTAACACAACCCTACCTGCTCCTCCAAAATGGTGTAAGCCATTCTCTCCCATTTAAAAACTAAATGGTAGCGATGGGCCAAGGAGGCCTGTGCTGGCGATCCGCCATGGTCCAGGTCATTACTGCCGGAGCGTATGCGTACGTGTGTGTGTGTGTGTTGTTTTTTTTTTTAATAAGGAGTAAGATGGTAATAAACTGGTTGATGATTGACTGGGCCTGAACTATGTACTCTGATATTTTGATTGAGAGGATAATTTTGTCGTCGTTTATTTCATTTATTTGTTTATTTCTATCATTGATATCGGGAACCGAACGGCTTGGGAGGCGCTTCCACCCGCGAGCGCGACGCGCCGGCTCTGCTCGTGTCCAGCCGTGGGCGTGTGGCTGCCTCCCTTCTAGATCAAGGAGCTTGGGAGGCTGCGTGGGCAGCGCAGGAGTTAAGGATGTGGTGAAACTGCAGGAGGGCAAATGCTTTAAAGAGTAATAAACAGTGATTTACCCCTGATCTTCATCTCCGGGAGCTGTGGCAGCGTGGAGATGGGATCAGCTGCCCCACTGCTCCCTGGGGCGGTGCCCCTGCCCGGGGAGACGGCGCCCCCTGCTGGCCGGAGCGCAGCCCGTTGGNTCTCCCCAAAAAGGGAGCCCTCCTTCTTCTCGGAAGTGTGGTAGGCACTCAGCCTTCCCACCGCTGCACCCAGGTAACGCGTGGGTTTTGGTGCTCCGGTATGGGAACCCGGGGCTGCAGTAAGCCATGGAAATGAGGATCTGGGAGATCTGTTTAAGTCAGCATTACGGTCTGTGTGTGGGTGAACCCGTCTTGTCATGATCTCGGGGCAAAGACCTGCCCCATAATCACCACCTCGAACCCTTATCTACTTGGGCCTGCTTATCTCCCTCAGTTGCTGCCTCTTGAATTCCCTCCAAGCCCTCAGGCTGTGGCTCCCCGGAGGCAGTGCCCGGGGGCTGCTCACACGAGCTGCCAGCTGGCAGAGGCAAGTCTGGAGGGGTTTCTTTCCCAGAGGGACTCAGTATGTGGGGTCTGACAGTCTGCTCTTGCTGAGAGCTTTCTCAGCTCAGTGAGTCCTTGCGTGGACCTTCTAGGGCCAGAAGTGCTCATAGTGGTTAAGGGCTGGAAAGAATTCATGGATGGAGTCTGTCCATCCAGGATCGTGGCAAGACGTTCGCTACATGTGACTTTCAGCAAGTCTGGTTGTAAATATCTTGAGTGACTGGGCACCTGTCACTTCCTTTGGGAAACTGTTCCCCAGCCTAATTATCCTTGGTATGAAATTACAGGAACTGATCTCAGAACGGAGGACTGAGAAACCTATGGTAAACAGGTGAAGAAACACCTAATTTTCCACTCCAGGGGTCGTTTTGTGACTTTGTTTTGTCAAATCGCTGTTGTTGTTTGAAACACCCAGTGGATAGGAACACCTTCTCTGGGCTGGTGCCAAGTCTTTTGGTTTTTTGATTTTGTTTTGACAGTACAGATTTTTGGAGAGACGCTGGAGGTTGGTATCACTCCTGTGCTGAGCTCATGGTCTGCAGAAGGTTCACAGGCAGTTTGTTTGGGTGTTCAGGTCGCTTTCCAGTAGTTCTATGAGATGCTTGTTGGGTTCAAAGCATTCAAGTGTTTAATACTACCTAGTGAAGACTCTTCCTTGGGAGAAGGGTTTATCTGGGCAGGGATTAACCTTCTCATCGTGGTGTTAAGCACGGCCCAGCTATTACTTGAAAAGGTGCTTCCAAGCTGGTTGAAGTCCATAGGAGTTTCTACTGGTTTGATGCAATAGAGCAGTAATTCACCAAAAGACCAGGAAATTGATCCCTGAGATAATAAACTTCTGTTTCCCTGCCTGCTCCCTGGCTGCTGGGTCCTGTTCTTTCTAAAGCAGGTCTGCTACCGACAGAGTGGGGTCTGCTGATGTGTGGAAGTACTAATGTGTGCATCTTTCTGCTATTAAACATAGCGTCTGAGGCGGAGAAAGGCATCCTGTACTAAAACCAGCTGTGAACATGCAGATACCTTGGCTGGAAGGGATCAGATATTAATATGTAGCTTCCGTGTCATCAGTTTCTCTTTCTGTTTCCCAGGACTATTTATGTTTCCACTCTGAGTCTTCCTTGCCACTACCGGAAAGGACTGTCAGAGCTTGGAATTTATTCCAGGTCTCTTGCCTTGCCTATCCCCACTTCTCATGCTGCCAGAGCCCTCGGCTGCCCACAGTGAGAGCCTCTGTGGCCACTTTGACTCTCCCTCTGACATCAAATCATACCCCTAGGCTGCTGTGTAACCTGCAATTTAGGCTTCCCTCTGAAAAGTTTGGCTGAAAGTATCTGGAAAGTAATGAAAAGTCCTGTGGGAGGTGAAGACAACCGTTGCCCGTGCTGCATCTCCCACCTCCAGCCGGGCTCCTTCCCTCCCTCCAAGGGTTTGAAGACGCGGTCGTTCCCAGGCTTTGAAAAGCTCAGGTGCCACCCAGGGCCTGGTTCCCAGAAGTGCTGACATGGCAGAGGCCACGCTGGCCGATCCAGCTGGGTTTTGGGAGAACCAATGTCCTCGTCCTCAGCTGCACTTTGCAAACCAAAGAGGGGGCAGAGGAGGCTTGGCTGGAAGCAGGGGAGGGGCAGAACCTACAGCCAAAAGTCCCACGCGGCACCGTCTCCTCCCCTCTGGTTCAACGAGGACTGGATCAATTTGGACGTCTTCAGCAATAAAAAATGCCGATGTCGTCCTAATTCACCAGGCCCCGAGATGACAGCAAATTTACATTTTTTAATTAAACTAGCAGCCAGTTTTTATGAGAGGGGGCTGGGTTATGCAAATCAAATGGTTGTGTACGAAAGATTAGGAGAGTTTGGGAATAAATTCCACAAATGCTAATAAAAAAAAAAGAGAGAAAATGAGAGGGGGGAGAGAGAGGGACATTGTTCCATTAGCCCCTTTTAGACTGATTTCCCTAGGGAGAAAGCAATGGGGGTGAGAGATGGAGGCAGCTTTCAGAGACAGGTAAAATCCATTTTGAGGATTGAGAGCCCCTTGGACCAGGACCTTGTTGCTCCCTGTTTGCTCTCCCAGGGTTTACAGGGGAGACGGAGGCAGCCATCGGTAGCAAAACAAAAACTTGCTGGCTGCTAATCACCATTCCTGCTTGACCAGTGATCTTCCAGGCTGAAATGGTGGCTGGGGCTGGGGAGCTGCCCTGGGTGACTGCAGCCTGGTTGAGGATGTAGAGGGGGGCACAGTGATTAGCCACTGGAGGGCACAGGGGCCAGGGGCTGCGATGGTCATGGTGGTGTTGCAGGAGGAAGGACCTGGCAGGGTGACAGAACAGTCCCTGGATGGGATCCTTGCTGGATCTGCACCCTGGGGCTTCCCCCTCACTTTTGTGCAGCTTTTGCTGGTGGGCTCCTGGCAGGAGCTTGCTGGTTAGGCAGAGTGTGACACTGGTCACAGTTGTAGGGCTGGGCTGCTCTTCCACAGAAGCGTAGGCTTTGTCTGTGGAGCAGAGTGTGTTTTGGAGAAGGAAGGGTGATGCTTTTCCCTCCCCAAACCATAGACCCCCTTGTCTCCCATCCATAGGGCTGTCAGTGGCTGAGTCCAGCTGGTAACTTCTCTTCCCAGTGCGTTAACCTGGCACCAACCTTCTCCCCTCTTTCTCAAGAGGCTTCCTATTTTTCTTCATGTGCTGATTCCAGAAAATAAAACAGTTTGTCGAGCCTTTTCGAAAACAAATAGTTACAGTGAACCAAAACCATGCATTTCAGTCATGTAAAATATGTTCTTGTTTAAATTTCCCAAAGAATTCTGAGTTCTCATTGCGTTTGGGAGTTAGGTGTGGTGGCCAGGTACCGAAGCAATTGTTTGCTCTGCCATGGAGAAACACAACCAGAAAATTTCTGGAGGCTGGGAAACTGCTTAAAGCTTCCAGTCCTTAAGGCAGTTTCAGGCTCAGAATAAAAGCTGAACAACCCGTGTAGGTTGGCAAGAGAGAGCAAGGGGTGGAGAGGAGGAGATACAAGGAAAAAGGATGGGAAGACTAAAGTCACTGGGTGCACTTTCTGGCAATCCCCTCGGGATTTGGTGCCTCACTAGAGAATTTTGCCACCCATTCCTGGTTTTGGGGTGTGAAATGATGATTCACCTCCATGCACATGTTTTGCTTTGGAGAGGTGACATTTTAGCAGAGCCTCTTGTGAAATCGGTAAAAACACCGAGCTCCGCTGGGGCATTTCTGGAGGTGTTCCCCACACCCAACACCTACGTCCCCGTCACCTTGTCCTGCACATGCCCATCTGCCCCAGACACTTGCCCACCTCCACGTTCCTGGACACTCACGTGCCCTCTCTGGGTGTTGTGATAAACTTGGTGTTCTCTGCGTTGCTCTCTCAACATACCACCTTCCTCTGCATCATCGTGGCAATGAGTGGATCTTTCTCAGCAGCAAGAGAAGACCGGTATGGTCTGTGCCCTGTGTGTTAGGTGTCCCACTGCTTGTCCTCTGCTCCCACCACTGCCATGGTGTGTCCCCCAATGTTCCTGCTGCTGGGGAGGAGCGATGGCCTCGGTGGCAGACTCGGTCTGCAGCCACTGGCAGGCCGTTGTATGGGGGATTTTTTGCAACGCCGGTTTCTGAGCTGAACTAGGGCCAAGTTCAGCCTGAATCTAATAAAGAGAGCTCTGGAACAGGTCTGTGAGATGTGGCAGAGTCTGAGGATTTGGTGTGGGATGAATAACTCCTAATCTATAAAGTGGGCATAATCATACTCCCCTGTGCAGCCCAGAGCCAGGGCTGGGCGCTTCAGTGATGGAGATAAGTGAATGAGGCCTGGCTCGTGTCCATGGATGGATGGGTGCGGGGGTCGGGCAGGAGCGCTCCTCCCTCCAGCCGGGGTGTGGTGGCCGGGGTGTGGGAGAGCTGAGCCTGCTCCCGCTTCCCGGGAACTCCAGCGCTTGCCAGATGGACCCCTGGCACCCGTGGCATCCCGGCAGCTGTAGGGTCACAGGCACCCCTGTGTCTGGGGTGGGTTGTTGTGGTCCTGGAAGGGGGGGTGCTCACCGGGGCTGAGCTCTGGTTGGGATTTTCTGTTGTGATGGTGCCGTGGTGTCAATTCCTTTCCCGAGACTGGCTGGGCCAGGGCAGAGCAGAGGAAGAACCAGGAACTTTAAGCTTCCATACATGGGAAACCGTCAAAAGCCAGGTAGCAACACCAGCTTTTGTCTGGTATTTCCAGAAAAACCCGGTGGGACCTGGCATCCCAGGGCATAATTTATTATGGAAAAATAAAATAATAAAGTCCCAATCCCTTTGAGGCCTGAGTCATAGAAGCATCTTCTCATTAAAGCAGCTCCACCTCTCTGCATGGTGTTTGCCAGCACCATGCCTATATGAATCCACTCCCTGAGCCGGCCCGCCCAAGGCAGCCTTCCTCCTCCTCCTCCTCCTCGCTGCCTGTGCTTCCCCAGCACACCTCTCCTCCA
Organism: Nycticryphes semicollaris; assembly: GCA_013400055.1. NCBI lineage: Eukaryota > Metazoa > Chordata > Aves > Charadriiformes > Rostratulidae > Nycticryphes > Nycticryphes semicollaris. The sequence goes on along the minus strand of VXBJ01001582.1, from coordinate 548,134 downwards.
GCACCCCTTCTCCTGTGCGGAGGAGCACGAGCTGTTCCACATGTCAAGCCAACTTCTCCCCAGGCCCCCCCTCTTCGGGCCAAGGGGATGTTTTGTAGACAAACATCTTCATCTCATCACCCACCTTCCACCCCCTGTGCTCTCGAGTTCTCTGGGCACGGCCCTGGCGCCTACATCCCTTGCACCCTGCCAGCGTGGAGGTGTCTGTGGTATCTTTCCATGGCTTGAAGTTCTCTTCCAAGTAGCCCTCTGCAAGGAGAGAAAGGAGAGGAAGCTGCTCCTGGAGTAATTACCATCTGCATGTCCCGAAGGCAGGCAGCAGATGTTAGCAGAGGAGGACCAGGTTGGAAGAGGGGAGGGAACAGAGGCTGGGGAGAGAGGGTCTGATTTTTCTTCTTGATTGCATAAGAATATTTTCAACAGAAGCTCAGTAGGACAAGAATCGCAGTTTTCCAAAGTTGATCCATGTGCTTGGAAACTTTCATAGAAAGCTCCTTGCTTGCTCTTGCTGTGTTTTCAGTCGTTCACTCTTGCTTTTCTCAGCTTTTTTCTATGCTGCACTATTTAACTCTTCTTGCTCAATAGCTTTCCTTTATGTCCTCCTTCCTTTCCTTATTCCCACAGTTCTGTCACTCTTTGTCACCCTCCTGGACTTCCCCTTCTGCCTTTGATTCCGTCTTGATTTTTCTCCCCCCCTCCTCCTTCCATTATCTTACTCTCTTTATTTTTCATTTCCCCATTTGTCTGTGGGCCGATATTCAGATGAGCAAACTCCTTCCAGTTAAAGGAGGTCATGAATATTAGGATTTTTCTATCAAACAATGAAATATGGCTCAAATTACTCTAAAGAATAGGGGCCTTTTCATAAACCACCTGCTGTTTTTTTTGAAAGAAAGCACAACCACTCGCCTGTGTGCTTCAAGCAGTTGTCTCTCATCTCCACCTCGCCAAGCTTTACTGTTCCAATTTCTTCTCCTGAATGTGTTGCTCTTGGTGGAGTAAGTCTGCTCTTCCCAGACTGCCAGCACCCAACGAGTCTGGGTTTGGACAGGTTGGGACAGGACTGTGATTCTGGCAGGATCCTCATTACTTTGAATGATGGTTTGTGATTGTGCTTTTTTGATTGCGGTGTGCTTATTTGGGGGTTTTATTTTTGTTTTCAACAACATTTTGGTTTGAAACTCATTACCTCTCAGATTAACTGAGAGTGTATTCAGACATCAGCACCCAGCGGGGTGCGGAGATGCACAGAAACCCCTGCCTTCTCCTTGTCTTACTGGTGTGGACCAACCGTCTCCTTGGGTCATGAGGAGGGCTGTGGTGGGGATGTCCTGCTCAGGCCTGGACACCAGCCTGGGGCTGTGGTCATACCCTCCTGGCTTGCACGGTAAGCTCCTGTGTGTGCCGAGGCTGAGCTGAGCTCTCGTTCCAACCTGATCTGTCAGGGCTGATTTTAGTACGCCCTGGCTCATTGCAGCAGCTGGGCATTGAATTTGGCTGTTCCCAGCGAGGTGAGGGCTGTGTCTGCATCACCCCAAGAAAGAAGTTAGAGTAGATCTGTGCTGGAGGTGAGTCCCTGAGCCAGGCAGGTCCCCACTGCGGGGACTGGGGTCCACACTGCCATCCCCTTCCTCCCAGCCACACGGCTTCAGAGAAGGAGCTGTGAGTGTGACAGCTGCAGGCACCCTTTCTCCCGAGACCTCAGAAAGCCAGGTATGTGCTCCATGACACCTACCATGGTCCTGGCTGTGCTTGGTCAGACGGTGACTTTGCCAGCACCAGTGCAGCTTGGCCATTAGCCCATCAGTGGGGATGAGGAGAGCGGTGGAGCTGTGCCCCCGGGCCCTGGAGAAGCGTGGGCAGAAGGATTTCTACAGTCTCCTTGGGAGCTGCCGCGAGGCAGGCGTGGGCAATGCCAGAGACGGGGACAACAGAGGACACCAACTTGTCTCAGACTTGTGTTTTGTTTCCAGTCCAGCCTATTTATATTCATCAGAGTTGCTATTTTTTCCCCAGTTACATGGATGTGTCTTGTCCTCACTATCTTCCATCTTCCCTGAGCAAACCTTGCTGGTTTTCCACGTCTGTCCTGGGAGGTACACAGCGTCATCCCTCCTGGGCAGAGACCACTCTTCTCCAAAGAGGCATCTCTCAGTGGTGTGCTCCTGCCAGGAGCCTGGCACAGCCCTCCCGCCCTCTCCCACCCAGCCCTGTGTTTCCCTGGGCAGAAACTGCACACGCAGCCCGGGCTGTGTGAACACGGAGTTTGTTTTGCCAGGGTGACCTGTTTAATCATCTCATTTTCTGGTGGCCGTTTATTCCTCGTTTCCACGGTTACAGCCCCATTAAGAGGAGAAGCAATAAGGCAGCGAGTCAAACAGGTAATAAAAACATTAAAGCCATGTGCGCACTGGGAGGGAGGGAGGGCGAGCAGCACTCAGTGAGACGAGACGGGCCGTGCCAGGGAGACAGAAGGGTCGCAGGAGCCTGTGCACAGTGTGGTAACACCCGGCTCAGTTCCCGACCTCGGCCAACACAGCATCCTACAGCATCCTACCCTGCTCCCTTGGAGCCACTCAGGACAGTGTCACTGCCACCAGCATGCTGCTCTCACCGTCCCTGTGCCGCTAACACGGAATTGCCAGTGGCCAAAAGCACTTGAAATCAGAATATTTTTGCAACTAGATTTTATTTCAGGGCTGCAGCTGCCTGGCAAAACTTGTAACTTGCTCTTTCTGTTTAGTTACTGTGATGCTGGTGAACCAAACGTTTGCCACAGTAATAGCTCTGCCGTGGTGCTTGTCAAGGTACCCGCTATTTCTGATGTCAGCAGCATGGACACCCTGAGGAGCGCAGCTCTGCAGAGCTGGGCTTCTGCACAGCTCCTAAAGTAGTGCTAACTGTTCAAAAAACTAATGTATTTCCAGCTGGCTACCCTAACCCAACACAACCTAGAGTGTCACGACAGTGGTTTGAGGCTTTCCTAGGTAGAAGAAGTATCTGTTTACAGAAGGACATGCTTCTGCAACCTCCAGGAGAAGGTCAGGCTCCATGGAAACGGGATAGCTAGGTCTCTGCTCGGTGGCAGCATGTGGGCTGCCAGCAGGCGACGGTGGGGTGGGGAGTGGGTGGGAGCTGCTCAGCTGGGAATGGTGGGGGATGCCTCACCCCCATTGCTGGAAATCAAGGGAGAGCAGTGGAGGGCAGGCAGCACAGCTCTGAATTACCTCTCTCCTGCTGGGAGGAATCCCCAGATTTCTGTTTTTCCACTGTGGGCTCCTAAAATGAAAGTAGCAACAGAAAGCAACCTAAAGCAGCTCCTCTAGAGTAAGGACAGCCCTGGTGACTTGAGAGGCAATCCTACATTAGCAGGGGAGTTGGATGAGATGATCTCTAGAGGCCCTTTCCAACTCTGACAATTCCATGATTCTGAGCAGCTTGCTCTTCCAGGCAGTGTTCCTCAGGGGTCTTGGTAGCTGGGAGCCACTTGTTACTATATACTTGTTATCCCAAACCTGTCTTAGGAAGGAGTTTGTGGCCTGTCTCCCTTGGGACATTGTGGGCTAGATGTACTACATGTGCTCTTGGGCATAAACCCATGACCTGACTGCAAAAGCCAGCAGAGTTACTTTTCCATGGAGACCAAGTGGCATTGGATCTCAGATGAAGAGATGTCGGCGAGGGAATTGGCAATTTTAATACTTGTCTTTCATGTGGAGGCCAGTAGCTGTCTGAAATGGACAAATGGAGATGGTCAAATGGAGATTGAGATTATGTCACTAAGAAATAATTTTTAAAAATTCCCTGGACACTGTAAGCCTGAGGCTTGGATTTTCAAAACCCTGCTGTGTTGGCCAAATCTTCTTTCTTTGGAGCTGGAGGTTGATCAAAATCGCCCCATCTCAGAACATCAAGGAGGGCTGGGCTCTCTGGAGACATGCCCTGGGCCGGAGAACATAGAGTTTGTGAAGCTACTCTTCCTTTTAGACAGCCTGTAGGATTGGTCAGTGAGCTGAGTCGGTAATTAAGTATGAAAACACTTCTCCAGGACCCACTCCCTCCCGCCGTACTGGCGCGAAGGGCCCCGTCCGTTCCTGAGAGTGGGGAGCAGGGTTTGACCTTCCTTTGTGTGATCTCTGGTGACGCTGTGTTGTGTATTACCCAGGGTGGGTACAAACCCTGATGCTTTTATACAAGCTGCTTACAAGTAATGGGCTTAGGAAAAAAGGAGGAAACCACGTAACTGAAAACTCCCCGGCTCCGGATGGGTTTGAGCTGCGGGTCGCTGTCGTAAAGGAGCCGGTACCCAGGGGCTGGAAGGTTCTGGCCTTTGAACGAGGGTGAGTTTCACTGTGGATGAAGAGGTTAAATGTAACAGTCTTCCTCATACAGGTGGCACAGCCCCAATGCCAGAACAAAAGTATTCAGAAAAGCAAACAACAAAAGAGAGGAAGCAAATAATCATGGAAATGCAGGGAAACAGAGTAAGCTAACTCCAAGGGGGTTCTACCTGTTAGCTTTCTCTGTTGAAATATTCTACCCCACTGCAGCCCCACTTTGCCCTGTTGGGATTTTTTTTTTCTTTTTTTTTTTAATTTCTGACATTGTTTTGGGTTTTGTAGTTTCTTTTCTCTGGACTTTATCAGAAAGCATATTTGTGGTGAACGCCTGTGAAAGGACCTAGCTTGCTGAGTAAATATTCAACGTGGAAATGAGCCGCATGACCTTGAAGGGGGGGAGAGGGAGGAAAGCTGAGAGAAATTCATAAAAAGCTGAAAAAGAAAAGAACAAGGAGAAGGGAGGGGAGAGGGAAAAAAGATAAAAGGCCTGGCCAGACTGGGAGAAGTCACACAGGAGAGAAATATTGGTCTTCCTTGTTAAAGTGTTGATTGGACATGTAGCATTAGACATCTTCAAGAGGCCTGATTCTCGGCTGTGCTAAGCACTGACACTGAAAAATAGGCCCATTTAAGGTGACTCAAGTTGGGCAACAAAAGTCAGTAGTCACTTTAGATCATCTTGGCCTGTGTTCAGAAGGGTGCATTTTATCCTTGGCGAGAGGCCAGCGGGAGGCCTTTCTGTGTACTGTTCCCGTTCCCAGAATAGGACTTGGGGTGGCTCCTGGACCTCGTGCGGGTCCTTTGGGGCAGGGGCAAAAACTGCTGTCCCCAGTTCTGGGCTGAGACTCTGCGTGTCCTCCCCGCACAGGGGGCAGCGATCCCTGGCCGGACTCACGTCTCACAGTCCAGTTGTTCTTGGGCTCGCAAACTGGGCCTGAATTTATTCGTGGAGTTTTGTGGGGCTGTGGGTGTCTGGGAAAGGTGCAGGACGGAGCAAAATCACATGTGCTCAGTGTCTGGGAAAGGAGCAGCAGTGCAGGTTTTCCCACCACCCACAGGGTCCTTCTGGTGTGCGGCATCGAGGTGTAGGTAATTGCTTTTGGAAACTAGCAAGGATCTCAATCACAAAAGAGCATGAGAACACTGTTGTGAGGAAAATGCATATGAAAATTTGAGTAGGAACACGCTACCAGAGACCAAGATGTGAAGTCCAACCGCACTCCGAGTTTCCAGAACCACCTGGTTTGGGCTTGAAGGTTTTTACTTCAGTCCCACATCTAGACCTGGATGATCTAAACTGGATTTTAAAATTCCATTTGTAGGGATTGGAGAGAGATGAGCACAGAGTTTCTGCAGCTTTGTATTTTTTCCTGTGTGGGATGTTCCTCTAGCATGGCCTTAGCACTTTGATGACACGGGTGCTGGGAAGCCCCTTGGTCCATCAGCTCTCTGCTGCCTGTTTCTGTGGGTCGCAGGAGGGATCCAGGCACCCAGGGATCCAGCCCTCAGCAGTCACGGCAAGGCTGGAGCAGAAACCCTTGTGCTGGTCTCCAGCAGCCAACTTCTGCTAGTTTTATGTTGGTTGAATGCATGGAAAAAAAAAAGAAAAGTCTGGATGCATTTAGGATCTCCTTACAGCTCATGGTATTGTCATTTCTTCAACTCCCCAAATCCTCTTCGTTTTCGAGAGGGGAAGTCTGCCTGCCCTGGCATCAGCACTTCAGAAACGCTGCACACTGACATAAGCATTTCAGAGCGTGGGGCAAGGACCGTGCCGAAGCTGAGCCCTCATTTGTGTTGAAACCGTGCTGATTACCATTCTTTGGTTAAAACAAAATAGCTGCAGAAAAGATCTTTGCATACACATCGTTAATTTTTTCTTCATTTAGGTGTGTGGGGGGGAATGATTAATTTCTTTCCGTAAACCTGAAAACTGTAGAATTAGATTTTCATTGCTCGTATGGGAGAGCCCTACTGTGTGGAGGAGAGCTTTGTTTGATTTCTTTTGGTTGGTGTCCATGAAATAGTGGGGAGAAGTCTTGTCTAGTGATGACCTCAAAATAATTTCTCTAGCAGTGCAGCGTGATGTCAGGCAGACAGTATGCAGCTGGGTGGGAAGGGCAGGCAGTGGGGGCATGGGTGGAAAACTGGCATAAATAAAAAGCACTAGTCCAAGGCTTTGGGAGGAACTAGAGCAAAGTCACCAGTGCAGATGCCAGGGCAAGGAACTGTAACTGTACGTTTAATAGCTTTGGATGTTTGCTTTTATGTGAGAGTTGCTGCTCAAGCAAACAGATTGAGAATTACAGACTTGTATGGATTTCAGGGATTTTTGTTTATGTGTGTTTGGCTCAGGACATAGGTGGGATGGGAGCGCAGGGGGTGTATGCAGCAGGAGGAAGGGCTGAGTGCCCTATTCCTCCTGCCCTCGCTGCCCCATGCACCTTGAGGTACCCATGCCTCTTCATTCCCTGAGCCGAGCCTTCCCCCCTCACTCCTGTCTGCTCTCTATGCTCTGAAGTCATTCTCCCCCCAAAACTCCCCTCACTCTCCTGCTCCCCACCGCTCCTGGTGTTGTCCTGCACTCCCAGGAGCATCCTCTGTCCTGTTCCCATCTATACACAGCCTCAACCTTTCTGAACATGGTGCCTCTCACCAACCTGCTCAGCCGGGGACCGCTGCAGCCCCCAGGAGCCTTGCCCTGTGCTCAAAGCCCCATCTGGAAAGCAAGTGGCCATGTCCCATGTGCCAGCCCTGCCCAACCTCCCCTGCCTGGCTCTGGGTTCGACTGAAACTCGCCAAAGGGACCTGAAAGGCAGAGGCGTGCTTTTTGCAGTTTATTCTCCAAAAGGAAAGCCTGCAAGGGGTGAGGGGCAGACTCCTTGCAGCGAAGGTGTTAACAAATAGCAGGTGATTAAACATGACAAGCAGTGACATTTCTGTGTGGGGTTCTCAGTACCAGCAATGCCAAGAATGAAGCTATAAACCCTGACATTTTGTGTTATGCACTGAGGTTTTTAATAGACATCTTTCTCTTCCTCCCCCCTGTTTATTTCTTTTATTCCTTTTTTCCTCTTCTGTCCCCTTCTCCCTGCCCCTCTCCTCTCTGCCTGACCCTCACCCAGGCTCTGCCCTGGCCCCAGTGCCCCCCGCCTCCTCTTTCTGTACCTCCCTCCCTGCCCTTATCTTTGCTCCCTGGCTTTACTAGACTCATTTGTTTGACGGCCTTCAGTATTTCTTTTGTTTCTGTATTCCTCCCTATTTTCTTGTTACACTTTTCCAAGCTTTTTTTGCCTTCCGTGGCACCATTCCCCCTTTCCTTACTCTTCTCTTCCTCCTCTTAACTGCGGTCTCTGCCATATGCACACACGCTTGCCGTCTTTCTCACACATACGCACTCCCACACTTTATTGCACACACACCGCCACTTTCCGCACACTTTTCTGCTCTCCCCCCCCCACGCTCTCGCTCTCTCCTGCACCGTCTCTCACATGCGCTCGCACTTGCTCTTTTCTTTCTGTGCTTCCCCTCTCTTGCTCTTCTTTGTCTTTGTTACTCCCTTCTGCTGTCATCCTCCCCCTGTCTGTTCTTTTCCACTCTCTCCCCTTCTCCCTCCCTTTCCTTTCTCTTTTTGGGGCCTGATGTAATAGGCTAACCATGGGCAGCCCAGGCCAGTTGCTTGTCAGGGAGCAGGTGTCCCACCCCTGAGTGATGTTTTTGTTAATAACATTTTTGCCCTGACTCAGAAGCCGGCGTTTTGGAGATGGGTTGATGGGTTTTTTTTAAGGACAGGAGCTGAGGAGGCTGTGCTTTTGGGAACAGTTGCTGGGTTTGTGCTAAAAGGACTGCAACAGTTGTTCTGCTGAGCAAGAGACGTTGGAACAACTGCAGATTCCCCCCCCTGCTCGCTCTCTCCATATCTATCCAAAGGGCATTTGGAGGTGACACCCAATGCACTGTCCCCCTTGCAGACAGCTCGAATTGGAGCCAACGGGCTGCTGCTGGCTCTTGCCTTTAGGAACGGGGCACTCCTGCCACTGGAGTTGGCCCTGCCCGGCAGCCCTTTGTATTAGAAAAAACCCTTTCCTTGTCTGCCTCTGCTACCTTCTCCTGATGGGGTTATGGGCACAAAATTAGCAAAATGCTGGGGTGGCCAGAGCATTCAGACACAGAGCTCTCCTCTGTATCAGCAGGTCACTGGGTCTCCAGGGCTCAGTAGGAATGGCCCAGCTACATGATCTGAACATAAGGAAGTGGTCTCTGTTCACATGAAGGTAGAAGGGTTCGGGGACCGTCATCTGCTCCCCAGTGCATGACTTGCCTGGCTCACTGTGTCATATCAAGCTGTGGTCTCCTCCATGGAGGGGCTGGGCCCAGTGTATGATGCTTTCCATTCGGCAGGATGGAAATGGCATGGGCTGGCTCATCAGAGCCTGTCTTCTCGGCCAAGTCAGCCTGGCTATCAGCACCAGGGTCCAAACCTTCCCATCTGGCTGGCCCCAGTGACAGTCACACTGCAGAAGCCATTACGAAGTGCTGCTTGGGGACCCAAGGCATCTCTGGAGGCTCTTTGAGCTGCATGGCAATTCCTTCTCGTCAGGCTGCAGGAGCCTATGCCTCTTGCCAGGTCTCTGGGGAGGATCTGTAGGGAGCTCCAGGAGAATTCCCGTGTACACGCTGTCTGTCTGTGCGGCAGTGGCTTTCCTGGCCCATCACTGCAGCCAGCACATCTGTGCTGAGAGCATCCAGGGCAGGCGAGAGGCTCTCGTGGGTGGACAGTGAGGACTGGGGCAGCTCCCATGTGCAGGAGGTCACTGAGGCCCCAGGGTAAAGGGCTCAGCAGGTATTTGAAATGAATCCAAACTAAACTTCAGCTTCAGTCCCAGTGTTTTTTCTTCCTTGACTCTGCAGTCACTCTAAAAATCAAAATACTTCCCCCTGAAGACCCCGCCTTCCCATAAAAATGCCTCTCCCTCCCTGTCCGCCCAGATCTTATTGATCCAGCACCACAGACGGTGGCTGCAGCTTGAGTTGCCAAGTAGGGCAGATCGATAGAGACTTGGTATGGGATTTTTGGCAGCTGGGACATCCATTTGTCCCTCCCCTCCCACCATCCCTTTAGGAAACAGCCAGCGTCACAGTGAAAGCAGGTGGAGCAAAGCTCCGTCCTTACACTTTCCTCTCACCTTGTCCTTCCCTGTCCTCTGAGCTGCAGCTGCTGGGACTGGTGGCCTCTGCGGGAGCGTGGGTGATGCTGCAGAGAGTGTGCGGAGCCAGAGTGGTCCCCTCCCCTGCGCTGACTCCACTGGCCCCTTGCTACCTCTTACCTTTTGCAATGGCCAAGCTCACCCTCTTGGACACTGGGGCAATCCCATGGATCATTCCAGCATCCTCGAGATGGGGATTTAGCCTTTGTTGTTTGCAGTCTTTTTATTGAACAAGAGCCTTGATCCAAGGTAACTCCCCTCTGCCCTTCTCCCCTGCTGTGGCCATCAGCGCTGCTGTCAGCTTTCTGCAGAAGGGGAAAGGAAGGCACAGTGATGTGAAGTGACTCCCTAAAGGCCAGAGTGGGAGTCAGTGCTGGAGCTGGGGTTAGGGGCCACGGTTCCGGCTGTCCTTCACCAGCACCCAGCCCCTTGGCCCTGGGCCTTGGACAGTGTTTTTTCCCCACTCATGAGGGACTGTGGCCGTCCAAAAGCTGTGGGCTGGTTTCCAAGTATGATCTGGGGGACCTGGGAGGAGAGGGGTGCTGTGCAGGCAAAGTCACGTACCCCATGGTGTCAGGAGAGAGAGTGGGTAGCACTGCTGCAAGATGTCCTTAACCCTTGCCAACCCTCCTGGCTGCCAAACCTCTGACAGGTGCCGAGCGCCACACACAGTGAAGTTAATGAAATGAGTGTTTCGGGGAGGGGGGAATGGAGGCTCTGTACTGCACCCTGGAGCCCTGGGTTTATTAATGGTGACCTGCCATTAAAGACTAAAGTGCTAACCTGGTCATATTTAGCAGCTTTCAATGGTATCCCAGTGGCCTCTGCCTGCAATATCAACTCCTGCCTTCCCCCCGCAGCCCCAGGCCGGCAGGAGCTGACTCCAGAGTTTCTCTGCTACGATGAGTCTGGTGGGCAGCACTAAGAAGTCTCTTCGCTGCTGCTGCCAGACAGATTTCCACCCCCTCCTGCTGCTCTGAGCAACTTCCCCTTCTCACTGCCAGGTCTTGCCAGGGAGCGCTTGGAGAAGAGGACCAAACCCTGGCATCTTCATGGTCTCCTTTGCTCAGACAGAGCCTGGGGGTCACTAGGAGAGGGGGACGTGCCAGTATGAAGCTCGCAGGATTTGGCCATGAAGGAGAGGCATAGTCAGCCTCTGCAAAGTGCTTCCACAGAGCTCTGCGAGAAAGCACTGGCAAATTATCCCTCTGAGGTGGCAGGCTGGGAGACGAGGCAGCAGCTCTGCCAGACCTGATTAAAACAGGACTTGAGGCTAACAGCTTCAGGTCAGAGCAGGAGGGCTGCTCTCGCTGCTACTGTCCCTCCTCCTCTGGACCAGGAGGGACTTGGAAAACCCAGGCATGTGGGGATGTCCCCTAGGGAATGACAGCAGTTGGATATTGCAGTGACAGGCACTTTAGAAAGATGCTGGGGGCTGCTGCTGGTCCAGGCAGGGATCAGTGTTAGCAGAAGAAAAAAAAAGCCCCAGAGTCTCCTTGAAGCTAATTCTGCTCTCGATTCCTCCCCAGAAGCAAGACCTTGCTGTGCTCTGTGTGCCAGCTGAGATTATTGCCTTCCCTGATCACTTCTTCCTGGATTAAAAACTCAGCACAGAGTATTTTGCCATGTGTTATTCCAGGATACCCGCTAGAAGCTCCACGTGGTGCAGACCCTGGCAGGGGGATGAGGGAATCACGGGGCATCGCTAATTTGGGCTGCTCCTGCTGCTCAGGAGGGGAGGTGGGGATGCCCCTCACACCTCTGTGTTGCCTGGGGTGAAGGGATGAAGAGCGAGGCCGTACGGGATTTTCCTCCCTTCAGCAAGCCCTGTAAGCCACAGATCCCTCGTCCTCACAACCCTGCCCTTCGTGTGGGCATGATTGTCAGTGTGGGCTTCAGGCCATTCCCTGGCAGAGCCAGGGAGGGCAGGGGCCTTGTTCCAGAGGAGAGCTCCAGCCCTCGCAGCCTCCCAACAGGACGAGTGCCGGTTTGGCAGCCAGGCTGGGGGCAATCCTCGCTCTCTCGTTTGGCTCTGTGCCCCTGCTGATCCGAAGCCAGGTTTTGCTGTAATCCCTACATCCTGTTGCAGGTCCTTAATCAGCTGGAGCCAGCCTGGAAAAAAAACCAAAAACCCAAACCCCAAACTGTTGTGGTTAAAGCTCCTTGCTCCAGGGTGGTGGGGAGGAGTGTGCAGCAGCCTTCCTGGGCTCCAGGTGGGAGGCTGGAAGGGCTGGGAGAGATTGCAGCTCCTTTGCTAGGGATGGAAGCAGAGAAGAGTGGGTGTGTTTCTGCTGGGGGTCTCAGCAGGACCCACTCCCCTGCAGAAGGGATGGGTCTGGGTCTAAGGCATTGATTTCTCCTGTTCTCCCACTGCCAGCACAACTAGGGATGTCGCCCCTTCAGCCCTTGCTGGTCAGCTCGAAAACTCTCTGGGTTGTTGTTGAGTTGGTTTTTTTCCCATTTAATGCATAGAATAACACTGATGGGTCTGAACAGCTCCAGCCAGGCGACGAGGGGAAAGAATAACAAGCTCCTGAATGTCAGGCAAAATTATGGGCCATTGCTATTTAGGGTGAGTCTGGTGGATTTAGGGCCTCTCTGTTCTATTGTCCCAGCTACTCTGAGCATTGGAGCAGGCGAGACACAAGTCGGGAATTTTATTGCAGAGCATGTACAAGGGAAGGCCAGTTCTGAGTGTTTCCGGAGCTGAACAGCAGTGGTGGGAGATAGGAGACAGTTTCTGTTGTAAAGTTGGTGAGATGTGATACTGGGAGTAGGTAGGAGGCTGGAAGTCCTGGAGAAGTGGTTACCCAGCATAGAAGAGAGCTCTTTATCAGGATTCAGCTCCAGATGTTTATCAAACTCCCCAAGTCCATGTAACGTTGGTCTCCATCCATTGGACCTGTCTGGTTCTGCAGGAGCTTCCCTTGGCAGACCCTGCTGGTCTCCCTTCTGCATCTCACGAGCACACGGCTGCTCAGTCCCTCATCTTCTCGCCTTGAAGCGTTCAGGGAGGTAGTTTGTATGAAAGACAGCATAAATGTGTGTTGAATGGGGATTAAGGGCTTCAGTACCTTCTCTTGGATTGCTTTTGGCTGGCACTAGTGAGGTAACCAGGGCTGGAACCATGCTCACATATTAGGGGGAAAGGCACAGGTGAACAGCGTAAGGGAACACAAAAGGATGAAGAAAGTGCTATATGGCATGATAGAAGTGGGTCATCCATGGGAAAGTGAAGTCTGCACGAGTCCTGAACAGGGTGTATCTGAGGCTTCCAGGTTTTGGCAAATACATTATGTCCCATGCCAGGGTGGGGAGGAGTCGCTGACAGTCAGAAAGCTGTTCTTTTGCCCGCCTGTCTTCACAGCCGTGAGGCTCGGCAGGGTGAATTCTTTGCTTCTTTGGGGCTCTTTTTATTTGACCGGATTAAAAAGCCTATTTGAGTTTCTTAAACCATTTAATCTAAAATCCCCAGGTAGATGCGCCATTGGATTCGGTTTTAAGCTTATAAACAAAATAGGTCTGTGTTTGTCTCTTCATTTTGTTCTAAAGAAGCAAGGCTTTGACCTGTCCTCCCTGGGGGTGGCAGGGTGGGGGGGGGAGTTGGGCTTCTCGTGCTTGTGAATCCCCTGGAGCTTTTGGAAGGGTGGGAAGGTGCAGAGGCCGGGGTGCTGGTGGGACCTTCCTGCAGCTCTGGGTTAGGAGAGCGTGCAGCAGGAGGAGGGAGCGGGGGCCAAGCTCCAGGGTAAATGGCTGAGGTGGTTCCCAAGGCTCTGTACTTACATGGAGTGCTGAGGCATATGTAAAACGCCTTTAACACCATTGCTCTGCGAGTAGTAAGGGGAGATGGGAAAGCAGGAGACCATAGGAAATTGGAGAAAATGGAAGGAGAACGTGCTGCAGTGTGATCCACTGGAGCAGATTGGGTTATTCTTTCTGGTTCCTGCAGTCCTTTGAGAGGAGCTAGTTCTCCTCCTCTGCTCTCAGTGTGCCCAGCTCCTTCCAGGGTTTCCTCCTGCATCTGTCCTCTACCCGCTTGGGGTTCTTGTCTCCTTTCCAGCTCCATATGGTTTTATTGCTGCCACTCCCTGCACTTCTGAGGAGGTTTCATGGACATGAGACCAGTTGGGGCTGCTCTTAGATCAGCCTAAAATGGGATGGTTCATGATTTGTGTTTGCAGGAGAGAGGTGCTAATGATGCCTACAGGAGCTACAGGAATGTTGCAGCTCCACGGTCCACAGTGTCATGTTTCTGACAGTGGCTAGTGCCAGATGCTCCCAAGGAAGGTACCAAACCCCACAGCAGCCAAATGTAAAATGATCTGCCCCTGTGTCCCCTCGATGTCCTTTCCATGTGTCCGGCAGAGGCCAACTCAAGTTAGTGATGCCTGTGGGATGACAGTGGCAGTGCCTGGTCCAGCCCTAGCAGGAGAAGTGTCCCTTCCAGATCCCATCCCCACTGCAGAAAGCCCAGCAGAGAGGAGGCCATCTGCCATCCCAGCTCCCTTCTGCAGCCATGGAAATGCTCGTTCTGGCATGGCTGCAGAAAGGCCACGAGGGCAGGCTGTCCTTCTCACCTCTTGCAGTCTTTGCTGGGAGCAGAGAGGCCTCCCACGTCCAGGGCTCTCAAGCAGATGCTTTATGAAAGGGGTTGGTGGGAACTGCCCCTACTTCTCCCAAGGAACTGGAGACAGACAGAGGGACAGGCATCTGTCCGATGGCAGCTTGAATAGGAGAGAGCCCTGTTGGCTTTGCCGAGGGAGCCTCTTTCTATATGGAAATGAAGAATTTAGGCTAATGGAGCTCAACCATCTCTAATTTTGCGATGGCAGGAGGATTTTGATTGAAAGTAATTAAGCAAGCTAGCTGTAAAATTAATTAAAGCAAAAGGGGGGGATTTTTTTATTGGATTGGATAGCGATATAGCGGCTGTCAAATGGGGGACGGATGGGGGTGACCTGAATTCTCTGCCCTCCCTCCTCCCACTCGGGACGTTTATGTCACTTTAATCTCCTTACAGCGGCTGGTGTGCATTTGTTTGAAATAATCAAGGAAATATGGTCAGAAATTGTCAGCTTTCAGATCTAATTTACCTGACAGCCCTGCGCGGACCAGTAAGCCTCTGTGTGCGTGTGTGTGTGCGCTGTGTGTGGCTGTGTGGTCATGGAGGACTCCTTGTCTCCCTTCTCCCCCCCTCTTTTTCTTCAGCCTGTTGTCTCTTGATTCCTAGCAAAAATACTTCTGACACGTCTGGGACCACCCAGCACCTCACAGGAAAAAGAAGTAAGTTTGAGAATTTTCCTGTGGTCCCTTTTCCACCCCCACCCGCCCATCAGTGCCTCCTCCCAACCTGCTGCCTCATCCTTGCACCATAACCAGCTTTAGGGTTTAGGCAATATAGGATTAGGGGAGGTGGCTGTAATTCTTTATTCCAGATGGCTGGCAACTGCTAAACCCACTGTCACAAGTGCCAAGTTATAAAAATACTTAAATTAGGCCCTTTGTTTCAGCCCGTGTTCCTGCCAAGCAGCTCTCCTGGTGTCCTGCCGGGAGCTCAGCTTGCACGGCACAGGTGGGGGACTGAGTCAAGGCTGTAATGATGCTTGGGAGAAGCTCCTCCGGACTCACACCTATCTGGATTCTCTTGCTCAGCTCCATCTGCTTCTTTTTGCTGCTAGCACTTAAAGAGAGGACCTGCAGAAAGAAAGAGTGAGGCATGACTTGATACACACGCGTGCTCTACTTCACAGGTGAAGGTCCAGAACCAGGGACATACCCAGGCTGCAGCTCTTGTGCTGTGGGGTGGACACTCCACAGACATGCAGGTTCCCTGCTCTGGACCTAACCCTGCGAGTACCTGGTGGCCTGAGCTCAATGTACTGGAGTCTGGGAGGAAGGGCAACTGCTGTAGGCTCAGGGTTTCTTCAGAGCTGCCCTGGTGCCTCACATCAGTCTTCCTAGGTTGGCTCTTAGGGTTATTATTTATTATTATTTATTATTTATTATTGTTCATTAAGTGCTGACAGAGTTGGGGCTTTTGTTTGTTTTGTTTGGGTCTCTATTTAGAGGCCTTCACTGAGGCAGACTTCAGTGCCAAGACCTCAGGCACTTTTACAATTACGGCCCTGGATCCTGTTGTATTGTTTATGTAATGACTCTCAATCCCAAGGGATTCTGCAGCCTTTCTTAGACCCAGCACCTGGCAAGGAGAGAGCAGGGCAAGTGCTGGCCCCTGGTGCCAAGGAAAATCTCTGGGCTTTACGTGCCAGGGCATCACTAATACACAGACAGATCAGGCTGGACCTGGCTGCGAGGATCCACATGCAGGGACGATGATTAAACCGCTTCAGGAGGAGGAGCAGATGATTCATCCCTGCCACAGTCTGTGTAGTTGTGAGGTATCTTGATGGCTCAGACCTGATGCTCTAGCTGTTGGGTATCCGCAGCCCACCGGTCTGTCTCCAGCACAGTGAGCTGAGGGACTGGTCTTCATGGTTCATCTTATGTGACCAGTCCCCAGAGTGTCTCAGAGCACCCTGAGCCATCTTAGCGCTGGGACTGAAATGTCTACCCTATGACATAGATGTGTGGAGGGCGCCTCAGCAGCTCTGTGACCTGCTGGGCATGGGTAGGACATGGTCTCATCCATGACTGGCCATGTGTGGCTGAGCTGAGGTAGGTGATGAGCTCATCACCATGATTCCCGGGTTTATTTCCAGCTTTGCCATTGATTTGCTTTGTATCTGTAGCCATGCGAATGCATAGCTTTGTGCCAGTGCTTCCTCATCAGTATAATGGGTATAATTAGGCTTGCCTGATTGAAGATAGCGCCGAACGCTTAGTCTGCTGGCAGATTTTTTTTCTTTTGTTAGAAGTCCTTTCTGAAAAAAAGGAGGTAAAACCCGATTTTAGAGTGCTGGTTCCCATATCGTATTTCAGCTATATGTGGATTAAAATCTCTGACAATATCAACCCCTTTCCTTGTGGGACAGGTCTGCTGTGAAGTGTTGGCTTCCAATAAAGCCAGCAGAAGCAGAGTTGGGTGAAGACTAAGTGCTTCTAAGTGCCCTTATTCAGCAAAACACAGAGATTGCAGGATGGGGCACTGCTGATCTTCTGTGTTAATTACAAATATAACAGAATGTAATATCAAGAATAGTCTAAATAATTTCATGACCTGTTAACTGAAAGAGAGCTTGAGTTCTGGGACATGGACCAGGCTACCACTGATAATGGTATCAAAAGTCAGTGGTGTCTGGAAGAAGGGTCATACTGTGCTGGGTGCTCTTGTTTCCTTCTGTAGTTTGCAAGACCAGGTGATTAAGAGTACAGTAGTTAATTTTCTAACATAACATTCCCTACAGGCAGTTATTGGCATTGCTGTAGAGGCGTCCTGAACAACGTTTTGGAAAAGGAAGTGCCCAGGACAGTCTTTCTGCACTGTGAGAATGTTTGAGACCCCCCATGCAAAGCTGTGCTCTGTTCTGACTCCAAGTCTCCTCAGACATGGCCGAGGAAAATGCATGTGAGTGCTGACTTGGGGGCACCTTCTCTTCTTCCCTTTGCTCCTGCTTGTGCCTGTTCAACATATCTCCCCTCTCGCTGCAAATGAGTCTGGAGACCCTGACTCCAGCACAGCCAGGAGCTGGAAAACATCCTGTAGTTGGGTGGATGGGATGCAAAGTTCGCATTTGGGCTGTGTGTCTTTTTCTCTCAGTTTGATGTGAGTGGCAGTGAAAAGCCATAAGCTCAGTTCTCCTGTCATTGATGTGGTATCAGCTGGGAAAATGATTCTTGAGCTTAGCAGAGGGCCATTAGCATAAGAGCAGTCAGAGAGGGATGGAACCTGGTGGGTCTGGAAGAGGAGAGCTGAGGCACTTTGCTGAGATATTTAAAATGTTGATTTTGCTTTCTTGTGCTCAGGACTGAAGATGAGGTGGTCATCCTCAGTCTGTGGAGCCCGAGAGTCCTTCAGAAAGCAGAGTGGCAGCTCGGCTCACATCAGGTCAGAGAAAATTTGCAAATGTGCAAAGAGGAGATGTCCAGGAGTGAAACAGAGCAGAGATACCTGTATCTGCCTTTTCTGAGGAGGCAGCTCAGGCTGTGGAGCTGCTGACTCTCACACAGCATGTCCCTCCAGCACTGAATTCTGGCCACTCTTCCTGTGCATCCAGCTGGCTTGGGGCAGCAAAGGCAAGAAAAAGCCAGAGCCAGCGGCTCAGCTGATCAGGGGGTTTCAGGCAGAGGCTGCCCTGCCTGACTTGCAATGGATTCAGGGGCTTTCTGTAGAAACTGTCTCCAAGGGCAAGTCTGAACAAGCCAGTTACTCTTAATTTCCCATGGAGGCAGAAAAGCCACCGAGAAAATAAAAACGTTGCAATAGAAGGTTTGGGGATAAGAGGGCATAGTGTTGCTGCTGTGTTTGATGGTGTATGTCATCCTATTGACCTCCCTGGCAGTGGGACTCGAGGAACTCATGAGGATTCAGGACAGGCTTTTGTGAAGACATCCTGAGTGGTGAAATGGGGTGCTGAATGGGGTGCAGGGCAGCAAGGGAGGCATGTGTTCCCATTGCAGCTCACCTGCTGGATCCCAGTTAAAATACTGGTTTAAAGGACAAGGGCGTCAGTCTGCCTCCCACTGACCCTCTCCCATCCCCCTTCCTTCCATCTCACATCCTCCCTGGAGCACCATGCAAGTTTATCAATTTACACCAGAATGCAGTAAAATCACTGAGGTTGCCAAGGTCTTGGTTTCATTAATTCTGAACCCTGATATGCCAGCCCCCCGCTCTGGCACTCGTTTGCAGGGCTGTCGCTGCTAGTGCAGGCTCGCCTCACGGCTTATTAAACCAGCACCTTTGAAACCTAGACTGGATTCAGATTCATAACATCTGATTCCCCCATGTCCCTCGCTCCCCCAGTGCCTAGAAAACAGCTTATTAAAAATCACCATTGGTAATTGCCTGGGAAGTCACATTTTTAACACTTTCCTTTGGTTCTTGGGAGTTGAGTTTTCTCCTTTCCCAGACCATGGAGTAAGTTATGACCACCCCTCCTATTTACTCCAGGCTACAAAAGAGTTGAAAATGTGCCTGTAGGGCCAGTCTGCTCTCAGGAAAGCCAGTGGATCCCATTTGCTGTTGGCTTTGTGGGGAAGGAGTTCGGCAGGAGAATAAACGATTCAAAGGCAGTGATTCCCCATCTCGGGGCAGGAGCTGGAGCTAGCAGCTCCAGTGTCTGCGGGGACCCTCGGCCCCGTGCTCCTCTCTGCTTTCAGTGTCCACAAATCCCTCCTCAGCAGTGTCTGGAGGTGGCTTCTCCTCCTAGGCCTGGTGGAAGAGCAGATGGAGGGAGCAGAGGCTGGTAAATGGTAAATACAAGCATTCCTGTGTGTCCCTACAGGGACTCAGCAGTGTTTGTTGGTGGGAGGGCAGGAGTAACAGAGTAGCCAGGATCCCCTGTCAATATTTGTGGCTTTTTTCATGTTGGTGGATATTTGTCAGTAAGCGATAGCGCTGAGCTGGGTACCACTGAGCTGCTGGAAGTAGAATAAGAGATGTTGACTTTGACGAGCTCGAAATGTGTCTCTGCCCTGCAGTGCCAGTATAGCAGCTGCGGGAACGAGATGTTTAGTTCACTGTTGAGAAAGCAGAAGTCCTCCTCACTGTCCTCCCTCACTAGTGAGGGAACTGAAGGGGAGGAATCGCTGTCATGGACTGCTCTGAAGCCCAGCCTGTGGCGTTTGGAGTACATTTTCGTTGCAGAATGAATGTGCAGGACTGGTGCACCACTCTGAGCTGGCAGGTGTGGGCAGGCAGGCTGGGTGCAAGTGTCCTCGCTTGGGTGACTTGTACTGGTGTGATACTGAGACTTCTAGGGGCATGTCCTGTGGTTGTTCACAGAGCTGCCGTGGGCTCCATCAGCAGAGGAGCCTGGGAGAATTTTCCTCCTCTTGCACCCCATCAGAGGAGAGATGTGAGGCTGTGGGCAGACTGGGAGCAGCTCCTCGGGCAGTGGGGCAGCTCCCCAGCCCGGGTGAGAGCCAAGCTGCTCCCTGGCTGGGCTGACCGGCCAGGGGTGCAAAGTAGTAGACCTGGGGGAGAGCTTTGTGGGAGAGGAGTCAAGGCAGCACTCCCTGAGTTCACTCTCCACAGGAGATACACCCTTAACAGAGCTGTCTTTCTATTTGCAAACTGAGCAGTTGTACTGGAAGAGATTTAGCAAACATGGGACCGCACAATGCTATGTGTACTGAGTCACACATCAGGGCTAGAGCCAACTAGCACTGTGAGCTACTGAGGCAAACATTTGAGAATAGTTACAATAGGCACCAAAAATATCTTCAAATGAGATCTTTCTGCATTGCTGCATGTTGGGTAACAGGGAGGGCTGACAACCTAAGCTGAAACTCTACCCACATGCTCTGGAGCTCATCCTGGGTAAGGCAGGCAACTGGGATGGGAACAAAACAGAGGAACAGCAGCTTTGTTCCTTTACAGGGAGCCTTGATTAGCCAGTTTCACACAAATTGGGAAAGTCCTCCTCTGATGCAAGGCATAGGCTTGTGGTCCTGTATAGTGAGTGAACCTTCAGTGTTTGGCACCATCATCCTGGCTCTGGCTGCATTTCAGGAGGGAATGATCCCAGAATTGCTAACACACTGTTGGATCCACAGCTCAGAGCTCCTCACACCTGCACGGGGCCAGGGCAGCATTGGTCCCTGCAAGATGTCTTCTCCTGTCTGGTTGTAAAGCTCCCAAGAGAGGAGGCTGCTCTTGAGGTCTCTTGTAGAAGCTCTCCCTGTTGCAAGATTTTCTCAGGGTTTGTCTCTGTGGCTGCTGTGTCCTCTCTGCCACTCTCTTTTAAAGGAGCTGCTTCCCTGAAGCCCAGGTCTGGTTTCAGTGACACGATTCCCCAATCCCAGATTTTGGGGGCTTGTCCAGGCCACCTCAGCGGTCGGAGAACAGGCAGCGGGAGGCTCTGGGTGCTGTCTGGTCCATACTCACACAGACTGAGCGCAGGGCAGGTAGCGAGCACTGAATCCCACTCAGCCTCCTGCCAAGTGACCCTCTGGCATCCTTTCCCTGGTCCCCCCCATACCCTGCCCTGGTGTCTCGCTGTCTGCCGCTCTCCGCACCCTCGTGCCGGGGGCTGGGATGGCACCTCGGCCCCTTCCTGGCTTCATGTACACCATCTCTCCCACTGGTTTTGCAGCCTTTTATTTTTTTTCTTTTTTTTTTTTTTTCCTGCCAGCGCAGGGCACTGAAAAGTGCTGGCACTGCCAAAAACCCTGTGTGCACTACGACTCCCCAAACATCCCTTTATTTTTATTGTTCTGTTAATTACTGTTTAAACTTTAATAAGTCACTTCGTCAGGAGGGGGGACCTGCAGTGAGGTTTCTGTGCAAACACTGGGCCCGGCAGTGACTCTAGTGTAACATAACCCTTTATACAATGTGGGAATGTTTAGACTGTAACAGAAACTTGTTATTTTAATGACAGTTAAAGGGGGAAAAAAAAGAAAGGAGCGAATGAAAAAGGGAAGCAAGTTTGTTGGGGAAATGGCTCATCTCAATCTCTCTGTCTGGCCTCTTTTCTCTTGGCTTTAATGATAGCTGGATAAGGAGGCTTTACGGCTTCTGTTGAAGCAAGTCTTGTTCCCAGAGATGCCCTATATGAGGCAGTATGGGGTCCCCTCTGTTCTGCAGGGTAAGGCTAACAGCAGAGAGATGCTGATGGAAGCAGCATGGCTTGATTTTGCTTAGAGGCAGCAGCAGATGCCTAAAGCCAATTTGAGCTCAGCCTAATTATTCTGACCCACACGAGAGACTTTCGCCTTTTATTCAGAGCTTCTTCCACTGTTTAAGTTTTTAACTAGCTATGCTGAAACAGATGCTGGCACACTATAGAGAAGAGGGTCCGCATCCCGTGGAAGAAAGGACCTTCAGGTTAAAAAATGCTGCCTTATTTTGGCTGGTCACCACTCAAAAGGAGGAACCATTATGGGTACCTGCGTGAGGGAAACGGAGAGAGAGAACCTGGCTCCTCCTCTCGGCAGTGGGAGAACAGGGGATTCACAACAGTCCTTGGTTTTGGATTGTGACTGTTGACATCTGTATTGCTTTGGGGTAGCAGAGGGTGCCTGTGCAGTGGCTGATGTCCCTGCATCACAGCACTGAAGTCACCTCCAGGTTTGGTTTGGCTTGGCTATATTTAGCGCTCACTATAGACAAGACCATATAGAGTGATATATATAATCTGAAAACCTTCAACTCCTGCTGACCTCTCTGCTGCTACAGTGAAATCCCCAAATCTGTACAGTCTGGGTGAGGAGTGACACAAAGCCAGGAGAAGGGAGCGCTCTCCCCTTTTTCCCGACAGGTTTCATGTTTCCCCTCCCCAGGCTGGTCCCTGGTCCCTGGGGGGGCTGGTCCCCTGGGGAGCATGGCTTTCTCTGCCATCCTGGTAGGACCACGGGGAATAAGGGAAGAGAAGTGTGAAGAGAGTATGGGGGTGTGGACTGGGGCACGAGATGGCAGGAGATGTTGAGGAGGAAGAAACTTTAGTGTTGGGAACTTGAGGAAAGAAGAGGGGAGAGAGGAAGAGCACGAGGCTGAGGCTGGCAACTGGGGCACAAGGGCAAACACAAAGGGCAAAACGTTGGAGAGGATGGGAGATGAGAAGAAGGCAGGGTGTAAGGTGCTTTGCTCCTTTCACAGCATCAAGAAGCTTCCTCAGGCGACAGCTCATTGCCAGGAGTCCTATTCCTTCGCGCAGAGACCCTCTCTCGTTTTTGCTGAGTTTCTCACCAAAACAGGAGCCCCGGGGGACTTGCTCTCCATAAAGATTTTTGGTGAGGGCAAATGTAGGGTGTAGCGGGAGGGGATGAAATCCCAGGCCTCTGGGGGACTGTGTTTTCCCAAGTGGGTGAGCATTCAGGGAGCAGGCCAAAACGGTTCACGCTTTCCTCGCCCGCTGCTGGGGTTGTGATTGTTATTGATTGGGTTTGCTGTTCTCGGCACTTTGTGTTTTTCCAGCTGAGCATCGGCTGCCCCTTGAATTTTATTTTTTTTTTAAGGTTGTTTCCCCCTCTCCTCCCCTTCCCGCTTTAGTTCAAATGCCCACAAACATCATACATGGGGCAGGTGTGTGCACAGCCCCGTGCCGGCCAGCACTGCGGCTGGGGTGAGCTGGGAGCGTGCAGGGGTCTGTGTAGGGTCCCAGTAACGTGCGAGCCTCCTGTCAGTAGGATTAAATTCATAGTTCTGTGTTATCTCTGGAAATGTGTCATACAGAAAGGTAAAGAAGTCTGCTCTTGTAGAAAAACCAGCGTAATAGGAACGTACACAGGGACTTCCCACGCTTGGGCATGTATCATGTGTATCTGGCTTGGGGGGGCATAAGCTTCAACCCCAAAGACAGGGCCAAAGCATCTGCTAGCTGGAGAAGTAGTTTTGTTTCATTTCCAGCGTGTGTTTGTGGCTTTCAGACCCCACTGAGATTGGCCTGCTGTCCCTCCAGCCTGGTGTGCTCGTGTGCCTCCTCTGCAGCGCTGTGCCTGCTCACGGGGCCAGTGGCAGGAGCCGTCCCTTTAGGAATGGCATTTTCCAGGTTCCTGTGTGAGGCTGACCATATCCCAGCTGCAAAAATAACTACCTTATATACCCTGTGGAAACAGGAGCTGCAGCGACACATCTGTCTGGTCTGGGCAGAGCCAGCTTGTAACTAATGCCCCAAAGGGGCATCGAGGGGGCTGAAAGCTCCTTGCCAATGTGCAGGAACCCAAAACAGAGAGACCTTTGGGGAGGGAGGATGAGCACGTTGAGGGGCAGAGCTGTGCTGTGGGCTGAGCAACAGATACCTCTGGGCCTCTCATAGGACCGGTGGGTTCCAGTGAGATGTTAATATTGACTGGCTTCTCTGGACCAGCTGCGGGGCGTGTGGGCTGCTGGTGGAGGGGAGGCGAGGGGCCAAGGCTGGCACTGCTGGGCACCAGCCTCCCCGAAAGCAGCCCCGGCCTCGTCCCCCCTCAGCCCCGCTCCTGCCTCCCCCATGGCCGGTGGGGTCACTTTGGTTGGAGAGCGCAAGCTGAGCTCAAGGATAGAGCCCCCTGGACGGAGCCAAGGAGCCGCTGTATAAAAAACGCTGAGGTTTTCCTTTTCTGTACAGCGCGTTTCCCTAAATTGCCTTTGACTGTGTGCATCGCTAATGAAAGTTTATGCCCTTGTTAGAAGGACAGGCAGGTCCGTTCCAGTTAGGGCTGGGTCTATCCTTCTGCCAACTGCCCTCCCCAGCACACACACACACACACACACACACACACACACTCTGCTCGCTTGCTCGCACTCCCTGGGTAAGAAAGGGAGGGTGTTATAAAAAAAAAAAAAAAAAAAAAAAAGAGGAGGGGAAAAAAATTTCCATATTTGTGTAAGTTGCTTTAAAAGCATTTTATCATGTCATAAAAAAAAAGGAAAGTACTCTCGGAAATTGATCCTGCACACGAGCCCATTGGACAGAAGGACGTCGGGATGTTAATGGCTATTTTGCTCCAGGGTGGCTTATTAAAAAATTTATACATAAATGCTTAAAATTGCATAAATTATTAAAAAAAAAAAACATAGTAAGCAATTTGCAATCCCCATCCACTTTTCCTCTTTTTCTTTCCCTCATCATCCTTTTCTTCCCTTCTTTCTTACCAAAAAAAAAAATTCCTTCCCCCTCGTTTCACCCTTGTCCTCTCCCTGTCTCCAAATGCGATGCGTCCAAAATTGTCCATGTTTGTGTGTAAAATAAATATGATTTTCAATGTGACCCGCCAGTGGACAGCGGAGCTAGCTACCAGGGGGAAATAAAAAAATAAAAAATAAAAAAAAAAAAAAAAGAGGGGAGAAGAAAAAAGAAAAGAAAGAAAGAAGTTTGGATATGATGAGTGTTTCTCGCAGGCGTGGAATGTCACCCACATATCCTGGAGATTGTACTGGGGAGGTTTATGATGGTTTCCCATTGATTTGTTTCCCCGACGCAGCTGCCGACCTCTATTGAGGGACAAACATAATCAGCACTGACGCAAATTAGATGGTTATTCGTTTTGAAAATTGACAGAAAAACAATAAAAAAGATGAAATGCTCCCAAATCAATAGATATAATGAAATTCAAATAATCCGAGAGATGAGGTCTCCATGGCAACTGATAATGTGGAAAAGAAAACAATTTAATAAAGGACAGACACACTTTGAAAACAGATTGGGCAAAGGGAAGGCG